>QEPC01011341.1:20871530-20994556 GCA_003113815.1 Sphenodon punctatus
CGGGGATTGGCCGGTCTGAAAGCCCCCCCGGGTGCGGCTTTGCCGGTAGAGATGCGTGGGATGCAGAGCTCGACTTCCTGCTCTGCATTCCTGCGCATCTCTGCAGGCAAAGCCGCGCCAGGGGGGGGGGAGCTTTCAGACTCACCAGTCCCTGTGCATATTCAGGCTGCACATCCCCCCCCCCTGCAGCCCAAATATGCATGGGGGGGATGTCTGAAAGTGGTCTAAACCTTTTCCCTCCCATGGGCCACTTCAAAAAGAAGTGCAAGCTCCACAAACTGCGTAGGAATTGGGGGCAAGGGTAATTAATGGGTACGTTCAAGTTCACGGATCTGTGCAATGGATCTATTCTGTATCCTGTCCTCATCTCTGCTTCATTCCTCTGAGCTTAAAAGCAGGGACTGGATCCAGGGGCCAAAACGACTGTGGACTGGATTTGGCCCACATGCTTGAAACAGTTTGGGTTAGGCTTAAGTTGGCTGCAGACTCAACCATAATAAACCGGTTTAAGAAGGAAGTTAAACTGGTTTTTAGAGACCTTATTAATTTGAATGATTAATTTAATCATCCTTTAGTTTATATCATGTCTGCAATGTGCCTGGCACTGAACAATCATGAATTAGGGACAGGCAGTGCCCTGAGGGGCTTACAGTCTAGGATGGACAAGGAGATAGCTGAGGGGGAGGGGAGATTCCTGAGGTTGAGATGTTATGGGTGCACGTGCTTAGCTTAGTTACAGAGAGAAGGGGGGCACTGAAAGAGAGGACAATAGGAGGAGCATCAGTGAGAGGTCTGTGGGGACGAGGAGCTGAACTAGGGAATCCTGACAGAAAATATAGGGGTTTTTTTTAGGATTAATTTGAAAGTCAGGAAGGAGGAAGCCAAATTTTACTGTTTCGTAGTCAGGCTCGATCTGAGACAGCTCCTCGAATCATAATCCCAAATGTGCTGATTGTCCTGGAGCCTCTGCAGTCCCCCCCCCCCTTTCTCTAATTGGTATCCCTTTCCAGTAAGAAGGGTGGGAATTCATCCTCTCAGTGTTGGAGCAGGGGGGCCAGTTCCTCCTGCCTTCCCACCCCTAACCAATCCGAGCGCTTGGGACAACTCTGGCCTTCACTGGCTGTTCGTGCTCCCCCATTCTCCCATATTATTTTAGCTGCTATTGCTATTTACCATCATAACAACCTTTCCTCAGAGCTGCTGAACTGGAGAAATTGCTTAAATAGCAACAGTCTTGCCTCCTTTTTGAACGTGAATTTCCCAAATTGTGGTGTCCCCAGTGAATAGGTAAAGATGTGTACAGTCGGGTTTTTACCTTTTCTGTTGGTTTTTGTTTATCCTCTGAACTTTCTCTCACTCCCAGGATACATACTGCGTCCCTGCCTTTCGTTCCTTCCATGCCCCACCCCATTTTTAGAACCAATGTCTAGTGTGGGGTTGAGGAGACTCCAACCCTTAATCCAAATCTGTCTGTAGCTGTTTACGTGACCCCTTTCTAGTTCCGCAGTGGCGTGTGGATCCGGTCTGTACCCTCTCAAGCACCGAAAGGGTGAGCTGAAGGGAAGAGAGCGGAGATGAGGGCATGTGGAGACTGGGCTACTGCAACGCGCTCTACGTGGGGCTACCCCTGGTGACGGTCTGGAGGCTGCAGCTGGTGCAGAATACGGCGGCCCGGCTCCTTACGGGGTTGGGTCGCCGGGAGCACATTACACCAGTGCTCCGTTCTCTGCACTGGCTGCCTATTTTCTTCCGGGTCTGATTCAAGGTGTTGGTTCTCACCTTTAAAGCCCCACACGGCCTTGGCCCGACCTATCTGCAGGACCGCCTCACTCCCCGGGACCTCGATCGGCCCCTGCGGTCGGCTGGGGGTGCCTTCTTGGAGGTTCCCCGAGTAAATTGGGGGGCCACTGTGGAGAGGGCGTTCTCAGTGGCCGCACCTCAGCTGTGGAACTCCCTCCTGGTCTCGGACCTGCTGACCTTTCGTCGGGTTTGTACAACCTGCCAGGCATTCGGTAGAGGGGACGGATGAGGGAGGGAGGGATGGATGGGATTGGGTGTGTGTGTGTGTGTGTGTGTTTTATGTTTATTTTATGGCTTCACCATATGGTTTTATATTGGTATTTTATGTGTTTTATATTTTTGTTTTAAGTGTAATCAGCCCTGAGCTGCTTTGCAGAAGGGGCGGGGTATAAAATGGTAAAATAAATATAAATAAATGTGCTCAAAGATGGGGGATGGGTCCATGGCATAGATCCATCATCTGAACCATCTACTGCCTTCACCCATCCTGAGCCAGACCCCGTAAGCACTTCCAATTCCTGTCTGGCCTGAAGAGATGGTCCTAGTTTTCAGAGTGGTCCACCAGGAGGAGAAGCTTCTCTGCCTCTGGTCTAGTGGTTGGGCCCAGTGACTATTACAACCGCTGCTTACTGGCAGTTGATAGCATGACTCCCTTTAGCCCAGTTTGTTTTAGGTTGGGCTTTGGATGCTGGTGTCACGGTGATTAGGGGAAGGAGAGGGTAAGGCGTAAAGGGCAACAAGGGAACACACACGAGGATTCAAGGGTAATAAGAAAAGGGGCGGCTCAGTCTCTGGAACAATTCTCGGTAGGAAGGAAATATAGTCCCTCAGGTTGTAGGGTGGTCTTTCCCTCTTACTCAGAAGGCAACCCTTTTCATCATAGGGACTGAGACAGTGAGCCAATTGCCCCAAGGGGAAGGAAGACAATACACCAGGGTTCCAGGCATTCAGGGGGATACTCAGGGCCCAGGACAAGGTGAAGTTTAGTGAGGAAGGGAAGGGTGGATCCAGGGGGAGGGGGAAGGGGAAAGAGGGAACCGGGATGCAAGTGGGGAGGGAAAGGACACTTACTCAAGATATGCAAGGATTTTACCACTGGGACCAATGAAAGGGATCAGGTATAGGGGCAGGGAACTTCACGTGGATGATACCGCTTATACTCCAACAAGACAAGACAAACACAGAGACTAGGAAACACTCACTAATGCACACTCACCACTGAGTCATTCAAGGGGAAGGGGAGGTAAACACAAGAATCCAGACACACACTCTCTCTCTCTCTCTCTCTCTCTCCAGTGATCCAAGGAACACTCCAAACAACCAGGGGCCAGCCTCTCACCAACGATTACCGGCGGGGTCTACAGGCCCCGCCGGTGTCTTATATAGGCCTCAGTCCCTGGCCACGCTGTTGCGTTAGGGGCGGGGTCAGAGCTCACAGCTGTTCCGTCTGATGGGGATTGCATTGGGGTGTGTTCTTTCCCTGAGCCCTGCACTAAGCGTAGCTCCGCCCCCTGGCCGCCACAGCTGTTCCACTGTCGGCTCTTGCAGCCGCTTGCATGCTGCGGGGAAACCCCCGCCGAGCTCTCATCAGCCCTGCGGACCGGGCGCCTCCTGACAGCTGGAGGACCTGGGTTCTGACCCCTCTGTGCATGCACGTCCATCCGCGTGCTCGGATGACTTATTACCATTTCTCATGAAATGAAACACATGCTAGCTGTGTTGTCTGCCAACAGTTGCCTATTGACATTGGGTCCTTGGTGTCTTCAGACTCACCGGTGCTAAAGGCAGGCAAGCTAGTTTTCTGGATAAACTGCATATCTTGGTGGCTGAGCCTCCGTGGATGTAAGCAGAAGGGACCACAGCCCTGATGTGAGTGATGCTGCTTTTACAGACTTCTGTATCCTGACCTTTGTGCAAAGTGGAGCCTGAAGTCAGACCTGCATGGACAGTTCCATCTCCAGTGAATCTGCCTGCTCCAAACCAGGTCTGTTGACGTGGAGGCCAGCTGTGATCCAGTCCCTGCTTTGATGGAGACCTGGATTGGCTACTGGTCTGCAGTGCCATTTTACTCCAAAATGTATTATGTGCATGTGCAAAATTAGTACTACTGTGTTGCTATTCTGGCTGACGAACAGCAGTCAGACTAGAGGACGCAGATCTCCATGAGCTCTTCCAAAACCGCAGAGATTCTCCACAAACATAGCAGTGCTACAAAGGGAAGTTTCCAAAGGGTTTGATGGTGCCTTTGAGCTTGGATGGACGACTTGTTTCTCCTGCAAAGGAGTGGGGGCGAGCCTTGTGCTGCCATTTGGAGCCTCTCAACCTTGTTTTGCACCTGCAGCTTTTGCTAACACTCAGCCCCGTCACTAGCCCCTTTTTGTACATCAGCCAATTGAACAGCTGCCATTTGATCTCGGGTAGCTCAGTAGCGAGTTAGGTTCTCCAATGTCCTATGAAAGAACTGGTAGCGTCTCTTAATATCCTGGGGTGGATCCGTGGCGTGCTGGCTTTCCCTCCGTAAATTCACTACAAGTTCATATTGCGCCCCCCCTGATCTCCCGCACCCCATGCTCTGTGTGAGAGAGTCTGGCCCACCACTGATGGGGCAAGGGAGGCTTTGATCTCCTGTGAGTGATTAAATTCATATCATCCAGACTGACAGTTTAATATACCTTGGCGAGGCAGCGCTAAATTAGTTGTGTCTGTCTTGCCAAAGCTATTGCTGCCGAAATGCCTCTTGACAGCTATGGGCGCTCGGTATCCCCCCGCCCCTCCCCTTTTTTTTTAATATACAGCATGAGTTGCCTTTGCAGCATCGCAGGGCATCTTTCCTCATGTTACATATAACCCGATTTAGCGCTGCTGGAGTTACTCTCGCTCTTTTGTCTGCTGAGTGAAAACAGCTGCTTTTGGTTCTTCCAAACCTTTGCCGCTCCGTGCAGGCTGCCTCCAGGCTACTCGTCCGACTTAATATGCTCGGATCCCTGCGCAAGTTATTAATACAGATGTGTGTTTTTCCATTTAATTTCAGCAATTGAGTTGAATTTTAGTGCTTGTGAAAGTGGCAGCCTGGTGGTTCGCCACGTTAATGTAATGAGACTATCCCTACTTCTTGCACTGATCTCTTCCCGTATGTAGCTCTCCTGAGCTGCTAGCTAATCTGCTCCCCCTGCACATTAGTTGCTGCCAAAAACCATGTAGCATGTTTTGTGGTGTAGCCAGATATCCTTCGAAGCTCTCTGGGCTTGTCTTGGTGAATGCAGTTCTTGGTTGTATAAACAGGAGAGTAGGAGGAAGGAAGCAATGTTTTAAATCCCTTTTTAGAGGTTTTTAAGAAGGAAATTGGAAAAATAGGAGGGGGTGCGGAGCAGGGGTATCACGAGGTTGCTGCCTAGAGTGAGGCTTGGGCCCCAGAGATGGGGCTGTCTTGTGTGGCCCCTGCTGACTTTCATGATGCTCTGACATGGGTGTGGCCACGTCAGAATGGGGTGGAGAGTCCTGCTCCCTTTCCAACATAACCATGCCCCTTACAGAGCAACGTTGTGTCATGGCACTTGAAAGAATTGGGGCCACAGCAAAGGTTAGAGGGGGATTACCCCCCTCCCCCTGTGGTGGTCCTGGCAGTGCCCAAGGGCCCTCATCACTGGTCCCACCTGTGCTGCCACTGCTGCTTTGGCAAGTTCAGGGCTAGACCGATGTCGGCATCAGAAGCTGCAGGAACGATGGATTCTGCTGGATTGATTTGGGTGCCTTAGTCCCCCTCGGCCACTGGCTAGCAACACTCCTTGTGCAGAAAAGAGCAGCAAGAATGGCTGGAGGGCTGGAAAGCAGGGATGTCAGGAACTCCCATCTCTTTTTACAGTGTGTGCTATCTCCGATACAGTGTATAAATAAATACCTTTACAGGGAGGAAAAATTGGAGACAACACGGCTCTTTAATCTAGCAGACAGGCAGGGCAAGGACCAATGAGCGAAAGCCAGAGCTAGACACACTGGTCCCTTTTGTTTCATTCTTAATATTTTATACCATAGGAGTCGTTAGCTATTGGGACAGGCTGCCAAGGAAGAGGGGTCTTTCCATCACTTGCAGTTTTATGGTCAAGACTAGATGCCCTTCTAAAAAAGTTGCTCTAGTCTAGTGGGCACCTTTTTCTCTCCACGGGTCACTTATATTTTTAGTAAACACCTGGGGATAGGGACTGATTGGGTTTTACTGGGGTCATCCTTGGGCTGCAGCTTGTTATCCTTGCTCAACAACCCAGAGCCAAGTGAGTTAAGGGACTTTATATGTAAAGGGAATGCATCTAGTAAGATGGGAGTGAGAGGGCTAGTATTTCTTGATGCTTCTCCCATCATTAATCCTCAGACAGGTAGGAGGATAGGTTCACTGGGCTTGCCTGGCCAACAGGTGGGGTTCCTCCTGCCTAGCGCCTTTACAGTTGGTCCGCCATTTTGGTGGGGATGAATTTGCCCCAGACATTAGCTAAGAGCATTAACAAACGAGACGATAGCTGACACCAAGTGGGTGTTCACTTGGCTGTTTATTAGGTGTTCGGCCCCACTGACCATGTGGCCACCCCCCCCCACCAGACATGCAGCCCCCGTGCATGGTGGGATCTTGGAGCACGTGGATCCTGCTGTGCAGGAGAATGCAGGCTAACCTGTGCCCACGTGTGTATGTCCCATCAATTAGGTTGCATGCAGCCTCACGTGTGTACAGGTCCACCAGTACCATAGTGCTCTGGGCGAAAAGTCTAGTGTGTTCCAAGGAGCAACCGCTTCCTACCCATGTATTAGATTTGTTACACTCAACCTGTGAGTGGGGGCTGCCCAGGCGCACAAGAAAAACATGCTGGCGGCTGCCTGTTTGTTAGGGTCTACATGCTAAATGTGAGTGGGGGCTTCACAGACTGAACCTGAACTCCAGCAAGCTATCGTTTTGTTTGTTAACACCCTACGTGGCATCCCTCCCACCAAGAGAACTTCAGTGTGGACATAGAGGTCTGGTCAGCCAGGCACACATGCAGACCTGTTCAAGAGGCCCTGTTCAGGCACCATTTACTCTACGGGGGAGGAATTTTTATCACCACAGTGGGATTAGTTTGTGGAGATGCCCCCTGTTGATTTCTGGTGATGTTGTATTCAGCAAACACTCATTAAAGTCGTGGCCCCATTTAAATTCAGTCCCATTTCAGGTCTTCATTTGTGTGCGACAAGGAACACAGAGACTCCTGGGGGAGGGTGGCTGAAGTGGAGACGAAGGGGAGGACTGAGGCGGGAGGTTCTGAGAGATGTGCTCAAAGGTAGGGGCTGGACCTGTGGGCCAGATCTATGAACTGGAAAAAGGCTGTCAATAACCAAAAGGGCCGAAACTGGAATTTTGCTTGGTTCCAATTTTGATCAGAACTGGGCATTTTGTTCGGTCTGAATGAAATGGGAATGAACGATTGGTCTGATCGTTCCAATTTCTGATTGGACTGAATGAAATAACCACAACAATAATAGCTGAGAATTGCTTCAGCCACTGGAAATGCAGCCGTCTCTGGGTGTGATGAGGCAGCTGATCAAATCTAAGGCTAGGAAAGAGTATAATTTGGAATACATTTTGGAGAGATTGGATGCAAGTTGTCTGATCCTTTTTGTATACGGCCACATGTTTGAGGTATCTTATGCCTTCCCTGGACCAAGAAACTAGATCTGAAAGGGGAAATGGGCTACTTTCCCAGCAATCCATTCTTGCAGAAAGAGACAGACAGGTGTGGGTCAGATGAAAAGGACAAATACAGCTGGGTGTCATCAGCATACCGATGATAACGAACCCTCCAGCTGCGTACAACCTCCCCAAGCAGGAGAGGGGACAGAATAGAACCCTGCGGGACCCCACACAGGAAGCCTTGGAGGCCACCAGGGGACGAAGTACAATCCCTTAGCATCATCCACTGAGAGATATCTGCGAGGTAGGAACAGATCCATTGTAAAATGGTCCCATCCACCCCCGCCAGGTCCTGCAGGCGAGTCACCAACAACTCATGGTTAACAGTATTGAATGCCGTTGATAGATCTAACAGGACCAACAGGGTCATATGACCCTTGTCCAATTCCATGAGGAGGTTGTCGACCAAGGTCACAAGCACTGTCTCCATGCCGTAAACTGGACAAAAGCCAGACTGTATAGGATCAAGATGACCCATGCCATCCAAATGCACTTGGAGCTGACGAGCCACTACCCGTTCAGTAACCTTTCCTAAAAAGGGAAGGTTAGAGTCAGGTCAGTAACTGGCTGGGGCACAAGCATCAAGCGATGGTTTCTTGAGGAGGGGCTGAACCACGGTTTCCTTAAGGCAAACCGGCACCCTCCCCTCCTATAGGGAGGCATTGATAACCCCCACCAGCACTGGACCCAATATCTTCCTGGCAGCTCTTACTAACCAGGACGGGCATAGATCTAATTCACAAGTGGTGGCTCGAGCAGACCCCAGCACATTGGTCGCATCGGCAGGCATCACCAGCTGAAACTCATCCCACAAAACTTAGGGAATTCCTAACCTCTGGCTCTGCCACTAAAATGGCGGAGTTGAAGTCGTGCTTAATGTGAGCGATTTTGTCTGCAAAGTACTTCAAAAACATGTCACAGCGGACCGTGGATGAATCCTGTTCCAGGTGGAGACAGGCTGTACCGACCAGACCTCTCACCACCTGGAACAGCTCCGCTGGATGTGACCGAGCAGATGCAATGAGTGCAGCAAAGAACCGCTTCTTTGCTGCCCTCACCACCACAGCATAGGACTTAAAAAATGCTGTATGTCGCAACCGATCATCTTGGGCGTGAGTCCAGCACCATCAATGCTCCAAATACCTCCCTTCACATTTCAGACACCCCAGGTCCTCCGTAAACCGTAGGGTGCTGCAGAGCCGACGCACTGGAAGTGGACGCATAGGAGCTACCCGATCAATGGCCCCGGCCAGCCAGCTGTTCCAAAAGGCCAGGAGGTTATCGATGGAGCGGTCATCGGGTATCTCCCCAAAAGTATTCTGGAATCTTTCTGGTTCCATGAGTCTCCTGGGGCGGACCCACCGAACTGTTCCCACACCCCTACAATCAGGAAGGTGTGCTGGGATGGAGGTTCACAGGAGGTAATGGTCTGTCTACGGCAAGGGTGAACACATCACATCCCCAATCATCGGGTCCCCCGCCTCAAGGTCAGTGCAGAAAACCAAATCCAGAGCGTGCCCCCACTCATGGGCAGGCCCCTTACCACCTGGGACAGGCCCATGGTTGCCATGGCGGCCATGAAGTCTTGCTCCACCCCTTGCAATCCTGCCTCAGTGAGGATATTGAAGTCCCCCAGGACAATCAGCCTATGGGACTTCAAGACAGCCAGTGGGGAAATACTAGGGAAACAAGTTTTGGTGAAATTAACAACTCTACCTGCTACTAGTTGGTACCATGGGCCTGTTTAACTGGAGAATTGCAAATACGAAGGTGGAGCCTGTCTTTTGATTTGGGCAAAGCAGGAGTATTGCTGACTGGCTTAGAGGAGGAAATCACTTGTATCATTAGCAAGTGGCTGGCAAGGGGAGGTACCTCATGATGATCAAAGAACCAGGGCTGCCAAAAGCTATTTGCTGGGATAGTCAAAGAGCTACAGGTCCCTAAGCCTTCTGGCACTGCAGGAAACCCAGCTGGAGTTTGATTAATCCATGCCCCGTGACTTCAACTGGCACTGGCCATTCAGAGAGGGCGGTGGTCTGTCAAGCCCAATATGGCAGTTCTTATATGCCCAGGACCCCATTAAAGACAAGACAGTTGGCATGTTACACAGGAAGAACTTGGCAAAGATTCCAAGTTAACGTTACCATACTGAGATGGCTTTTGCCGTACTCACAGAGCAAAACAATAAATAGCGCGACTGCTAGAAGTCCTAGCGTGCATACCTGCCAACATTTTAAGTGACCAAAGAGGGACGTAAGCCTCGCCCAGTAAGCGCCACACACACATTCTCTTTCCCTCTCACACACACTTCCTTACCTGTCAGAGGGGCTCATGTGGCACCCCAGCCATCAAGCATTGCAGGGTCCCTGGTGGTCGCCACCTCCAAGACGGGGACTGCAGGATTTATTTTTATTTATTTTTTAAACACAAAAGTAGGAGAGTCGCACCTAAGGCGGGACAGCTGGGAGGTATTCAAGCGACTCCTTTGAAAAGGAGGCCTAGAAGGCAAAAATCCCCTCCGATGTCAGCGTATCTCAGAGTAGGCCGCAGCCACTGCAGGAAGCCAAAAGGTACCATTATGTGGCTCCAACAAAGTGCTCCAAGGAGAAGTTTAGAGCTCAGATAATAACTGGCTAACTTAAGGCCTACATTTTTCAGGATGTGGCCAATAACTACGGATGCCCAGAGTCGGACATTCTGTGGGTATGAGTTGCCACAGCATATCATATCCTAAGGCCATTTTTAGACGATCGCGGCCGCGCTCGCGCTTGTTGTGAAAAAATGCCGGAAGCCGGGATCAGACGATACACTCCCGGCAATCACGCGCCCAGAAGGGGGATGTGCATGCTTTTCCGGCCGCGTTTGACCGGGTCTATTTTTCAACCCGGTCTAAAAACGGCATAAGTGATGGTAATGCGCACTCAGTCTCTCTGAAAACAGACAGTAGCACAGGTCTCAATTTCGGCTCCACAAGTAACCCCTTTGGGGAAACTATGGTCTAACAACTGAAACCATTTGCTCTTATTGCTAGGAGCATGACACACTTGTGTCTTACTATGATGAAAGAAGCCAGTGGGGATGTTGCTATTGGTACCAGCCTCCTGCAGGTCATTGAGCTGGAAGGCCCTGCAAGAATGGATTGCTGAGAAAGTAGCTGAACGCTTTGGCCGTACAGTAGAATCTAGTGCATCAACATCTGCGCCCAGCACTGGAGGCAGTACTCTCTCCAGGCAGACGAACAACCCTTCTTTTTCCCCGTTTGGGACACCTAGGTTACTAGGCCACGCGCGACCAGGATATGCCCAGATAGAATTATCTTTCTTGTTTGAAAAAATTAAGGCCAAAACTGCACTTCTATATCTGACAAGACGCCACATGCTTTGCTAATCCTTGCAGGAGATTAGCTTTTTTTTTTTTTAATTATTATTATTTAGAATTCCTTTCCTTTTTAAAATGTGGAAATTATGAAGTTATTTTCTTTCCCAAGTTCCTGGCACAGAGAATTGGCTGGAGAGGTTTAGTTAGAAGCCTGACTATGGCCTACTTCTTTTTTGGGGGAGGGGGAGAGAAAAGAATTTCAACCCAGTGAGAATCTCAGTTCTAATATAAAGGAAATGGAGACACAGTGGTTCAGACGATCTCTTTTATTGGACCAACTTCTGTTGGCACGGGTATGCAGGCTTTCAGGCCACACATGGCCCTTCCTCAGGCATGTCAGAAGTCATGTGTGGTCTGAAAGCTTCCATCTCTCACCAACAAAAGAGATCATTTGAACTCAGTTGTTTCAATCTCTTGTATTTCAGACTGTAACGGTGCTGTGCCCTGGGGTAAGTCCACACAGAATGTGACCCACAAAGTCACGTACTCTGAGAATTATGCTCAAGAGTCCTTTACTCACAGTGCAATGTCTCCCCTTCCCCCCCATATTCACAGTTTATCTATACAATACAGTTCTCCCTCTAGGCAACAACCCCCTGAAGTCTCTCCCAGCCAGGCACCAATCTTCTGGCTGGTATTCCCTGCTTCCAGGCTTCTGTCCAGATATCAGGTTCGCCCAGCATGGACTTCAGGACCTTGGTCAGCGATCCTTGGCAGACTCCTCCAGGGAGCTCCTTTAGCCTCTGCAGCCAGACACAGACTGACCTCTTCCTAGGGCTGTGCCTTATATCCCCTGTGTGTGTTGGGCTGGCTGTCCAGCCTTCTAGCCCTTAAAGGGCCAGAACAGTTCTCCAATCTTCACCCTGTTTTAGCCTTGTATGCAACTCAGGCTTGCTCAGGTCTAAAGGCCTGGCTCTGCCACGCATATACCCAGCCCTCAGTCTGGCGTTCTCTGTCCTCTTAAAGGGGCTACAGTCCTTACTGGCTGCAGCCTGATACACTGACCAACACAGCACCCAAACTCTCTCTAGACTAGGAGTGGAGAACCTTTTCTGTCCCGGGGCTACGTTCAAAATAAGTGCATGCTCTGTGGGCCACAGGAGGGGCACTTTAGGTGTGTGAGGGAAAGAGGGGAAGAGCCCAAGTCGTGGTGGATCGATCTTTGAGTGCATGCCCTCATCTCTGCTTCCTTTCTCTGAGCTCCTTCTCTCTGTGTTTGAGGGTAGGGACTAGATTCACAGCCCAGATCCAGAAATTGGAAAAGAACCAAATAAAAAGAAGTCACAATCCAGATCTGGCCCCCGAGCCTGAGGTTCCCCACCCCTGCTCTAGACTAGAATATAAAGGGCAAATCTGGCAAAAGACTAGTGTTCCACCTGCAGAACCTCTCAGAAGGACAGGGTACATGTTGTACTGCCTCTGAATTTGCAAGCATGTTCACATGCATGTCTGGGATGTAGGAGATCCGTTTCTGTTATGCCACAGATTTCTACTGTCACTCTGAACAAGTCGCGTAGTCTCTTTGGGCCTCAGTCTCCCATCTGCGAAACTGAAATAATAGCCCAGCCATGCCTGACAAAGATGTGGGTATATAAACCTAGTAAAGAATGTGAAGGTCTTGGATATTCTGGTAATGGCATCCTGGTAATGACATTCTGGTAATGATACCTTAAAGTGCAAGTCTTTCTTTTCTCTCTGCTGCTGGACTGTGTCTCTTGCTTGCACACTAGGGTGTAACTGCTCAGCCTGTTAGGGTACCAGAAGGAATCATCCTCTGGGTCAGATTAGTGGCCCTGTGGGGTGGACTTTCTCCTACAGCGTGGGATATGGGTTGCATGCTTGGGTTATCTATGGGGGTACATCTTGCCAAAATTAACTCCTTGCCCTTGCAGAGGACTCTGACATCGATGTTACCAATTTGGTCCTTACTGTTCTATGCCTGGGGCATACTGTAACTTTAGCTTTGAGGGCTGTGGTGTTTATTATCTAATTTAAGGTGTGTTTGTGTGTGTGTGTGTGTGTGGGGGGGGGTGTTATATAGGGTTACCACTGCTCAGGGTTTGACCTTGAGTTTTGGGGTTTTTAAGTAAGTGCAGGATTAAGCCAGTAGTTCTCAGGGTGGTTCAACTATCACATTTTTACCTGCCTCTGCATGAGCTGGAGGAAAGCTGCAGTGAGAGAGGAGACAGGAAGTGAAGTAAACCTAAAATCAGCAGCAACCAACTAGCTCCTGTGGTAGTAACTGCACTGTCCAGCTCTGCTCCTCTTTTACCCCAGTGCTACTCCGCTGTTGGGTCCTCATGCTCCACAAGAGGAGGAGAGGGAAGGCAGAAGCAGCCACAAGAGGCATAGGAGCCAGAGACTCCCTGGCAGGCAGAAGTGGGGCCCACAGATAACCGGAGCAGCATGACCAGAAGAGGCAGAAGTGAAGGATGCAGGAGATCCAGCAGTTTAAGGAGTAAAGCAGCTGGGGGAGCAGGCAGAGTCTCGCTGTCCTGGGAGCCCTTCTGTGCATGGTGCTGCCCATCTATCCTTTCCCCTCTGCCCTGCCCCTAGCTGCACGTTGTTTTAAATTTGCATGAACCAACATGTGCAAATTTATCAAAATTAGCAACGTTGGGCTTTCTTTCCTGGGAGAGGTGACAAGTCTATTTTTACATGGGGGTGGTAGAGTGGGACTTGGTGGCCTGTTGTATCCATGATAGTGGAGGATCTGACGGGCTCTCTGAAATCTCTCTTGAATGCGGGAGGAGGAAGTGAGGCTGAAGTGCTGCGTGCCTTGTCTGTGCTAGAGCTTTAGAATGTGGTAGCTCAGAACAAGGATTTGAAGGTGTGCTGCCAACGGAAGCTGAGGCCGACCCAAATAGACCGAAAGGTGGCAGTGGAGGAAATCCACTCAGCTTGCGAAACTGGGGGGAGCAGCTGGAAGGAACTGCTTTGCTGCTGGTCATTTACACCTGAGTTGGGCTCAGCATGGGGGAAAGTCTCTGTGACTGTAAGAGGTTAAAACTTTTGCCCCTTTGTTTACTTTAGTTGGCTGCTGCACTGCATAATAATCTGTCAGCACTTCAGGTGGGGATTTATTTGTGCATTAAAAATGGCCCGGGGCGGGCGGATGCAGACACTCCACAGCACGCTGGAAAATGTGCCGCTAGCATTTAGAGAAGGGGGAGAGAAAAAAACCAACAACAAAAAACCCCATCTAGTCTCTCCAAATATTTCACCCTTTTAATAAGTGCATTTAATTAAAGTCATATAACTTTTTATATTATTATTAAAGGGGTGTGTGCGCTTCGGATTCGTGGTCTGCTAAGGCTAAGAGCGAGCCCTGGATTACAAAGCTTGTGGTTGAAATGCTCCCCCCTTAATGGAAAATTCATCAACAACATGTTGTTTCTCTTCCCTCCACCTCGCTCTGATTGTGTGTATAAAGTCAATGGGAGACTCTTATATTTTCTTCTCCTCCGAGCTGTTTCTGCTCCCTCCAAACGTTGCCAAATTATTAATTTTTCCAAATAAACTCTGCAGATCTTGTTGTTCTTGGATGGATTTTTAGCCTTCCTTTTTTAAAAATCAGGGTTTTCAAACCTCTCTCGTTGAGCATTATAATTATTATTTATTATTACAGCAGACTTGCAGAGCCTGTAAATTGGGCTGCAGAAGAACATCAGTTGGCCCTTGGTGGGGACAAGAGGGTTCTTCCTGGAAGAAGACCCGTATCGGTATGAAGGTGACAGTCTCTGGTTGGCTCAGGTTTGTGTGTGATAATACCCAGTTGGGTTGCCGCAGAGCAGAAATAAGGGAACTTAGCTCCAATATACCACACACTGAAACTCCACAGCCTCTGCTAATTACGCGGCCCAAGGGAGCAATGTCAGCCCTCCAGACCAGTTGGGAGAGGTGGGGAGGAAGGGCCTGTAAAATGGCTGCCTGCCCTGGACCCGCTCAGGTAATGGAGGCAGGGTCACAAGTCATTGACTGAGATGCAAAATAGTCCAGACTGCCCGAAATAAACTCCCTCCTCCCTGCTTTTTATTTTCAGTCCTGTAATGCCATGTAAAACAGCATGGGTAAAAGTTGCAGAAGGGAAAACAAATACCTCATCAGGATGGCTTTCTAATGGTAAACAAAACAGCAACCATGGTTGGGCTCTTGTCTCGCAAGATGCTGCAAATCCATATCAAACTGGCGATGTTATAACGTGTTACTGTTTTGCTTTGCTGGCCGATGTTCTCCAGTGGTCTCAAGAACCCTTTGCAAGGACGGTGTGTACCAATCGGCCAATCATACTGGTAGACGTAGCAGAATGATCCCTTCTTGAACTTTATGATGGGAGGGAAAATGTTAGCATCTAAATATCAATGATTTTCAATAGGACTTGGGTACAGTGGTCACACCCAGGCAGGTGTGTGAATAAGAACAGAACCCAGGTTTCCTGGCTTGCAGTCAGTTGCCTTGTCTTCTCCAACAGGCAACTCCCCGGGTAGGTATATCAGTTACCCTCCTGGGTAATAGTATATCCGCTAGTATTTTTGCCCTGTGTGTGTTGCCAGAGGTTCTGCCCCTGCCGTCTATTTCCAAACCATGCAAACAGCCTAGTTGGAAGGTAGATTTACTAGGATTCGTAGATCTGGGAGGGGTGGACACATGTATTGTGCACGCGTGAACAAAAGGTATATGGTTAATTCTGCATGTGCAAAATGGCACCGCGCAGGAGACTTGGGAGCTAGAGCAGCTGATCTGACTCGCCACTGGAACAGAGATCGGATGAGGACTGGTCTGTGTTCTGCCAGACCTAGATAGGAACGGTAGAATCTGCCACGTATGAAATCCAGTTGGATTGTCTGCTTCAGCTTTAGTGTAACTGAAAGCCCAATGGGCCACATAGCATAAGATAATTGACTCTGTCATTTTGCCTTTGACTCAAGGCACCAGTCCCCATCTGTCCCCAGAGAGATACTGTGAGGATAAATGGACTAAAGATTGTGAAACCTTCAGCTATTACAGTGATGAGGCTAGAAGTGAGATACAAGAAGTGAGAAAAGATGCACGCCCAGGGCTTCCATACATGTTCTTTACAGCTCCCCTTCCCTACCGGTCACCCCTCCTCTCTGGCCCCCTCCCTGTACAGATGCAGCCATTACTGGTCCCTGCCACTGTTGCCTGGTGACCAGGGGCCTGAGTGCTTAGTCCCGTAGCTGTGTCACAATGGGCGTGATGTCACCCGTGACATACGGGACCGCAGAGCTAGAGATAGACCCAACCTCCCCATAAGGCGTTCCCTTTATCTGTAGGTTAAAAACGTCTAATAACTGCAAGCCCCCCAGTCCTCCTGATCGACTGGGTGAATCTCCTAAATAACAAGTCGGAAAACTGCTTTTTTAGAGGAGACTCTCCTTTCGTCTGCGGCAGTCACGGGGACAACGTCAGCTGGGTATATGCCACGTCCTCTCCCGCTCAGAGCGCGTGCCAGGTCTCCTTGTCTCCAGC
This sequence comes from Sphenodon punctatus, assembly GCA_003113815.1. Lineage (NCBI taxonomy): Eukaryota > Metazoa > Chordata > Lepidosauria > Sphenodontia > Sphenodontidae > Sphenodon > Sphenodon punctatus. The sequence goes on from QEPC01011341.1 coordinate 20,887,912, forward strand.
ATTGCTCGAATGTCCCAACTGACATCTGTGGTAATGTCAAGGGGGAGCAGAGGCTGATTTCAAAGCAACTTGGGGCTTATAAGTCCCATTTGATCAAATTCAATACGTAAACGTGTTGAGAGATTGCTTATTTTATCCCTCAGACACAAAGCTCTCTTTATCCCCCTGCAGACCACATGAACGTGTGATGTGCTTACATGAAATGACATCCATAGACAGAATGGGATTCCTTCCTCCACACTGGCTTCTTCCTGGCAGCGAGGATTCCTGATGGGGATGGCTTGTAGTGCACCTGTGCAGGGAGCAGTTTTAAAGGACGATTTTGTACTTTTTCTCCCTAGGGTTCAGAAGGAGACGTGGAGCAGGGGTGTCATGTTTCCAAATGACCAGAATTATTGAGAGATTATCAATCCCCCAGCCTCCTATTAAGAAAGAAACGGGTGCAGTGCCACTATTCTAGGCTGTAATGATTCAGGTAATGCCCCTGCATAAAAGGACATCACCAAAGCCAGTGGCTGTAAGGAACACCGTTCCTACAGGACATATTGTAACCCGCCCTGAGCCTACTGTTTGTGGGATTGGTGGGATAGAAATACAAAATAAAACTGACTGTGACCTTGAGCAGGAGCGCCGCAAATGTTTAGACCTCTTCAAAATGTGTACATTTTTATTTAGAGTGGGCTTTCCAGAGCCAGAAGGATGGATTGGGAATGGCATGGAAGAGGCAGAGGCTATAAAGAGCTGCCTAACCGAGTCAGAGCAATGGTCCATCTTAGCCCAGTATTGTCACAACCGGACTCGGCAGCAGGGTTTCAAATCTGGCTCTCCAAGATCCCCGGCAGAGGCCTCACCCAGCCGTGCTACCTGAGACCCTCCAGGATCCCCATTAGAGGCCTCACCCAGCCGTGCTACCCGAGACCCTCCAGGATCTCCAGCAGAGGCCTCACCCAGCCGTGCTACCCGAGACCCTCCAGGATCCCTGGCAGAGGCCTCACCCAGTTGTGCTACCGGAGACCCTCCAGGATCCCCGGCAGAGACCTCACGCCGCCGTGCTACCTGAATCGGAGATGCCGAGGACTGAATTTGGGATTTTATACGTGCAAAGCATGCATTTTACCATGGAGGGGCATGGCCCCTATCCTTGAATGTATGCCTCCATCTCTGTCCCCTTCCTCCTGAGCTCTGCCTTTGGGTAGGGACTGGATTCAGGGACCAGGGCCAGGAATTAGAATGGAGTGAAATAACTAAAATAAATGGCCACAGGTCCGATTTGGCCCAGAGGCCAGAGGTTCCCCCATTGCTGAGCCTGAGCCTGCATGAATTGTTAACTGTCGACTGCTTTTGGTTCTGACACTCCTCTGATGGGGAGTGTTAGCAATCCCAGACCAGGTGACTCTGCTGGTACGGGTGGGGATCCTTCAGGCGTAGTCCTTTGGAAGCCTGAAGCTGGCTTCTCGAACAGCGCCTGGAGGCTCCTCTCCAGCCCTATTCCCCCCCAGCCCAGTGGCTACACACTGTGGGGCCACCAGTGGTCCACTAGATGGCTGTGGAGTGCTTCTGGGCCAGGGGGAGGGGGGCGGGTCATGTTTTCCATGATCACCTCCAGAGGATGGAGCAACCCTGGATTCAAGGAGGGCAGGCTGAGGCTTCCAGTGGCATGCACCAAAAATATCCGAGTGTTGAAGGTAGCAGTAGGAGGGTCATCCTATTAAGGAAACAGGAGATTTTGCAAGTGTGATGTTTTCCATCTTGGCCATCTGTGGCAGGGCTAGGCCACAAAATGGCGCCTGCCATGAGGACTACCTAAAATGGCCACCAAGAGGAAGTTGGTAGGCGGGGCTTGCAATATAAAGCAGAGAGGCAGGAGGAAGAGGACAGTCTTCTCTGGACTACAGAGGAGAGTGCGTTTCCTGAAGGGGGTGCCTGACCTGGATGCCTGGAGAGAGCTGGTCTGAATCCTGTTAGCTAGCCATTGGACTGTGTTTGGCTAGGCTGAGCTGGATGTAAGCTTATAGAGATATTATGGACTGGCCAGAGGCTTGGTGCCTGGCCTATAGACTGTTTAGTGAATAAACTCTGTTTATGTGAAGCCATGGAATGACATTCTACTTTGGGCCTCATTCTCCATACACTCACCCCACTAGTAAGTGGGGCCCTGCTACACCATCCTAGCAGGAACTGACCCTAGCGGGGCTGGAGTCTCAAGAGCATGAGCTAGCTAAAGAGCCTGGCTGTAGCAGGCACCGATACAAGAGATGTCACCTTCTGTGTTTATTCCCCAGAGCAATCCACACTTGTAGGATATTATGCAAACAGAACTGGCCAGGGTTTTTGGGCTGTTCTCAACACTTGACTGAGGTTCATGAAACGTGGGAGTCTGGGTGGGCTGGAGCTTTAATGCAAGTGTTTTAAGACAGTCCTAGATGCTGATCTTGTTATGCTTTCAGAACACCTGGCCAGCAGGCCAGGTGCATGTTAAGATGCTGCCCAGCTCATAAGCCTCTGTGGGAGAACAGAACCTAGCAAGTTCAACTTCCAAAGCTGACGTGGGTCCCCTCCCTGCCCTTGCTTCTGAGCAACAAGGAGGAATATCTTAACTTCTAATACAATCTCTTAATACCGACGTACATACTGCACAACCAATGGCTATAACTGACCCAAATACTTTGCTCCCCAGTGGCACTCCCAAGTGTTGAAGGAAGCTAGATCTTAGCAATAATCCATACTTGGCACGTACATAAAACTCTGCAAACATTTAGCCGATTAACCCTTGCAATCTCCATTTCACAGTTTGTAGAGTAGAGGCCAGAATGTTCACAGTTCTTTAAGTTGGACAACTAGAGCAATATTTAAGCATCTAAATTAGGGTTTCCCAGACTAAGGGGCTGGGACCCTTAATTGCAGTCTCTTCATTGCTAAGTGGGCTCCTGACGTGACTAGATAGGCAGATTTTTCAAAGCTCGGGGTCATGAGGGTTTCTGTTGTCTCTCCATTGGGGTCACAGTCTCAAAACATTTTTGGAGCCACTGACCTATATGGAGGCAACCTGACGCTCAAGAGACAGACAGGTTGAGCTATTGATCTAGATGGAAACCTCACTCCATGTGCCTCTTACAGTGTGTCCCTCTGGCTTTTAGAAGCTGGTGTCTAAATGCAATGGATTGAGGAACAGTGAGTTTCTGCTGGTCTGTGGAAATGGTTTGGTTTCTGTCGGTGCAGAATAGCTGTGATTTGGACGGGGAGCCTTTGAAAGGGTGCACTTTTCTGTCAGTTTCTTTTCCTTCTTCAAGGGCATTTTGTGCACAAATGTTGCCCTGTCCATCACAATGCAAGATCAAGAAATTGCTTTGCTTTTTACTTCTGGTCCCCTAATCCCAAGACCATTGTGAGGGACTATATATATATATTTGTGCAATTCCAGATTGCTCTCCCCTCCACCTCCAGTTCCCAAAGAACACAAGACAATTTGTGTAAATGCCGTTGTGGGAAATGTCTCTGGTTTTACTGCCAACCTATTCTTTTTCTCTCACACATTCTCTGGGAATGTATTGGATTTTGGTGCCAGCAACTTCAAAATGCAGACATGGGAGTTTTTTTCTCTTTGAAAATTACTTCTCTCCTGCAGTATAAAAGAGGAAAGTGACCTCTTCTTTGATTAGAGCAATACTAGAGTTCTGTTCATTGAAACACTCAGCTTTAGCTTTCTTCCTGATAGTCAAGGCTTGCCAATAAATCTTTCCTGGTCTGTGTTTCTGCCAGCACAAACCAAAATGGCTTTTTGATAATGAGGAGGGCAGCTCAGTAGCTTAAAAGTCAGTCTGCCTTTCTGTGTCTCCTTTCACCAGCATTGTACGGAGGATGGTCTTTAATCTGCATTCCTTTCATGGTCCGATTTGTTTATACCTTAAGGCCAGAGGAAATGGGGGGTGGCGGTGGAGGGAAAACCAAGCAATCTTTTACCCTGGTGTTTGACTTTGAGACCCCAAAATATCAGAGTACCTCTTTTTTATTTTTATTATTTTTTATTAACTTTAGTGCCAGCAGTCTAATCATGACTATACCATGCCAGGAACAGACACAGATCTCTGCCCTGAGGGGCTAACAATTTAGATGGACACAGAGATAGCAAGGGGACGAGTACATAGAGAAGGCGAGGGGGTGCATTTATGAAGTTGCAGGTGCACGTGCTTAGCTTAGTTACAAGGGAGGAGGAGGATCCTGAAGGATGAATCCCTGTAAGGAGAAGCCTAAAGGAGCAATTTTAATTCCTTTCCCTCAACAAAATTTGCCAGGTTGGCTTGGCAAGGGGAGGAGCTGTCATCACGAAAAGGAATGTCTTGCAGAATATATACCCTTTGCTGGAGATGGAGACCAAGTTGTAAAGTGATATCTTTTATTGGACCAACTACAGTTGGTGGAGGTGCACAAGCTTTTGGACCTCACACCACAAGGTCCCTCATCAGGCAAGTCTGGGGTTGTTTTGTTACAAATTTGGGGGAACCTGGGATAAATCAATAGTATTTTGACTCGTGATTCCGTAAATACTTATTAGATTGTATTCGGACTGCTTGTACTTGTCTAACACTGGGTGGGTGGCTTGGCTTGGCAACCTTTCCAGATCAGAGGGTGTCGATCTTCTCTCCCAGGCCATGTTCAGTGCCTCCACTTTTCATTCTCGTTCAGTTCGCTCTGCCATGCTGTCGACACTGAGCCCAATGGGATCGGACTGATCATGAGGGTCTGATCCGGCTTGATTCTGTAGCTCTTCCAAGCTGAGCTCCCTGTAGGTGGGAGACCCCTCCCTCTTCGAGGTCGGTGACATCAGGATGCCCCCGGGGGTGGAGCTCCATCAGAAAAGGGGCAGGAGGACCACTTAACCTTGCCCTGTTCCTGTCACGGCCCCTTCCCCCTGCAGAGTGCTGTGACGTCACAGTTCTCCATATCAGTAGGGTTACCATAACTCCCCTTTAAAAGAGGACACTTATGAAAAATACATGATGCAGGGCTGCACTGGTTTCAGTGTAGCCCTGCAACATGTATTTTTCAGAAACGTCCTCTTTTAAAGGGGAGGTATGGTAACACTACTAATGTCTGAAAAGGGGTGGGATTATGGTGTTTCTCACCTCTTCCTTGATGCTGCACTGCCCCCATGAGGATCTCTTTGAGGGACAGAGCCACTCATGTTGTTGGACCCAGGCTCAGAAGAGCCCGGCTATGTCAAGATTGGGTTCAGGTCGGTCCCGATGTAGTTGAGATTGGACAGGGCATGAGCTGTGTTTTTCAGTCTGAATCAAGCTGTCCTCCATACAACATGTACAACTCCTCTGGGAAGCAACCAGATGGGGAGCATGTACTTTCTGGGTTTGGAGGGCATGTCTATGGGAGGGCTCTTTGGCCCTGGTGTCACCTTTTGAGGGTGAGCTTTAGTTGTCCCTGTTGGAGCTTTGACTGGTTCCGAGTGTCGGAGAGAGTGTTGACTTTTAGCAGGTGCCACTAATCCCACTGAGCAGCTGAAGTACAGGATTGGCACCTTGGGTTTTCTCCTCCTAAGCAATGCCAAAGCCAGAAAAGCAGTGGGTAAATAGATCAGCCCCTACAGTACACACCAGAGACGCAGACCTGTTGATTCTATTGCTGTTGAAACAATGAATAATTACTGTTACTAATTTGTTTTTGTGCACTTATTGTTTGCTCTCAGTTTTCTAGGCTCCTGTTGGCATGGCTTTGCTGCCTAGGTTCGCTGGGATTCAAGCTTCAAGCTTGAATCCTGCCTGGAGCTGCCTGTGGCAGGAGAGTGCGGGGTATAAAAATAAATATGAAATATGATGATGAAAGGAAGCTTAACTTTCAACTTTTTTGAGAGGGGAAGTAGAGAAGTTTCCAGGTCGCTTCATGAGAGCTCTGACTTCATATTCAGGACACGGTTCCATGGGGCAGAGAAGGGGGGTGGGGGCGGGGGAGTAGGGATACAGTTCCCATGCTCTTGTGGGGAAGCATGCAAAGTTGCCAAGCCCAAATGTTCCAAAATTGGGAATTCCTCCAAAATCGTGAGTTGCAAGTTGACAAATCATGAGATTTTTTTTTAAATGCTGGGGTTTTTTTGTTGGTAGGTTTCTGTGGTGCGAGGGCACACTGCAGTTGTGATTCAAAGCTTTTCTCCTCAACCATGAAGGCTACAAGCTTCCTTTTTGAAAATAAAATTGCAAAATTCTTAACCTATCTTTAAAAAAAGAAATCTTAAAAAAATAAGCTTCTAGCTCTCATGGCCAAATGTTTCTTAAATGAGCCCTGAAAACTCAGAAGCAAAAGGAAAATTTACGAACTCAGATTTTGTTTCCTGTTCTCATCTAGTGTTGTGATCTCCCTGTCCCCGCTTCCCAGGTAAAGATGGACTCCAGTAATTTTTTAGCTCCCTTGGGCTGGTTTTGCTGCAGCAGCAAGGTTTCTGAAGGAGAAGGTCAGGTATACACATTGTCTTTCTAAAAGATGGCATCCACTAGAAGATTAAAATGGCGGCTGAACGCTGCATGGACATAAACGAAATTCCTAAGAGTGTATCGTATACAATCCTATACCTAAATCCTACACCTGTCATGTTCCCTTCATTGCCTTGAATGTTTTGAAATGCTAACCACCTTTCCTCCTATACATGTTGTTTATCTCTATCAACAGACCCCAGTGTGAAACATCCCCCTTCCCCAGCCCTGTCCCCACATGTAGACTCAGTTCACACAAGTCTCCTCCGGCACCCCCCTGCCCCGCTCCCCATCCCTTCCTGGAGTTTACTTTTTATTAATTTTGTCTCGAATGAATGAGCATGTTAAAAAGGAGAGCCGCATTCCAACCCGTAAACTTATTTAAACAGGGCATGGCTGCAGTTTCTTAATTAATCAGAGTTTCTCTCTCATTCCTCTCACACCATCTTGATCCAAGGCCTTGGCTCTCGTCCAGCTCCTCTGTGGTCTGCTCTGCACAGTAGGGGCGACACCTGTCCAGGTAAATAACAGCCGGCTCTGGTCCGATGTGTGGGTTTGGCTTTGATTCCTTGTTGACGGTCCAGGAGGTTGCTGCCTCCAAATAGATTAGAGAAGAGGATGCTGGGTAATGAAGCAGAGGCTGAATACAAAGGGAAATCAGCTTTGTCGAACCACTTGGTTTTGCAACTTTCTTCTGGCAGAGGATTCTCCCAAGTGTTTTGTGTGTGTGTCGTGCAACCTCATTTCGAGACATAAATGTAATCCCATGATCCAGATAGCAATAAAGCCATGCAAAGTCTTTATTTATTTATTTATTTTATTTGCATTTATACCCCGCCCCTCCTGAAACAGCTCGGGGCGGCTAACGATATCAAAAATAAAAACACAATTATAAAACATTTTAGAAACACTCATAAAATCAACCATTAAAACACGGCTAGGGAGCATAAAAAGTAATACAATAAATAAATAAATTAAATAAAGGGTGATGGGGAAGTATCAATCAAGGTCATGGCCCCATCCACAGGGGGTGCAATCCTGTCTGGGGTTCAGAGTCACAGTTTGGTAACTTCTGTTCAAACAGTAGTTTAGGAACTGGTCTAATTCAGTATCTTGTCTGTCCCTGGAGGTAGCACCTGAACCATTCACTTTGGAATTTAGCGCTGAAACAGATTCTTTGGGCAGATTCCATCTCTCCAGTAGATCTGCCTTCATCCAGAGCCAGTAGATCCTTCAGGTTCAGCAAAATGGAGACCAGACATGATCTGGTCCGCACTTCATCAGAGATCTGGGTCCGCTGTTCTCACTGTCAGAACAGTGTGTCATTTTGTGCATGCTTTAAAAAAAAAAAAAAGAAGTATTTTTTAGTATTGCGTTTCCAGCCGCCAAAGAGGATCAAATCAAACCTCTTGGTCAAGAATCTATGCCCCCTCAGCGAATAAGCTCTGCCTCCCCACACACTTACATGTGTGCATACATAGTCTACCAACATCTAAGTGCATAAAGAGGAACAGACACTCTCCTGCCTCTCATTCCAGTTAGTTTCTTGTCATTCCGTCCTCTCCCCATTGCCCTCTCAAGTGCAGTTCCTGGGAAGCAACAAGGAAGGAGGTTGAATACTGGTCTTTTTGTGTTTCTTTTCTGGAAGAGGGACACTGCCCCACTGAAAGAGAGCGGGACGATTCAGCACCCAAAGAGGGCCTGTCCCTGCTAGATAGGGACCGTTAGGAGGTGTGGTGTTGCATATGTGCAAGATGGCACTGCCCTATTAAGAAAGGTGCTTGGAGATCTTTTGTGGTGGATCTTGGTGCACTATTCTGAAACTCTGGATTATCTCTGCCGGTTCAAATAAGATGCTCTGTTTCAGACCTAGTTTGGATGCAAGACTCTTGCAGTAGTCAGATTGGGAGTAAACCACCTCCATGAAAGGCACATCCTTAAGAGCCAGAAACTTGTTTAAACCCCAAAGCAGATGGTTTTCTATTCCTTCCCCCCAAATTCGTTAGCATTAACTATTTTAACTCTGACTATTCCTGCCATCCCTACAGACCTTCAGACTCTTTGCATCTCACTGAAATCTTGGCCTCACATCTTGTGACAATGTGTTCTGCAAACCCATTCAAGGCGTCTAAATTCTCTTTGTTTTAGAGTGAATTCATTTAGCTTCTCTCAGTGCCTCCATTCCTCGTTCCAATGCCCATCCCTTTCCATCGGGAGAGAACAAAATATCCCCCTCATGAATGGCTACATTTTAACACCCAATTCATAGGTTAACTTGAATAATTTAATCAGTTTCTTTACTGACAGTTGGAATGCAGCCACCAGCTTGGCCAGTTGAGGAGAGGAAGTGTGGAAGAATTAATTAAAGGAGCTAATTAAGTAAAAGTAGTAATTAAATGGCATTGAGAATCCTAGGTACGCTGTTCTCAACCTTTTAGACCTTGCCCCTAGTCTTTTGTCTGTGGTAACTATCTGGTGCACTCCCTTCCCTACACTGCATGCATATCTTGCCTGTCTTTTCCACTGCTCCTCCCCTGTTCTCTCAGTCCCCCACTCTCCTTCCCACACTTCCATAACCACCTTGCCTTAGGACAGCAGAGCTGGGCAAGTTCCCCAAGTGACGCTAACCTGCACACGTCTAGAACATGAATTTTGATTGGTGGCTGCAGCACCAATTGGATTTCGTGGTGCGGAAGTGGGCGAGGCCACCATTATTATTTATTTTGACTTCTGTCCTGCCCTTTCCTGTAGGATCAGGGCGGCTCATGATACAAAAAATACAAAAACCAGCCAAATAAAACAGTCTTACATTGTCTTCTGAAGATGTTCCAATATGACAGCGTTGGTGTTTGGCTCTTGGGATTGAGAACTTGGCCTGCCTGTGCACTATGATATGTTGTGAGATGCTAAACTTCCTTTTCTTGGTATCTGTCAAGGTCATACCCCATGTTAATTAACCTGTGGAACTCACTGCTGCAAGGTGGTGTTTGGCATTTTGGAGTAGGTGAATGATTTGCAACGTTCTGGTGTGGTAGTTCCTTTGTTCCTTTGTATTTTGAGCTGCATAATTATGTTGGGAGTAGATAAAATCACGGTGCCCTTTCAGTTCCCTCTAGGCTCTTGCACCTGAGGCGTGCAAGGTGAACTTTTGAAACTGTAACAGGAAGGGTGAAATCCATTTGTTGGATGAAATATGTCACTTAACAAGTACTTCCAAGGACGGGGTGGTGGTGATAGCTATTCGTGGCTCCATCACTCTCTGCCTTGCAGCAGACTGTAGAAGGAGCCTGCAGTGTTTAACACTACACTCTGCATCCTCCTTACCAAAGACATTAGGCATAGATGACGCAGGTAATCACCTTGGGCTAGGGCCCCATGGCTGAAGGGGCCCTGTGGCTTCCCTTAAAAGAAAACCTTAGAAATAGAGAAGATAACTAACACACACCGCTATATTTTATAGGACTTGCAATTTTCAAGGTGCTTTACGCTCCTCCTCTAGTTCAGCCTCACAACAACTCTGTGAGGTAGGTCATTATTATTCCCATTTTACAGATGGGGAACTGAGACTGAGAAACAGTGACTTGCCCAAAGTCACCCAACGAGTTCATGGCTACGATGGTAGTTAAAACCCTGGTCTTGCAGGTTCAAGGCCAGCCCCTTATCTGCTAAGCTATAAATACACACACTTTCACTCTCTGCTATGCTGGGAAGAAGAAGGGGAGAATGAGCTTCTGCCCCCATTTTTGGAGAGAACAGTAGGCTCATTCTCCCCCTTTCCCTAAGACAGGAACAGCCCCCCATTTCTAAGGCTGTTCACTGAACCTCAACCACTGACCTTGTAGCTCAGCTCTGGAAAAGGCAGAGGGAGGGGCAGGGCTTGCCATCTGCCAATCAGAGATGGGATTAGCCCCACCTAGTCTGTTCCTCTGACCCTCATAGGGCACTTGCGTGGCTAGATAGTTTCCAGATTGGTTGGGTTCGTGTCAGTGCCTAACTTTGATGTAAATGGACATGCGACTTTCAAAAATCTGGTTTCTAATTTCTTTTTCCTAGTGATTTTTAGGCCGTATCTTGGTTTGTTCACAAAGAGTCAGTCACACAGTTGTCCCTTCTCCTCGCCCTTCCCACATCTTTCTAGTCTGGGATCCTGGAGGGTGAGGCCTGTGCTGTCTGGTAGTTGTTTCTGGTTCCTCTCTAAGCATAGCCTGCTGGTGGAAGGGAGTTGCTGTCTATGGGTCAGGCAGGGCTTGAAATTTCAGATCAAACTCTGGGAGCTAAAAATAAAAATTCAGTCACCAGACTTTATTCTGATATTAAACTGTTCTTGCACCCCTGAACCAGTCACCAGCCTTAGTTTTCTGGGTGCCACTGCTTCCCAGGCTCCTGCAAATTTTGTATCCTGGGTCAGGTTTTATGGCTGTCCTCCATCAGGCAGAAGCTCCTAGAATTACCCTAGCAATCGGCAACATTTTGAATGTGTTTCTATCGAATGCTCACACCCAAGGGGGACTCAAAATTCCGTCAAGCCCTTCCTCTCCCTTTTGTAAGTCTTACAAGGAGGGGAACATTGTACTTTTTCAGCCTCAATGAGGCGGATGCAGTTTTGCACTAGAGAACGGGACATGCACAAAGCCAGTACCGTTCTGGTTGGCTTAGACAGAGCCTTTGTGCATCACAACAAGCCCTGTGCCATATGCCTTTGTGACACCATCTCTGGAATACTCAGGGTACCATGTTACCCTGGAGATGTGGACTCTCTGGAATACTCAGGGTATCATGTTACCCTGGAGATGTGGACTCTCTGGAATACTCAGGGTACCATGTTACCCTGGAGATGTGGAACTCCTTGCCACAGGATGTTGTGAAGTCCAAGAGCATAACTGGATTCAAAAAAGGATTAGGTGAGTTCTGACTGTTGGGGACTGGGAGCAATTAGTGGGGAATGGATCACAATATTATATCATTCAAACCACTTTGTCTCTCTGAACTGGGGGATATACGTGGAGTAAAAAATAGGGCAAGGCTGTTGAGTTGGGGGAATCTTATCCATGGTATGTCAGAATCTCAGCACTTTAAAATTCAGGGTGTATTTTCTCCCTTAACCTCCCCGCCCCTGGTGCTATGATCCCCACTGGGCAGGCAGGGAAACTCGAGAACAGAAACATCAATGACTTTCACAAAGACACAGGCTTCTCTTTGGCACAGCAGGGAGTGGGACCTGGGTGCCCCAAGGCTAAGGTAGCACCCCAGCCACTGGATTATCCTTCTACTTTGCTGCAGTCTGTGTTGGTTGTTCTTAAATGTGCCCAAAGCGCAACTGGCGGGATCGGAGGATATATTATGAGCTAACGGTACCAGCACCCCATTGGCTCCTTCAGAGTGCTGTCTTCCTATTGGCTAGCTCACAATGCTTGCCAAGGCTGCCATTCTGCACTGCCAGGGGCAATTTCTGCAAATGCAAAATTGGACTAAAATGGCTGTGATCCCAACAACACAGGATTCCCGGGGCTCTGAATACTGGTTCCCCTCTTGGATCCAGATACCCAAAGCCTTTATTAATCAGCCTGCAGATGCCAGGTAAGCTTTGTTGGTCGATAAAACTCAGGCAGGTCTTAAGAAAATATGTGCATGAGCGTGTGAGAGAGGTGGAGACAAAGTGATTTGAATGATATATTTTATTGGACCAACTGTGGTTGGTGGAAATGTACAAGCTTTCGGGCCACACGGGGCCCTTCCTCAGGCAAGTAGGAGTCAGAACTGAAGGTCTGAGCAAAGTACAGTGGCTGTATAACATGTAACCGAGGAGGTGGGGGTGTGGGGAGAGAAGGGTGATAAATGAACTATAGTAACAGAAGTTGAGAACGGGGAGATAAGCAGTACAAAGGGGAAGAGTTTGAAGGGAGGGTCGGGTACATTAGAAGATACATAATATACAGCCACTGTACTTTGCTCAAATCTTCATTTCTGACTCCTGCTTGCCTGAAGGACCCTGTGAGGTCTGAAAGCTTGCACATTTCCACCAACAATAGTTGGTCCAAGAAAAGATACCATTCAAACTACGAACTACTTTGTCTCCATCTCTGTCACTTGGGACGAACATGGCAACCATACTGTGTGTGTGTGTGTGTGTGTGTGTGTGTGTGTGTGTGTGTGTGTGTGTGTGTGTGTGTGTGTGTGTGAGAGAGCACTTCCTTTCCAATTCATTCTAGTTCCACCAGTTTAGCTTTCTTTGTAATAGTTTTGCTTGGCTAGCATTCTATGCCTGTATTTCTTTTGCTGTCTATAAAAGGTGGCTGGAGCCTGTTAGAAAACGGAGGTTGAAGGGAGGGATGCTAGCAAAATAGTGGAGGAAATGTAACACATGTTCACTGCTGGACCTTATTAAAGGTGAACGGAACCTTGCAGTAGGCCTTGTGTATCAGTAAATCATTATGTCCTATGGTGTGGGGTTTTTATAGCTACAACTTCATATCTCCCAACGTTTCCAGCAGCCAGAGGTACAAGCTCCACCCCACTGGACAATAAGCTCCACCCTTCAACAAAGAAACCCCGCCCTGTCACACACTTACAAGCACACGCCTCTTTGTGCACATTCTAAATGCACCAAGAGGGACGGAACTGCTTCTGATTCCACTTAGTCCCTTGTCATTCCATCCTCTCCCCATTGGTGCCTCAAGGGCTTTTCCTGGGAGGAAACCAGGAAAGAGATGTCAGAGGCTTGAATGCTCGTCGTTTTGTCTCTCTCTCCCCTAAGAGAAGGACTTTGACCTTTAAAAGAGGGGCAGTGGGATTAAGCACCCAAAGAGGGACAGCCCTTCCTAAATAAGGGACTCTTGAGAGGTATGTAATATGCATTCATAATCCAGAGATGGGCTCTCTGGAACAGGCATAAAAGGCAGAGTTCTCCTATGCAGAGTATGCAGCTACCCAAAGAGTGTGTCATGAAGTCAAATTCAAACCAGACACCTTAGAGCAAACCCCACGGCCCATTACAATGAAACCACGGTGCATGGGTAAAAGAATTAAGATAGAATCATGGGTTCTTTGCTTTGTAAGAAGGGGATAATTACAGGTTGCTTCAATTTAACCTGCAATGGCCCGTTTTGGGCAGTTACGGATTAATCTGAAATATTTTTTGTAAAGTGCCAGGTACATCGCTGGCGCTATATAAATGCTTAATAATAATAATAATAATTCCCATCCCTAGCAGTTACACTCTTCTGCTTGTCACTTCTCGCTTGTCTTATGACCACAAAACTATTTTACTTTCTGTCTCTTGGATCACTTTCCAATGAACAGTTAATTCGATGTAGTTGTAAAACAGAAGGAAGCTTCTCCTGAAATGTTCAGATGAACACAGCAGTAACCTGATGGTATTCAGGAGTAGGAAGAAACATTTCTACCCCTGAAAAATCAGACGTACTCTTCCATTGTTTGTATTTTGAAAGCATGAGGACAGTGACTGTGGTTCAGTGATCATTACAGCTCGGATAGGGGAGGAAATTGATACAGTATTATTTATCGGTTTATACCGTTGTCTGAACGCTACCAAAGTGGAGTAGTTTCTTCATTTTACCCTATTCGTCAGAACGTGGCCTTCGTCAATCGTTGGTTTTCTCCCCCCATCCCGTTTCCTTGCACCAGCACAGTGTTTGAATTCAGAATCTGGAAGACTCATGCTTCCAATCTTATTAATCCCCCAATGGTAGCTATTATCATAAACCTTATATTTTTGTGTGTTTTTCTTAACTTCCTGGTTCCCAGAGTAATGTGATTAAAAAAAAAAAAAAACACAAAAAAACCTTCCACCTTTTCAAAACTAAAATCCCTAGGTTTTGTAATTGCAGAGTAAAGTTTTAAAATTTGAACTCTAAACATTTAAAAACCAGAGCAGCAAACAAAAAGTTTATTTTAATTTGGCGAATGTATTAGTTTACAATCTTGTGATTTCCAAGCTTGTGATTTTTGAGGCATGACATGGGCTTCCATATTGGCCTTCAACCCAGGAACCCATTTCTCCCTTGATGCATACTGCTAGACATATCTCTGTTTTAAAATGATCCCTAAGTGTAGCAGACTGTTTTTAATCGGCTAAAAAAATAAATAATAAATAAAGCAACCCTAAGCCCAGGCTCGGGCCCACCTGGGGGAAAATCCGCCAATCCAGATCAGGAACTCGTACTCGTATTTTGAAAAGATCAGTGATGGTAACACTTAGATTTTATTGGAATCTTCGTTTTAGGGTGGGTTCCAGTGAAGTAGAGTTACTCTGCTGCAATATTTATTATTTACCCTGCAGCAACCTACCGCAGCAGTAGCAACTTCTGTGCAGAATGGGAAAGCTCTATGGTAGCTATCGCCACTACTCTGGATTTAAGGCTTACAAAGTAGTGTACCTTTCGTGTAAATGATGAACAAGCTGTTTACTTCTGGAGTAAATTACCCACCTTTTGGATCATGGGTAGCTTGCTTGAAGAAGTGCCTAGACAGCTTTTTAAATGACCTGTGCTTTGTTTCGTTTTTGTGCTTAGCATCTTTTTGAAAACTGGGATTCTAAAAAATGCCTGGTTGGGGTGCCTAAAAGCACTAGTTGTGATCTGTGGTCCTGATTCTTATATGTAGGGTCCCATGAATTCTGTGCCACTGCGATCAGTGGAATTTTGCATCTGGCTAGTCATGGAATTTGCCTCTGGCAGGGCAGAATTGCAGCCTGAGTGGGCAGCACTATGAGCTAACCAATGGGGTGCTGTCACTGTGAGCTGCTGGTATATATTCCAGAGCCATGGAACCCGGTGCCACAGCTACTGAAGAGGAGCAGCCTACAAGGCAAGAAACCTCTCTTCCCACCCCCCCCGCCCTTACACACACACACACACACACACACACACACACACACCATTGATCGAGGTCTGTATGGTATTTTTTTTAAAGAAAGGATATGTTCAAAATTGAAGGAATGGCATGTTGGGAAATTTGTCTGCATTCCAAATTTGCATAACATGCAGGATTTTGTTACTTTGCATAATTCATTCTGTTTGCAGAACTTGGGGTGGGTGGGTGGGTGGGAATTGCAGAAAACACAGGGTCCTGCATACCTGGTGCAAGGCTCTTCTAAAGTCCCTCTGAATGCCCTGTTGTCTTCAGTGGGAGTGGACGTGCTCACTGCATCTCCGGTTTGCTTGGAGACAATACTTAGTGTGGCTTTTCGCCTTCCCACCCGGCTCCCACTGGTCGTTATTTAGTGGTTTAAAACGTTCTGCCTTTATTCCCTAAATGGAGGGGGTAGATCGTGGGAGCCCAAAGGGAGCTAGCATTTCCTCTGTGATGTGGTTAGTTATTTTGAGGCTATTAATAAAATCTGACATGCGTTTCCCCTAGCTGTCACTTGCTGAGGTCAGAAATTATTCCCTGATCTCAGACAATATTTTATCATAACAGCAACATGTGCAGGCTTGAGCTCTAGTTTGGCTGAAGTTTTCTTGAAAGGGGAGGGGACTGATCCTGTTCTGGATTGTGTATCTTAGGGGCTCGGGGTAATTTGGTTGTTGTCTTTACCCACCCTCCCTTCCCCGGTGTCCTTGGCTGGTGGGAGGAATGCGATGGGTTATTTGTCAGCCATCACAGCGCAGGGAGGCTAGGTGAAGAGGTAAGCGCTCCAGGTGTGGCCGAGGTTTATACGTTATGCTGGTGAGAAGGGAATGCACACTTTGCTCCTAATGACAGGGCACTGCAGGTAGGGACACGACGCTTCTCGGCTCACAGATGTGCGGTTAGGCAAAAGACAATTGCAGATGTTCTTGGAATTCCCAAACCGGATACAAAATTGCTAACAGGATACATAGACAGAGGAGCGTTGCCAAGATTTTTTACATAATGAGAGGATCATGTTCTGCCTCTCTGTCAGTGCAAGGCTGGGGGTTGCTTTTCGGCTCTTCCCTGCACTTGAGGTATGTGTAGCAGAGTCCTCTGGTTAGAGAAGCCCCGTGTGTGTGTGTGTGTGTGTGTGTTTGTTTATTCAAAATTTACAACCCAGCCCCTCCTGCCAAATGGCAGATCAGGGCAATGTACAAAAGAAAATAAAAACCTAATATAAAAAATACAAAATAAAATATAAAAACAATTAAAAATCATCAAACAAATGAGGCCTGACTAAAACACACTACCTCCCCTCCCAAAAGAAAGAACAACCCCCACCCCCCTGCCACTACCCGTGTCCCTCACCAAACGCCTGGCAAAACAGCCAGGTCTTGCATTGTCTGTGTCTACAGCTGTGGTGCGGCCACCAAGAATGCCCTCTTGAACTTCTCCGCTCAGAAGACTCGGGGGAACCTCCAAGAGGGCACCCTGGCCGACCGCCGGAGCCAATCCAGGACACGAGGGGTGAGGCGGTCCCAGAGAACAGAACGTTTTAAACTACTAAATAATGAATAGTGGGACCTGGGTGGGGTCCAGGCCACACAGGGCTTTAAAGCTAATAACCAACACCGGGAATCGGCCCCGGAAGACTATAGGCAGGCAGTGCAGAGCATGGTGCACCGGTGTTAGTAGCCTGTCTCTGCCAGGAGATGGGCCGCCACATTCTACACAAGCTGCGGTCTCTGGGTCGTCACCAAGAGTAGGCCCACATAGAGCACATTGCAGTAGTCCAATCTCGAAGTGATTAATGCATGGATGATGGTGGCCAGATCGAAGCCTGAGAGATACGGCTGAAGATGACGAACCAGATGTAACTTACAAAAAGCACCCCGCGCCACAGCCGCCACCTGGGCATCCAAGCCGAGCTGCGCATCAAGGAGCACTTCCAGACTCCAAACCTGAGGGACCAAGGAGGGATGTATCCCATCAGTGATGGGGGGGCCTCCCCTTCCTCACCCCTTCCCACCAACATCACCTCCGTCTTATTGAGATTCAGCCTCCGACAGCTCGTCCTCATCCAATCCCCCACTACAGCCAGACACCGGGTAAACACCGAGACTGCCGGGCCTGGGTCGATGAAAATGCGAGGTAGAACTGGGTATCATCATGGAAGTTGTGAGTCGCTCTGTGCCTTCTGTTGAGGGAAGGGGGTGGGATATAAATAAATACTGATGACATCCAACCTCAAACCCTCTCATGAACTTGTCTGAGGGCTGCATGGTCACGTTTAGAAAGTGCAAGTTGTACTTTAGAACTTCTTGAGCAGGGTTGGGGAACCTTTTCCCTTTCAGGGGCCTCTTTGAAAAATAGTGCAAAGCTCCAAGGGCTGCATAGAAGTTGGAGGTGCAAGTGCTTTAGGAGTGCGTTCAGGAAGTGGCAGGTTCAGCTCCTGGATCTGTGCCATGGATCTGTCCCCTACACTGTGTGCACACTCTCATCTCTGCTCCCTTCCCCTGAGTTCAGTCTTTCAGTAGTTAGGGGTAGGAAGTAGATAGAGGGCCAGTTCCAGGAACTGGAAAGAGGCCACATTAAAATCTAGCCATGGGCTGCATTTGCCCCCAGGGCATGAGGCTCCCCCGCCTTAGAACATTCTGTCTCTATCTGGGATTATCACCAGCCTCTAAGGGCATTTTTAAGACGAGAGCACTAATGCGGATTAGAGAAATCTAATGCGCATTTAAGGTAGAATTTTCAAGATGTAAAATCGGTTTCATTAACGGCCGACATCGGGGTTTTATGGAACCAGTGTCACAAACTCATGGATTAAATTGTGTGTTTAACGTTTAAACAGTTGATGTGGGTTTAAATAGTGCTTTAATCTGCATTTCTGCTCTTGAAAACATTAAAAGTGGTTTACTTTAAATGCGGATTAATTCTAAATCTGCGATAAGACACGTCTAAACATTAAATCCGGATTAAAGTAAGAATGGTTTCAATGCGCGATAAGTACTAATCCGTGATGTTTGGTGCTCATCTAAAAACGCCCTAAGTATGCAGAGCTGCAGATGCGTGGAAGCAGGCAACCAAATTGCCCCACTGGGCCGATTTCTCTTCCTGCCATGAATTGAGATCGCTTCCCCAGTTTCCCCCTCATCTCATTTTGTCTCTTTTCTCACTCTTGTTTTTAAAACATATTTTATGCTGCAATGAAGATGGTAGAGGGGAACCATTTCAGAGTGATATGGACCAATATTTGCGGAGCCAAGTCCTGATAACAGCTAGAGCTGCCACCTCCTGGGTTTTTGACCCAGAGTCTCCGGAGGGATGCCCCAGTTTCTCCAGGACAGCCAGAGCTGCTTGTGGCTAACTCAGAGAAATCTGGGCTTCTGGGGGTGCTGTAGGGACTTTCCAGCCTGCCCCTGGCCCAGTGGTGCATCATAATACTCTGTAAAGGATGGGGTTACATCATAAAGGAGCATTGCAGTTTCTTTGTTACACAAAAAGGTTATGTTAGAAAGATGTGTTGTGCTCCCTTTGTTCTGCTCCTCCTGATGTGGTCCCACCTTCTCAGGGTGAACTCCTGAGGGGAGGTGGGAAGGGAACCTCCTAATTAGAGCTCATCCTCGTAATGGGAAGCAGCATGACTTTGAGTGCTGGAACAGAACTTGGAGACCTAGGTTCTTTTCCTGGCTCTGCCACTTGCCTTGGGCATGTCTTTGTGCCTCAGTTTCCCTCCATGTAAAATGGGGATAATGACATTGATGCTCTTCGTTTAAGAGGCTTTGAAAAATCGATGGAGAAGAAGTTTAATAAAAGATCTTGGTATTTAAATATTCTCAGGAATAATAGGGAACACCCAGCATGTGCATAAAGCAAAGAGCAGTCCATCACTGGAGGTTTTCAAAAAAGAGTCTGGACAGCTGCCTGCCAGGGATGTTGTAGCTGTAGTCATCCTGCATGCAGGCAAGGGGTTGGACTAGATGATCGTCTGTGTCCCTTCCAACTCTATGATCCTTTTTTTGGATAGCTAAAGTGAATAGGGATGTGTGTGGTCTATACAGGGCAGCTGTCTTCCCAACTAGGCAAGGGACCGTTATTTCAAACAGCCAAATAGGGCTATTGCTTTCTAGACTTCTACTTGTGAGTCTTGGGCAGTCTGGGTAGCGTATTAGCAAGGGGTCCGTTTTTTACTTCTCGTGGTGGGACTTGGTGAGGTTGCCTCCTTCCTCTTTGAGATGGCAAACATCTGCCTGCCTTCCTGGTTCTGCTTTTGCATGAATTTCAAAGGCTTTGTCTGATTCCATTCTCTTGTGTCACCGATCTACCGGGCATGCAGGTGCCACTCCATCCTAGTGGCTGCGGGGACAACTGTAATCTGCCAGACATGCACTCAGCCCCACCGTATGCTCAGAGATTTATTTGTTACCTCGGGGAGCGAACTTGCTCTCCCTGCCAAGAATCCAACATCTGCACAATTGAGACTTGGCAGGAAATTTTAAAATTATTGTTCGCTCCCTGAGGTAACAGGCAAAAAGGGCTGGGTTTGCAGCTCTCTCTCTTTCTTCTCTGGTGTTTTGTGTGTGTGCACGCTCTGTCAACAGGTCTGTAATGACTAAGATGCCCCAAACCTGACATTGATGTATTGGGGCACATGGGGTCCCCTGCCTGGATTCCAGCACTGATGTACAACAGGAGGGGGAGAGGGGGAGTCTTTTCCCTCTGGCAGCCCACGTTGAAAATTAGTACAAGCTCCTCCAGCCAGATGGAGTTGGGGCAGTGATGATGGTGCTTAAGATGTGTGCTGTGGAAGGGGAGGGTCCTAGATCCATCCCATGCTCTTGAATGCATGCTCTATTCTTAGCACGAATGAAAATTGGGCTGTTGGTTCAGTGTGTAAATGGGGGAGGGAGGGGCAGTGCCCTATTTTCAGTCCTCATCACTCTGGCCCAGTATGAAAATTGAATTTGTAAATGCCCCTCATTTTAGCGTGAGGCTGCTCTGATCTTCAGCAGCTATATTTCATCTCATTAGATGCCACTCCAGCCTCAGGACAATGGCCGCGTTTTCTTTCCTCTGAGAGTGAACTCCATTTTTCGACACACATTTAAGGGATTAAGACTTGAATGCAGGTGGGTTTTCTCCCCTTGCTGTCACCTGGACATCGCCATGGTGATAATCCCTCCCTGAAACAAAAACAAAAGAGGAGAACCGGTTGGACAGAAAGTGGAGGCTGAGAGTTCGTAGCGGGAGGAGGGTTGGGACCAGCCGCGTAGGGCCGAGAAGAGGGCACAGCGGCTTTGTGGGAAAGGGGCTCTGCTGAGCTCTGGAGCTTGATCAGATCAAGGGTTTAAGAAAAAGCATGGTGACTTTTAATTAGCAATGGTATTATTCCTATCCTGTTGGGATTAGGATGGATTATTTTGCTGAGAGAGAAGGGCGCTCTCAATTCCTGCTTGGGGCATTGATCTGTAATGCTGACACTAGTGCTGAATTGAAATCGGCCATTCTCGAATCAAGGGGAAATCCCGTAATGTCAGGATCATTTCTGAGTGGTAGAGGTTTTTAGTCTGGAACCCATTTTGCAATTCTGTCGCTTTCGGGATTGCAGGTGGTGATTTGTCGGTACTTTCTGTCAACTTTTCAGTACCTTTCATGTCCTGGTGTCTTCGTTTTCCCAGCTTCCAGCCCACCTCCAGGCTATCTTTTCCCATTTGGGGGTGAGTGGAGAAGGAAGGCAGCACTGCTGCTCCTGCCGTGTCTGGTCTGTGTGTACCATGCCTGCCGCCTTCTCCTGCTAAAGTTGTCGACCGCCCTGGCATGTACTGAAAGTACCAGAAGTACTTACTGAAGGACGTTCCCAAACAGGAAAAAACGAACGTGATGAAAACCCAACAAGTTTCAACATCACAGGGCGAGACGGCAAATGGTCTGTTTTCGACCAAGACAGCATTCACTGCAAATTATCATTTCAGCTTTAGCAGGCATCTCTCTACAGAGATTTGAATGATCGATTCCTCCTTAGATAAAAATGATCTATAGAGCGTGTGATGCATTTATAAATATTTTCTTACTTGATCAACTGTTTATTTTTTTAAAAAAATTTTTTTACCTGCATTGGGAACGTTTGCAACGTGTATGCCAAAGTTGTCTCAAGCCATGTGGCCCATCAGGCTGATGTAGTTACGGCACGTGTTTCTGTGGCTTACAGTGCACAAGGGACTGATGCGGCCAGCACCACATCTTTACTACCTTTGCCTTCTCCAACTCAATGGATAATTCATAGCAGGTGGATTTGAGGTGGCCATCCAGTGTGAGACTGTGCAGGACTTGAATCCACAGCCTTCAGGGGTGTAGTTGAGTGCTGTAACCAGTTGGTTAACAGGTGGGGTTTTGAAAAACCTTTTCTGTAACTCACTGGTTGCTGGGTTTCTAAATGACATCTCCATAAAGAGTTGTTCTTCAGGTCACATGCCAGTGATCATCACGTCACATGTGGTTGTCCAGTTATTCCTGCAAAAGCATCCTAGAACAGCAGGTGTCTGGGGTTGGAAATGGATCGCTCCATTATGACGTGTTGTGATCTTATGTGAGGTACGTCCTGATAAAAAGCCCCAACTTTACATTGTGATTATGCTTGCTGCCTGATCTTGTAGTCCTCCTTGACCAAGAAATAAGTTGTTAAGGCCCACACTTCATGCATTCTTCTATGTTTTTTGACTTTGGAAGCTGGCTTTTGGGTTGCTGTTGAGTTTGGGTAATAGATGAATTGTAAGAGCAAGATAGTGGAGAGCAGCAGGACGATTTACTCTCTCCCTCAGGTTCTAACACTCAACTTGTGAACCAGAGCTGCTTGCTGTGTACAAGCTCAATGGGGTTTGCTAAAGCCCAGAACCTGGCTTTATAGCTCCAGCTAAAACCAATTACCCATTGAGATGGGCAAATCAGACACATCCAAACTATCTGAATCAAAATGAACAGATTGGGCACCAAACTGTATTCAACCACTCTTCATTCGATTGTCCACATTTTGTTGTGTCATAATGTTCAGTTTTTTTGTCTGCTTGTTGCCATTTCAGGTGGGGTACCCAGTTCCGGTTTTTATCCTACCTGTTCTCATTAGTAACGGGCAGTTTGTAATCTTTTAAATCTGTATTGAAAACGGACAAATGAAAAACTGGAAGAGAAGAAAACGGACAACAATGAAAGCACAAAATCAAACAAACTAATCAAAATTGCAAAAACTCTGTTGTTCAGATGTCGCAATGAATGTCATTCTGGTTGATTACAGCGTATCTGAAATTATAAAAAAACCCATGAATTCTTATTCTGCTACCTATTTTAGCTCTGCGGCCTATGCTTCTTAGCTCTAGAGGTCTATGGTTCGGTACCAGTTCTGTTATGCAAGATGGAAACCATTACAATTGCTTGCGTGTTAGGGCAGTGGATCAGCAACCTTTTTGTGTGTGTGTCAGTCTTACTGCATGTGCTGGGCTGTGGCTAAACAATGAAGGGGGCTAGAGGATAGCCACAACGTGTGTGCTGGCTGCAGGTGTTCCTTCCCCCCGCCCCCCAATTTCCTCCTCAGATGAAAACAGCGTCTGCAAGGACTGAAGCCTGCTTTAACTTTGGCCATGGCTGGTTGTGCAGATCAGCTGGGAGCACTTCAATTCAAAGATGCTGTATTAGCAATCCCTTTATCACTTGTCATGCCAAAATAGAAGGGAAGGATCCTTATGGGGTGCAGGGCATTTTCTGCCTGTCCAGGAGGGGGCTCTGTCTCCTGCAACTGTTGTGTCCACTACCCATGATTCTACATCCTGCCAGTGATCAGTCTGGGGCTGGGCACAGTTTAATAAACCAGCTTTAGGGTCCTGTGCCGAATAACTGTTTTTATTTTTCCTTCTTAATAATCTTTATTATTTTTATATAGCAGTCCCCTGCCATGGTACTCAGAGTGCTTTACATATAACATAACTTTTAATCCTCACAGCAACCCTGTGAGGTAGGTTAGGTTGAGAGACTATTGTAACTGGCCCAAGGGGTCACAGTGAGCTTCTGGCTAAGGGAAGACTTGAACTGGGGTTCCCCCTTGACCTTCCGCTCCAAGTACTGTGCACTTAGCTGTTACACCAGACTGGCTCTCCATTACACCACATTTAGTTGCCACCTTTTGGAAGGGAAGGAGATGTAGGCATTGAGGGACACGATTCTCACTCGCATTCCTGGCTAGATGAGAGGAACTGCCTAGTCCAGGGGTGGAGAAACTCAGGCCTGCAGCTAGTTTCTATCTTGCCGCAGATCTAGTTGCTACCCCCAGGCACTGGAAGACTGAGCTCAGAGGAAGTGTGCAGAGATAAGAATAGGGGACAGATCTATAGCACAGATTCATGATCGCCAGATCTCCCTCCTTCTCTTGAGTGCACCCTTCAGCAACCCCACCCTCAACTTACATGTGGCCCTTGGAGTGTGTGCTAATGTTCATATTGGCCCCTGGGAGAGAAAAGGTTCCCCACTCCTGGCCTATTTGATGATCCGGTATGAATTTTCTTCCTCGGGATACACAGGTAGTGGGTAATAAAATCACAGGGAACTGACGAGTCCCCTGAGTTGGCTTAAGTAGGAGACATGGGGTGCATTTTCTGGCTGGCTTTCCAGCATGCGTCTGGCCTGAACAGCCTATATATTTGGGTAAACCCCCAAGAACAGAGAGTTTGCTTTTCAGAATGTCCCCCTGGGTGAATTCCACTGCAGAGGGTTGCAGGAGCACTGTGAATCTCCTGTTTGAGGGACTTGTTTGAAGGTTTCTGTGGGCTGCTCTAGGGCTGCCCGCAAGGGCTTAAGGATGTTTGGCATAAGGTGACCTGGTTGGTTACTTTAGGGACCACCAGAGCACTGTAGAAACCACCAAGCTGCCTCCTTTTTTTGCTACAGCAAAGGCAAATATTAAGCAAACCTCTTTTTAATTGCTGTTGGTGCAGGATGGGAGGGAATTGGGTCCTTCGGCGCCAGTAGCTGCCTCTTCCAATCTGCGGCCAGGCTGGAATCCTTACCAACATGCCGGGCATGAAAGATGCTGGTGGCTTGTTAGTCCGGGATCCCGACCGACTTGGGGAGCCACCAGAGTCGAGTTTGCACAAAGGTATGCGTGTGCCTTCCATCGCCTTCATCTAGAAATCCCTCCCTGTGGATTTAAGGGAATAAATAAAGGCACTTGACAAGGTATTAATTTGTGATGTCTTTTTTAGACCTGTTTATCTGCACGTTTGTAATTACTGCTAATACCACAACCTGCTACATAAAAAGCATTTTGTTTTGCTTCAAAACCTTGTTTGGCAAAGAGAGCGATCGTGTGCTCAGAGGTGGATTACTCATTATACAGCAGCACAGGGTCTTCAGCCTGGAGGGCCGCTGTGCTGAGGGTGGGTCAATGTGGGGGCGATGGCATGCCTTCTTAGCCTGAGTCGGGGCAGCATTTGGCCCTGCCCCGCCGAGCCCTTCAGTTAGGGCCACATCGAAAATGGGTGGGGTTAAAGAGACTGAGCGCTGTGATGTCACGATGCTCTGGGGAGGTGTGGTGGTGATCATGTTGGGAAGGGGTGGGGCAAAGTGATTCCCTACCCCTTTCTGACCCAACCCCACCCCTTTGCTGAGCATTGATGACACCGCTATTAGAAATGGGTGGTGCTAAGGGACTCTCTCCCCCACCCCCCGCATTTTCCTGAATTCTACAGGCCCCTCTGGCGTGGGCTGTTACGGTGAAAGAGAGGAGACGAGGAGTTGAACAGGATCAAAGTCGTGGGCAAGGAGTGGAGTGTTAAACAGAAGTGAGAGAGGGTAAAGGTGAGAACGGGGAAGGCCAGTATGGAGGAGGTTGCAGTAGGCAAGGTGAGAGTTGAGTAAAGCATGAACTAAAGTTTTGGTAGTGGGGGCTGTAAGGAAGGGCAATATTTTGCATGGAGAACGCCGCGCTAAATGGGAAATGCAGGAGAAGCTCTGTTGGCCGACGTATGGTGTCTTCAGACCGTTGCCTAGTCCAAGGTGCAATTCTGTCTCCACTGAGGCCAGTTGTAAGACTCCCATTGAATCCAGTGGAGTGAGGCTCTCATTCATGGGTGGGAAGGGGCTGTGGGGGTGACTTCTCCCCCTCCACCAGCGCTCTGTGCCATTACAGCTCCGTTACCGTTGGGACACATCCATCCCAAGGGCCGGCACAGCGTCTCTCGCTGCCGGTTTGCTTTTCTCCCAGCTATGCTGGTGAGCCATGCCCCCTAAATTTACTGCAGACTTGGCAACAATTTTCTGGCCCTGGTTTTTTTGTTTTGTTTTGTTTTAAAAGCCGGGTGGAGTGTGTAAAATTGGAGGCATACGTGCCTGGTCTCTAAACCCAATGAGCGCTGTTTAACATCTGTGGTTGGCCTGCAAACGGAGCAGGTCTGAGCTATGGTATGTTTGTCTTGGAGATTTGTAACTCAGAGAGCCCCATAGATTCACGACAGAGGCTGGAAAGCACCTATTTAACCCACCGAGCGCTGGCTGTGGGTCTGATTCTTGGCCCTCCCTTCAACAAGTCCCATCCAATGACACGGAAGTGCAGCAATTTGCAAAACTTTGTGAGTAAGGGAGAGCTGGAGTATTGCTACTTACATGAGTGACTCCAGAGCTGTGGGCTGTTTGGATAAGGGATCGCATTGTATTTACATGCTCCTGGCACTTACAGACTTGAAGGAGATTGGCCAGGACGCGTGTTCACTATGTTTTTCCCATTGGTGGCAACGGCAAAAAGGCAGTAAGCATGGGTCCCTGGAGACCGGCCATGAGCCTTCCCTTTATTTCAGTGGGAGTACCAGCCCCTTGTATAGCTGCACCCATGAAAGCCTTACTTGCAGACAAGCAAATTTGGTAGTGCAGACTCCTGCTTCCAATTTGGCTAATCTGTAATGGTGTAGGCTGGCTGGCTGCTGTTAGCTATGATCAGTCCCCTGTATAGACAGTCTGTCTCCCTCCTGTTAAGGATGATATTGAACTAGCTCACAGTTCACAGAGTGGCTCATGAGCAAATGCCGTGAGTGGATATTAATTTGTAGGGTCCTTGGCATGTGCGATCCCATATCATGTCCCCACGTAGAATTGTAGAGTTGGAAGGGACATCAAAGGTAGGCCTGCATCGAAATAGCCATTTCATTTTTGCGGAAATTTCTGTGAAAATGAAATAGCGATTTGTGTTTTCCATCGGAATTCTGACAGAAAATGATTCCAATTGGTATCCCGACCGGAGGGGAAAAACCCACACGCTGCGCACGTGCAAATGGCCACTGGATCCGATTTGTACATGCTCAAAACAGCAGCTGTCCTTACCGGAAAAGGCGGCAGCAGCAGCATTGTCACCATTTTGGATATGGGAAGCTGATTTGCGCATGCACAAGTCCGCCCTGGCATCCATATCGCACATGAACAGTGATTTTCAAAAAAATGTTTATCAAATTCATCCATTTCCAATCAGAATTGGATGAAATACTGAGCATTCCCATTTTGGGATCAGAAGGGGCAAACTGCCCTGTTCTGATAAAAAAAATTGGAACTTTGGAACTTCTAATTTCACCCCAATCCAGGGTCGTCTGGACCAACCCCATTTGGGCAGGATGACTACAGCTACAGCGCCCCCAACAGGTGTCTGCCCAGCCTCCTCTTGAAAACCCCCAATGACAGAGAGCCTACGATCTCGCTAGGCAATTGGCTCCATTTGCTGAACAGCTTTTCCCCATGTCTCCCTCTCCTGTGTTGACTCTTAGGCCACTTGCCCACGTTACTGTGCCGCCAAACCTCCTGGCGGGGGATTCTTATGGCGTGCTATGCACGTGGGTGCTTGTAAAAAACAAAACAAAAAAAACACCTCATCCAGAAGGTTTTTTCCCCCCGATTGTCAGGGCTCAAAATCCAACCCTGACAATTGAAAGAAAAAAAGGCCCCCAGACGCAGCTCTTTCCAAGCGCCCACGTGCACACCGTGCTGTAAGAATCCCCCGCCGGGAGATCCGGCGCCTCAGTAACGTGGGCAAGTGGTCTTAGATCAAAAGCAGAGGTGGGGAACTCCCATCCCATCAGCCAGATCTGGCTTTTATTTGGTCCCCTTTTCTTCACCTGGATGTGGCCCATGAATCCAGCCCCTATCCTTAAGCTCTGATGGAGAATGCTCAAGGGGAAGAGAGCAGAGACGAAAGCATGTGCTTGAGGATGTGGAATGAATCCATGGCACAGATCCATGATGTGGACTCTCCCCTTCTTTCCCCCCCATACTGAGTACACCCCTTAAGTATCTGTGCCCCCAACTCCTGTCCAGTCCACAGAGCTTGTACTCATTTTCAAAGTTGCCTACAAGAGGGAGAAGGTTCCCCACAGGCACTCTCTTCTGACCTCTGCTGGGGCCATGTTGGACTAAGTAGGAAAGCTCAGTCATAAGCACAAGCAATACAAACGGCTGCCTGATGAACCTTTCACTTTTTGGACGCTATAAACATTCAGCAATTTATAAGCTAATTCAATCTCTCCAGGAATTTGGAGAGGGTAAGAGAGTGAATGTCTGACCTTCCCCCATGGCCCGAGTAGCGGGCTACTCTTTCTTCTCTTGGCAGTTTGAGCTGCCATGGGTTGCAAAGACCCACTAGCCTCTGCGGCCAGCTCTCTTGAGCATGAAATGATGCAGTCCCTTCCGTGGACTCCTGATATCCAGGCCTGAGCTTAGGGACACCCTGTGTGGTGGATGGTGTCTGTGTTAGTCAGCCTTGGGTGAGCATGAGCGCCTAAAGGTACATCCGAGTCCATTAGCTCGGATACAATTTCCACCTTCAGAGTCGTCTTGGCCAAATCTTGCTGCCGTCCTTGCCGCAAAATGCACTCTTTAAGGGGGAGGATTGTCTGAGAAGGGTGAGGCATTAATGACAATTGCGCTGAGGTTGCTAGTCAAGTAGCTTAATGGAATGTCTCTCTTTTTTCCATTTCCCTTTGCCAGGCACTTAACTAATGCAAGTCCTTCTGATTGTCCCACACCTAGAAGCTGTCAGTCTCTTCCTGCCTCCTAGCAGAAACCCAGCCAGTTGAGAGCTTGGCGTTTGGCTCATTTGACTCCAAGCATTGGCTCTCCCAGTCCTTTGGCACCATCTGGTTCTTTTATTTAATTAAACATCTTTTGTGGGAAAGCTTTAGTAAGAGGTAGCGCTCATCTGCTGAGAATTCTCCTAGCGGGGAGCGTTGCTCTCAGGTATGCTGAAGACTTTATGAAAACAGGAGGTGTTGGGAGAGAATAAAACAAATGTAGCTAAGCCTTCTGGGAGTTGATTAAAGGGGAGAGCCAAAGGATCCTAGAGCCGAGGGACATTCTTGCTTGGCTGGCGAGGAATTTCTATTAGACATTGGTCTGGCCCCAGTGTCCGAATGCCTCAGACTCTTTTTAAAGGTATTTCTTCACAGTACCCCTGTGAGGCAGAGCAGTTCCGTTAATCCCCATTTTTCAGATGGGGAAACTGAGGCACAAGCAGACTGACTTGTCCAAGGGTGTCTGTGGTGGTTTGGGGAACTGACCTAACTTCCTCCGAGTCTCTCGGGGGAGAACCCTAATACTATGCTTACCCTGCCTTCTGGAGGGTTTTTGATATTGGAAAAGGGCCAAATGATCTTTTCGGGCCCCTTTTCTTTCTATGTCAATGGAATAGTCTCTGCTTTAAAAGGAGACTATTATCTTCCCGCCAAAATCCAGGACAGGTCCGTGGCCATCTTGCTATATGCAGATGACATGGTGTTAATATCACCCGCCTTGCTGGGCATGAAGCGGATGTTAGATAGAGTTAGCCAGTTTTGTTCGTCCATGCATCTCTCGATAAACCATAATAAATCTAAGGTTCTAGTTATGGGCAAACGATCCAGGGTGCAAGCATGGTTGCTGGACGGGAAACAACTGGAGCAGGTTGAAAGTTACAACTACTTGGGGATTCGCTTCTCATCCTCGACTTTGTGACAGCATCATGTACAGGGTGTTAGATTAAAACTCTCACAGTCAATGGGGGGGGGGGCTCCTAAAATTTTGAAGGAGCCATGGGGGACGACTGGTAAAGCCAGCTCTGAAATTGTTTGAGCTAAAAACTAGACCTGCTGCATTGTATGGGGCAGAAGTCTGGGGCCTGTCTGTGGCTGGAGACCTGGAAAGATTACAAAATCGCTTTTAAGAGCGATTTTTATGGTCCCGCAGTCGGTCCCAGCTTGTATGCTTTGCTTAGATTTGAAACGGGAATGCTTCCAGTGGATGTCAAAATAAATACAACAGCCTTGAATTACTGGTCCAAGATAACTAATATGCCTGAGTTCCGTCTGCCTCATCAATGTTACGTTGAGGCAGGGAATTGGTGTTCCCCCAGCTTGTGGAGGGATAAAATTATTAGGCAGCTGCGCAGTATTTGGGCCTTTCAAGAGAAATGCTAGGCGCTTTGCCACTCTGTACCCAAAAGCGCTTCATATATAAACAATGGCGAGACCTAGCTATTCAGACTGATCTGAGCATAATATATTCTCTTAGCTGTGTGCCTTTTTATAAAATGTTTAAACAGACGCTCATGTGCGAGGAATATCTGGAAATTTTGGAAGCCCCTGGTCTAAGGAGAGCTATGACCCTGCTCCGTTTGGACCTCCTCCCATCCAGTGTTCTGAAGGGACGGAGAGCCGGTGTGCACTGGCAAGATAGGATCGGTTCTTGTGGTCAAGGCCTAGTAGAAGATCTCCCCCATTTATTGTTTGTGTGTTCCCGGACGCAATTTCTTAGAGATACCCATTTGACATCATGGCTCCCGCAGATGGGTAACCTTTCACCCGTGCAGCTACTGTTATATTGTATCGGAAATAATTCCCGGAAAGTTATCTTTGGGATGGCAAAAATGGCCTGGGATTATATTATAATGCAAACTGAAATCTTGGAAGTTTAGAGGAGTTTGTTAGGCATAGGACATTTGTATGTTAATAGAACTTATGTCTTTGTCGACTTCTCTGCTTTGATTTGGCTTGCTTTGTAATTACTGCGTCTGGTTCTGTGGTTTAAAGCCTGCTAATGCAGGAATTGTGTTGGTTGTACGTTGGTTTTACGTTGGGCCAAGGCTTTGGCTAGTGCTCGAATAAAGTTTATATATATATATTATCTTCGGTAGGAATTTAGGATGTAAAGCAGTATCTATTCTATCTTGGAAAATAAATCTGCAAATATGGTTCTGAGATTATTATGGCTGCTATTTCAATAACTATTCTTAATGAAGATATTGCTAACAGGAATACTGTCTTTAAACCCGCACCCCATAACCAGTTCATTTGTGCCCCCGCCCCAATATAATGAATTCACGCTGCCCCGGGGGCACAAATTAAATGGTTATGGGTGGGGGGCAGCGTGAATTGATTATATGGGGCGGGGGTGCAAATGAACTGGTTATGGGGTGGGGGCAGCATGAACTGATAATGGGGGCACAACTTCCCTTCCTCAGGACTTTATTAAAGGGTTCCCCAGGAATGGTGGTGCTGGAGGGAGTGGGCCCGATCCCCAAATGGGGTGGAGCCCAAAGGCAGTTATTTGGATAATAACTGGGGCTCTAGTCTGGAGTTTAGGGGTGTGTGTGTGCTGTGGGACTCCAGAGCTGTGCATTGTCTGTGCTACAGGGTCCTGTTTGCTGAAAACTGCATCCCTTGGTCTTTAACCCTGAAAAGGGGAGATGGGTGTTCAGCAGGGATGGACCTGTCTAGAGCTAGTGATTGTACAATGCCAGGTATATATATGAATGACAGGGGACAGTTTTCTGTAATAAGGATGCTGGGAGGAGGAAGAAGAGGGGATAGGGAAGAGAAGAGGGGTAGGGGGCCTCCAAACCCATTTCTTGTCCCTGGGCCCACTCCAACCTAGCTATGCCCCTGAGTATTAGATATTGTGCCAGAGCAGAAGGGGTGCTCAATGCCAAGGGGTGGCAGGCTCCTGCAACCAGCTGCACAGGGGAGCAAGATCCTGCCCTCCCAAGCCCCGACCTGCCCCCTGCAACATCCCGAGCCCCAAGCCTGTCTCTTATACACATCTAGATGTGTATAAGAGACAGGTACCTATAGCTCCCACCCCCTCGCAACATCCCGAGCCCCAACCTGACCCCCCAACCCGAACCCTGTAATTTACATGTATACAAATTGTATACAGCTCATACAATGAAGTTAAGAATGTGAATGTAGACAGCATTATACAATTCATTCTACAGAATGAAGTTCTGTAGAAACAGACTTAATGCACTCTGAAAAAATTGTTCCTTGTTGAATTATGATAATAAATTAAAGTTTAATAATGAAAGTTTAGTTATTGATTAAAATGAATAAAAGTATGTATGGTAAGGAATTAAGTACATATATTACATGTATGTTGATGTCCTAAAATATTAAATATTGCTCAAATTCTGAAATAATGTCTATGTTTTTTTGCGTTTGTTTTGTTGCAGTGTATGGAGTGGAAGGTTTTTTGAATTGTCATTGTGCGGAGTTTGTGGGGTTTTTTGTATTTTAAGAAAACTCTTGTGCATTTAAGTTTTTTTTTAAACTGTTAAGTTTTTTATTTTGATTCAGCATTCACTTTGAATCCAATGCTTTGCTTGTCAACTGGCTTCTTGGCTGAGATCTCTCAGCACCAGTAGTTCAATGTCTTCTCTCTTCTGTGCCTCCTCACTCCAAAACATGTAACTGGGATGTGGTTGCCCCAGGCCTAGAGCCTTCCACTCTGACCCTGCCCTTTTTCCTGTGTCGCTGTTTTTTGTTAGGCTAGCTGGCTATAAGGAACTGGGGCCCCGAACCAGCATCTCTAGGGTTCTGGGGAAATGAAAAGGGCCCCTGCACCACCTGCCCCTCTTATAGTTACGCTCTTGAGCAATGGTCCGTTTCTCTCTGCGGCTTCCACTTCTTGACCCTGGCTTGGAATTTGCCTAGCAGGCCCCTGTTCCAGCCTGTGCCACACACCCCTCTGCTGCTTGATCGGCTGCTTGCTGGGAGACAAGTCCGCCCAGAAACTTTGCTGCGTGCTTTCTGTTCCTACAGGTGATTTCTGCTTGAGCCTGTTTCCATGCCGATGTGCCCCATTCCCGATCTGTCCCAGAGCCTGACCCGTTTCTGGATGGACCTGAAGCAGATCTTTTTTTTCAGAAATGGGAATTTGATGCATATTCAACATTGTGAAATACTTTTTGCAAAGTTCATGTTCCGTTTGTTTGTTATTTTGTTGTTTGGCTAGTCTTAGTTTGCATTCTGTAGCACTCTTTCTGCTATTTCTAATCACAAATTTGGGGATTGATTTAAGCCGATTCGATTACCCTCCCTCCCCCCCCAAAAAATCTTGAAGCTAATGTAATTGAAATAAGTGAAGTAGGTGACAAAGTGAATTTGAAGTCATCAAGGGGTGTGAATGTGAATTTATGTATTCGTGAGTGAAAATGAATACTCAACTTGCCTTTGCAAATTCGAAAAACACCCTTAGTTTCAGCTCTACCCATTCGTTCTGGAGAAACCCTGTTAATGCTTCGAGTGAGTCTGTGGAGAGAAGGGATGGAGTGATACAGCATGTCGGAAGGTCCTCCAATTCTCTTACCATGGTTCCTATTATCTGTGTGATTTCTCTCAGCTTCTGCTGACGTGAGCTGGAGTCCAGTGTTTGCTGCAACTGTGACTGCTCTACAGAAGGGGTGAGGAGCCTTTTCTCTCCTGCAGAATCGTTTGAAAATTAGTGTTAGCTCCATGGGCGAGAGAGGAGGTGGTGAGGGTGGGTGTACTCAGGGTAAAGGAAGAGAAGGATTTAGGGCATTTTCAGACAAGACACTGCCCACCCACTATACATGATACATGAGTGGAGAGTGTCTGGTCTGGAAATGCCCTTGGATTAGATCACAGATCTATGCTATGGACCCATCCCCTGTCCTCAAGTGCATGCCCTCACCTTTGCTCCCTTCCCCTGAGCTCACCCGTTCAGTGCTTGGTGATAGGGACTAGATTCACGGGGCAAACTCGGGAATTGGAAAAGGGCCAAATAAAAACCAGCCGTGTGCGGCTTGAGCTTTGCCTCTCTGCTGTGTAGCAGTGCCGCCAAACCACAGACCTGTAGAATTAATGGCTAGGTTGTAGCCATGTTTTGCTGGTTCACAACCAAGCAGGATCTAGTACAGTTTCCTGAGCTTCAGTCCCACATGGACTTTCTCCCCTGTACTTTCTTGTAGGCTCTTACTCCAAGTGGCATTCCTCTTCTCCAATGGGAGGAGAATTGGAAACAGGAAGTAAATGGGACTTCCCAACCCCCTGGCTCTGATTAGCCAGAGAACTAGAAGTTGAGAGGTAAGCTTCGCCAGTCTGCCTATCTCTAACCAATTGCGGGAGCAGGGCTGACCTTCAAAGTTCAGCTATCAATATGGGGAAGGGGAGCTTTTCCAATAATGTGTATTGTCCTTGAACAAAATTTTCTCCCTTGTCCAGCGTCAAGAGATGGGAAGCTCTGTTTCGTAGTGTGTCTCAATGTGCTAGGCTGCTAGGCCGGTCCTTCCTGCTCTCCATGCTGGTGTGTGGTTTTTGTGGTTGAAACCACACCAAGCGTAGAGAGAGAGAGAGGAGGAAACCCATTAAGGATTAAGAGGTCAGCCTGCATTCTGCATAGTTTCTGTATGTGTCTAAATGCAAGTCTTGGAGCCACTTGCTCCTGTCACTGTCAGCAAGAACTCCTGGAGGGCACAGATGGGACGTGACTCTTGTCTGCAAGCAGCTGTTCCCACGGACAGTCCTGTCTCTCCTGAGATGGAAGGAGCTGATTCAGATGCTGGGCTTTGTGCACCTGTTCCCTTCTGTAGCCTTGAGGTGGTACAAATGGCAGCAGATGCCTGATCTCATCTGTGTGATGTGCAGCCCTTGTGCCAGGCGACTTGTGGGTGGGGAAGCAAGCCTCCCACACAACGCTCCAGTCAAGAGTTCAGTTCCCACATAGGATTTGCCACGCAGGATCAGGCGACTGGTTTATCTAGTCAGATGCATTGTCTTTGTAAGTGCTCAGATCCTGATGCCTCAAGCAGGCAGCTACCCTCTCAGTGTACATGGCCAAATGAAGCTGCCCAATCCAGTCATCCATCCTCTCCCAGAGCAGAATCCTATAAAGTAGTGTTGGCGAAACGTTTCCCCCTCAGGGGCTACTTTGAAAATCAGTACAAGCTCTGGGGGCTGGATAGAAGTTGGGGAGCAGGGTTGCTTAAGGGGTGCGTTCAAAAAGAGGCGGTGTCCAGATCATGGATCTGTGCCATGGATCTGCCCTGTCCTTACGTGCACGCCCTCATCTCTACTCCCTTACCCTGAACTCAGTCTTTCAGAGCTTGAGGTAGGGACTGGATCCAGAGATCAGATAAAGGAATTGGAAAGAAACCAAATAAAAACCAACCACGGGTCACATTTGACTCCTGGGCCGTGTTAAGAGCATGCAGTGGGAGTTGGTTCAGGATCAGGTCCAGGAAGGTTATTAAGAGTGAGGGGATCAAATTTGCAGATGACACAAAGTTATTCAAGGTAGTTAAAACACGAGCAGAGTGAGGAACTGCAACAGGATCTTACGAGACTGGGTGCCTGGGCATCTAAATGGCAGATGAGATTTAATGTGGACAAGTGCAAAGTGATGCACATTGGGAAAAATAATTAAAACTATGAGTACACAATGTACTCGGGTACTAAGCTAGGAGTCACCACTCAGGAATAGGATCTGGGAGTGATTGTGGACAATACACTGAAATCCTCAGCCCAGTGTGCAGCAGCAGTCAAATCAATGGTGCGACTGCACCTGGAATATTGTGTGCAGTTCTGGTTGAGTGGTTCTGGTTGCCCCATCTCAAAAAAGACGTAGCTGAACTAGAAAAGGTGCAGAGAAGGGCAATGAGAATGATAAAGGGTATGGAACGGCTTCTGTACAAAGAGAGGCTTGTCAAGCTGGGTCTCTTCAGCTTAGAGAAGAGAAGACATGATAGAGGTTTTATAAAATCTTGAGTGGTGTGGAACGAGTAGATAGGGAATGGTTATTTACCCTCTCAAATAGTACTAGAACTACGGGACACTCCAGGAAATTAGCTGCCGGCAGATTTAAAACAAATAAAAGGAAGTACTTTTTCACTCAACGCATAATTAACCTATGGAATTTGTTACCAGAGGACGTTATCAGGGCCAGTAGTACAGCTGGGTTTAAAAAAGGACTGGATAAGTTCTTGGGGAGTAGGTCAATTAATGGCTGTTAACCAAGTTGCTTACGGGATGAATTTTAGTGTTGGGAGCTGGGAGTGAACAACGGGGAATGGATTGCCCATTGTGACCGTTGGTTCTTCTCCCAAGCGATCGAGATTGGCCACTGTCAGAGGGCAGGATGCTGGGCTTGATGGACCATTGGTCTGACTCAATATGGCACTACTTATGTTCTTAATGTTAGTGCAGGATCATTAAGGCACTGGTGTCAAGATGAGGGACTGGCATCCAGAACACAGAGCAGGGGGCAGGACAGACAGACAGACGCATGGTTAGAAGGGTAGACTCATGGGCAGTCATAGAACAGGCTCTTGAGACATCGTGTAGCGGACTCATGGACTGTTGCAGACTGGGCATCATAGCAGACGATGAGCAGGCTCCAAAGCGGATGTCAGCCCAGGAACAGAAGTAGGCAGACAGACAAGCAGGGGCAGAAGAACTGATTTCCAGGCATGGGGCAAACAGAGCCAGTCCAAACAAACACTAGGCCCAGGGGAAAGCAGAGCCGGTCCAACAGCACATGAAGGGAAGACAGGAATGTGACAGATTGATTCACCCGGTTCCTGTGGCTGCAGGCCTGCCTTTTGTACTGCAGGCAGCCAACCAGGAAGCAAGACTGAGGAGGGGGTGTGGCCTGACTAGCGTTGGGGAAGGCCTTCAGCGCCAATCCTAGTCCCTGGCCAGACCCTGACCTGGAGGCGTTGTGGAGTCAGCCCCCCCCACTGCCCATGCTGTCTCCGGGCCACTGGTTCAAACCCCAGCTCTTTTCACACCTGTGGTCCCCCCTCCCACCCCCCCACCCCACACCCGCCCGCTCTGCATGAATCAGTCTTGTCAGTGGCATAAAACTTACCTGCTTGCTTCTCCTTAATCGACCAACAAGGGGAAGAGAGAGTGATACAACAACTGAACTTCAGGATGCATTGTATGGAGGCCGGGCCTTCAGCTTGGACCACATGTGACAGTGCCCCTGCCACGCATAAAACCAAAACTCTTAATTTTTTAAAAAGTAAGCTAACCAATCTGGCCCTGGGGCCTCAGAGCAGAGATTGCCTCACCATCTCTCCCTCCCTTCGAGTCCGTGGAGGTGAGAGCAGCGTTCCCTCAGGAACGCCATTGATTTGAGGCTGCGAGCAAGCCTATTAAATGGGAATTGGCCAAGCCAATAAATCAAGGCACCTGAAAAGCAAAAACCAGGGCGGCTGCACACTTGTGTCCCCCCTCCCCTTATTTCAATTAAAGCAAACAAACCTAAAGTGGCAACATGTCAGCCTGTCACTCAGCCTCTGAAAGTCTGCAGGATGGAAAGATTGCCTCAGTGGAATTGTAGTGCTTACAGGGCTGTGCGCTTTTAAAATAAATGATGTAAATTAGTCATGAACCCAAAGCCGTGCAAAGGGAACCGGCAATTCCTAGATTGTCCTCGCTTCAGAGCAGCAACGAGAGTCGATGGTTAGTTCCCTGGACTGGTGACTAGAAGGACTTGGTTTCGCTTTCATACCTTTAATACTGACCTGCTGTGTCACCACGAGCAAGTCCTAGCCTGTTCCTGTTTTCCCTCCTACCCTTTTGTGTTAGTCAGGGGGAAAGCTCTTTAATGAGGGAAGGGAGAGTCTGTACAGCACCCAGCACAGTGGGGCTCTACTGCTGTTGAGGCCCCTAGGCGCAATTTTAATACAGGTTAATCACAGGAGAGGCAGTTGACCCCTCTGCTGCATTGAGAGCCATCTCTAAACTAACTGGGCCTTCCATACCTCCCAATGTTTCACGTGGCCAATGAGATAGGTAAGCCCTGCCCCCTCGTGCGTACACATGGTCGCATGCTCACATGTCTGTGAGGGTTGTCTCCAGCAGCAGCTTGGGGACTAAGCCATGGGTGCTGGGAGGGGTGTGTGTGTGTGTGTGCAAGGGTGTGCGGCAGGGCACCACACTGAAAATGGGCAGAAACGAAAGGCTTCCCTGCCCCTACCTGATGTGGCCACGCCCCCTTCTGAATGCTGTGATGCTCAGAAAGGGGTGTGGTCACATGGAAAGGGGTGGGGCACCTTTCTGGTGAGACCACTCCCCTTTCCCAAACATCGTGATGTCACAACACTTGGAAAGGGGCATGGTCATGTTGGAAAGGGGTTGGGTGGGGCCAAAGGACTCTCCCGTACCCTCCTGAATTTAATTTTGCAGGTGCCCCTGGACTCCACTCCAGTGGTATCAGCTGCATGTGGGGAGGTTCCAGCAACGGCTTGCTCATACACACAGGTGGCCAACCTCACCTGCGCGTAGATACTCGGCTGGTGCTTGCATGCCAGTGCCCTGACAGCATCCGTGGCATGCAGATGTTCTGGTGGCCACCACCTTCAAACGTGTGGGATTACCCACCTTAGACAGGGGAATGGGATTTTCTCAGTCCTGCCTAAGCTGGGACTGTTGGGAGTTATGTGCTTCTTTGGAAACTCTGGCCACAGTGACTCCCCTAAGGATGCCCAGGGAATCTGTGGCAATGAGCAATAAAGAGTAGGTGCTCCCTGACCTATGCTCCATCTCTTGTTTCCTAAAGCAGTGGGTCCCAACCCCAGATACGTAGATTGATGCTGGTCTGTGGGTAAAATTCAATGGCAGCCCCAGCTGTGCTCAGTCACTCTGTCTAGTAGACTCTGAAAGCGCTTTCTCCGACTGTCACCAGTCTCCTCCAACGTGAAGAGAAATGGAAACAGAGTAGTACGGGACTTGTTCATAATCCTCTGACCCATCAGGGTTCTAGAAGAGGCTGAAGCTGGCTCCTTCTATCTGCTTGTTCCTAACCAACCAGGGTGCAAGGGGCAGGGCTGGCCTTCACAGCTACTGGTATGTGGGCGCAAGGAGCTTTTCTAATGGTTCGTAATTCTCTAATAAGACTTTGCTGGGTTTTGTCTCATGAAAAAGGCTTGAAGCCATCAGCAGCTAAGACTCCTTTCTCAGCTAGCTGCCTAGTACTCAGATCATCCACTTCCATAGCCACGTTTCCATCTAGAAGCTGATAATTTTGCCAGGAGAAATAAACAACAAACGTAGCAGGTTCATGGGTCTTGTGCAGTCCGTGCTAGTAGTAAAGACCGGGGGGGGCAGAATAGCATGGCTTAAAAACAAAAGCCAAACAAGTAGAACCAAAAGTTTCTTACAAGTCATTATGGCTAAATTACATCTTTTATGTTGTAAGTTAATGTCTTTTCTAATTAATGTATAATTAATTACTTAGAATTAATTAGACTAATGTCTAATTAATGACTAATTTAATGTCTTTTCTCCATGGCCATGAGGGCTGAAAATGTGGGTGGTTTAAAAAAAACCAAAAAAAACACACCCCAGGAACAAACAACCCTAAAACTAAAAATTGATTCATATGATTGTGTCACCTTTAAGAAATCAGCTAACATCACAAGATTTCCAAGAAAATCATGAGTTGGTCAACCTGGACTAGAGGCAGTCAACAATAGCTATCGGCAAGCTGTGTTTTTAAAATCTCTTATAACATCCCGAAGCATGAACTTGGCCTCTGTGTCTGCATTTGGGCAAGGCAGATACTTGCGAGGTGAGACTACTTCCTGCAGGTTACTAATGGAGGAAGAGGAGGAATTGTTTACATTTTCGTAATTCTTCTTAGGTTCATGGGGCTTGCTGTTGCTTCCTTCACGGAAATATGAAGGAAGAATACCAGAGCACCATTCAGCTGGCGATTTACCCACATAGTGCTTTGACGTTTGCCACGAGAACAAAACAAAATGGATGTTTTTCTCACGAATGGTTTTGGTGGAGCCATGCATTTCTATGTGCAAACCTGTGTGGGGCAAAATCTTGGGCAGCGATCCACAAACCGCTTACTCTGGAGTAGTCCCATTGAAGCCCAATGAGATCTCACTCGTTACCTGTTGTAGATGGGTCTTGGTCTGTCCTTCACTCTTGATTGGCTTGTGAGACCCATCCACCTACTCCCTAGTAGCTACCACAGATTCTTTTGAATGCCAACTGAGCTGAATTCAAATCATGTCCCTAAAACAGTAAAGGCGACCAAACTTTTAATGTGAATATTTTTTAATTTCTATAGACCGTTTTGGCCATGATACACAAATTACTTCAGAGTTGGGTTGTTGGTTTTTTAAATGTTTTGCATTTCCATGAAAAAATTGGTTTATTTTAAATAGCAGCTTTTGAGGGATGATTATATAATGTGGAGGGGTGTGTGTGCAAACTGTGTCTCAGGAGCCATGGGCAGCTCTTGGGCAGTTCAAGTTCTGGCCTCTGCACTGCCTTGAAGTTCCTGTGTTTGTCTATATTGGACCCACATCTCAGCAGCTGAATCTCAGCTGCTCCTCAGAATCTCAGCAGCCAGGACTGCAGAACAGCCAATCACAAAACAGGAGAGGCGTGTCTGCAGACGCACATGCATGTATAGCTCTCGGCCATGTGAAGATGTTGGTATATGGCTCTTAGGGTTGGGAATTTTGGCCACCCCTGATATATGCTGTTGCCTGTTCCTTTTTCCCTACTGTGTCCAAAAGTGTGACCAGTTTTAGGAAGCTACTACATTCCAGTACCAGATCCTCTAGTAGACATTGCTATAAATGTTGTTGTTACCTTGATATGTGTTGCAGTGTGTCCGACTGTTACTGTCAAGAACAACAGGATAACTTCCCACTCAGCAGACTAGATGTGACCACTTTGTGCCACCTGAGTAAACAACAACAATTGTCAGATTCACAGTAGCGTACGGTTTGGCGCCAATGGCTAATACATGGCGCATTCAGTTGTGTTCTGATGAGATAGCATGCAGTATGTTTTGCTTGGCGCATGTGAGTGGGTGACGAGTCCTGGAAGTAGGGGTTGTGCGTCATTGTGTATGGGGTCTTGCACACTATCTCCCCAACGCAACCTGATCATTGTAGTGGTGTAGTGTCCTATAGTATGGTATTATTCTGTAGCCTGGGTATACCAGGTGTAACTGACTTTATAAGGTTGCTTATTTTAGATGTTTGTTATTTCAGAACACTGCACGGCTTTGTGGAAGGGATATCTCACAGAACAGTCATCTCAATCAAAGCTCCATAGTGTCCCCTTAGTTTTGAAGTTTTGATCTGGTGTCTGAATCAGTGTGTAGCTGGGGGTAGGGAACCTCTGGTGCATGGGCCAAATCTGTCCTGTGGCTGTTAATTGTTTGGTCCCATTCGAATTCTTGGATCTAGCCTATCCCTCAAGGATGGAAAGAGCGAGCTCAGGGGGAACGGAACAGAACAGAGAAGAAGGCATGCACTTCAGGATAGGGGATGGATCCATGGCATAGATTGGTGATCTGGACCTTCTCTTTCCTTTCCCCTTAAGCATCCCCTCCCACAACTCCTGTCCAGTCCAGGGCACCAGTGGTAATTTTCAAAGTCCCCCCCAGCCCCCCCCCCAATGTAGGTAATTATTAGTTGCTTTGAGATCTAATTTCATGCCCAGACCCACTGTCCACTTGTCAGGGCAACCCTGCCTTGAGAATTGCCTCTTAGGAAGGCCAAGGCAGAAAGCAATCTCTCTTGTGTTTCACTTTGGGAATGAGCTCCACTAACTGGAACAACAAATTCCCTTTTCTGCCCCCGTGGTATTAAAAAAAATTAATAAAGCATTATTTACTAGGAACACATGGGACTGTACAGTTTAGTAACTATTTCTACTTTGCAAAAGTTAGCTCTGTTGCAAAATTTACCCTTGAATCTATCTCTAAATAGTAGCAAAGAACACACGTTACAGCAGAGAGGGAAATGTCTCTAGAAGGACGTTCCCTCCAAGATAATGTATGTTGGGAGAGGGAGGCCTCCGACATGAGAGAAAGTTAAAAACCCATTTTTCCTGGCTAAAGGCAATTCAAATGGAGCTCCAAAGCATGGCTGTTACATAGCTTGCCCTCCTAGATATGGACAGAGGAGCTCTGCAGTAGGGTTTCAGATAGCCATGATGACTATGTTTGGCGTTGCAGCTGATGCAATGTATTAAAAGGCTGCTAAACAAACGAATAATTACTAAAATCAATTGAAAATATACAATATTCAGGAGAAATTAATGCCAGAATTTCCTCCATTTACAAATCCCTCTCCCCCCTCCCATATTTGTTTCCCCCCTATTTAGGAAATTTTCTCCTATGAGTGGAAAAATTGCTATTTATTTATTTCGTGATTTGTATCCCGCTCCCTCCAGCCCTACGGCAGCTCACAAGATGTTTAAAAATATATAAAAACAATTCATAAAAAGGATTACTAAAACAATAAAAACAACAAGGAGGTAAAACCACTGGTGTAAAAAACCCGCTTCCCCCCTTCCCCAAAGGCCCGGACAAACAGCCAGGTCTTACATGCCCGATAAAAGGCCAACAGGCCGGGAGCTAGGTGAGCTTCCTCTGGTGTGGTGTGGTCACCGAGAATGCCCTCTCCATCGTGGCCCCCCGGTTCACCCGGGGAACCTCCAAGAAGGCGATCCCGGTAGACCGCAGAGGTCGCTCTACAGCCCGGGGAGTGAGGTGGTCTCTTAGATAGGTGGGGCCCAGACCGTGTAGGGCTTTAAAGATCAAAACCAGCACCTTGAATCAGGCCTGGAACGCTATAGGCAGGGACCCAAGTTGACTGCGTTGCTGCAATTTGCAGTGATTTTCGCAGAATCAGCCAATCCTCGCAGAATCAGCCAATCCTGACCATGACCCAAGGGTAAATAGGCCCCTGGGAGATGAATTGTGGGTGGGTGGGGTCTGAAGGCCCTATGTTTGAATGAGGGAGGTGCTGAAATTCCAGAGGATTTGAGTTGTGTTTGATTAGCAAAGTTGTGATTCTATGTCAAACCTATTGCAAATTTGCTTTCCAGCATGCATAGTTATGCAAATCAAGTTAATTATGCAAATATTAATGCTCACAGTGAATTTGGAGAATTTGGCTTCACTGGCTGCAGAATTTAAGTTTTTTTGGTGCAGTCAACTATAGGCAGCCAGTGCAGAGCTCGGAGCCCTAGTGTAATCGGCTCATTACGGCCCATTCCCGCCAGGAGGCGGGCCGCCGCATTCTGCACCAGCTGCAGCTTCCGAGTCGTCACCAAGGGCAGCCCCACATAGAGCACGTTGAAATAGTCCAGCCTTGAGGTGATGAATGCATGGATGAGGGTGGCCAGGTCGGAGCTTGAAACATATGGCCGGATCCTCCGCACACGATGTAATTGGCGAAAAGCTTCCTTTGCTACCGCCTCCACCGGATGATCCAGGCGGAGGCCAGGGTCTAACAGA
This sequence comes from Sphenodon punctatus, assembly GCA_003113815.1. Lineage (NCBI taxonomy): Eukaryota > Metazoa > Chordata > Lepidosauria > Sphenodontia > Sphenodontidae > Sphenodon > Sphenodon punctatus. The sequence continues at coordinate 20,930,814 of QEPC01011341.1, forward strand.
ACCCCCAAACTCCGCACCTCTGGGGCCAGTGGGGGACGGATCCCCTCCACAAGGGGAGACATCATCACCTTCGCTGCCCTACCCACCAACATCACCTCTGTCTTATCAGGATTCAGCTTCAGTCTGCTCAGCCTCATCTAGTCACTTACTGCTAGCAAGCACTGGGAAAGCACCGAGACTGCAGAACCTGGGTTTGTTGAAAGAGAGGTAAAGCTGGGTATCATCAGCATACCGGTGGCTACACACACTAAACCGTCTCACGACCTCACCCAGGGGTTGCATATAGATGTTAAATAAAAGTGGAGACAGAATCGAACCTTGCGGTACGCCACAAGTGAGATCCCGGGGGGCAGATGTTTCTTCCCCCAGGGTCTGCAACTGTCTCAAAAGCAACCATTGGTCCACCTTATCAAACACTGCCGAGAGATCTAGTAGGACAAGAAGTGTTGAATGTTCTAAATCCATCTCTCGGCAGAGGTCGTCTACCAAGGCCACCAACGCAGTCTCGGTGCCATATCCTGGACGAAAACCTGATTGAAAAGGATCCAGAAAACCGATGCTATCCAGATGGCCCTGGAGCTGCTGGGCCACCACCCGTTCAATAACCTTCCCTAAAAAGGGAAGGCTAAAGACAGGTCAGTAGCTGGCAAGGGAATTAACGTCCATTGATAGTTTTTTGAGAAGGGGCCGCACTACCGCCTCCTTCAGGCAGTCCGGCACTCTGCCCTCCCGAAGGGAGGCATTGATCACTCCCGCCAGCACCGGTCCAAAAGTGTCACTGGAGGCTTTCACCAGCCAGGACAGGCATCAGAACCCCCTCACCTCAGCATGGGCCAGCGTCACTTCCTGAAACTGATCCCACAAAAATGGATCAGATGGGACATCCATAACCCTCAGCTCTCCTTCTTCTGCATGAATCCCGGCCCCGAAATCATGCTGGATTTGAGCGATCTTATCTGCAAAGTTGTTTACAAACTTCTCACAGCAGGTTTGGGACGCCTCCCCCTCTAGATGGACTAAGGCTGGACTGACAAGCCCCCACCCAGAAAAGCTCCGCTGAACGCGACTTCGCAGTGGCTTTGAGGGTGGCAAAGAATCCCTTCTTTATCATCCTCATAGGCCCAGCATAGGACTGCAAATGGGTCCGCTGCTGCAGCCGATCGAATTCAGCACGAGAGCGGCGCCAGCGGCACTCTAACCGCCGCCCTTCCTGCTTCAAACACCACAGCCCCTCAGTAAACCAAGGAGCTCTACGGTGACGAAGCAGCAGGAACGGACGCTTGGGAGCCACCTGATCAATGACCCCACCCAGAAAGGTGTTCCAAGCTTGAACAAGATCATCAACTGAGCGGCCTTCAAGGTCTAGGGACACCTCCCCCAGGGCTTCCTGGAACCACTGCGGTTCCATCAGCCTTCGGGGGCAGATCAGCCTAATAGGTCCCACTTCTTTCCGGGGACTGCCATGCGCTAGGCACCTGGTCTGCAAGAGGTAATGATCCGTCCATGACAAGGGCATAAAACTTACTTCCCCCACTACCGGATCCCCCGCCTCAAGGCTGGAGCAGAACACCAGATTGAGCATATGCCCCCCTCTCATGTGTGGGGCCGCTAACCATCTGGGACAGGCTCATGGTTGCCGTGGCGGCCATGAACTCACGCTCCGCCCCGACAACTCCAGTGCTGGCATGAATGTTGAGATCCCCCAGGACCACAGTCCTCGGGGAGCGCAGCACACACACACACCAGCTCCGCTAGAGCGGTGGGGGATGCTGCTGGGCAGGAAGGAGCACGGTACACCAGCAGCACCCCAGTTCTGTCCCCGGCCAATTCAAACACAAGGTGAAGGGCCTCGATCCCTGGGATTAACTGCACCGGATACCTCCTAGCAGTCCAAGATTCCTTAAAAACCATAGCTATGCCCCGCCGGAACAAGGTCCACCACAATCGGACCTGCCGCACCGTCCAGCCAGGTCTCTGTGAAACATGCGAGGTCTGCAGTGTGATCCAGGATCATATCCCGGATCGCTGATGTTTTATTGACAACAGACCTCGCATTCAACAGCAGCACCGGCTCAAGGGGCCTTAGACCTTGATCCATCCCCCCTCTTGGGGGAGGGGGGAGTGTGTGGCCCTGGGGACAGGCACCAAACACCTCGGTCCCTGGGCCACGCTATTCAATCTCCCCCCAGGACCGTATCTCCCCCACCCCACAATGATCCCTATGGCTGTCCCCCTACCCCCATCCACTCCAACCCAGTCCCAGCCGGTGGCTGCTGCGTCCAGACCCCGGGGGGAAGACCCTCCCTCCCCACCCCCCACAGAACCACCACCCCAGTTCCCACCGTGTGCTGCCACCAGGTGGTCCCTTCCAAAAACATGCCCCCCCTCACACCAGGGAGCCTGAAACTGGACCCACCCCTCTTCCTAGCCCAATTCCCATCTATGGCAGGGGCCAAAGACCCAACTCCAATAACCCCCCATCTAATGAACAAACCCCCTCACGCCCCACCGAAGGGCCGGCTCTATGCCACCTCACAAGCCCTCCCAGGCCGGAAGTCCTGACCAGCCCCACGTCCTCACTCCCCAAAGGGAGGGGGCCCCATTTATCCTGGGGGGGCAAGCCCTTGAAGGGGCTCCCAGCCCTGGACCGTCACCCACGTGGAAGCTGTTGGCAGCAGACAAAACCTGCAGCAGCAACAGGGCAAAACCGATTGAAATTGCTCTTGCCTAGGGTTCTGATACCTCTCCTTTAAAAGAAGATGCTTATGAAAAACACATGTTGCAGGGCTGCACTGGACCCAGTGCAGCCCTGGCCTGCACCATGTATTTTTCATAAGTGTCCTCTTTTAAAGGGGAGGTATATTTTCCAGCTTCATCCTTGCAGAAGCCAAGGCAACGACACGGCAAGAGCAGAAGCTCACTTGTCTTGCCTGGAAGGCTCTGTAACAGCACCACCTAGTGGCCCCTGTTGCACCAATAATCTCTACTTTGTTAAATTGCGTTGCAAAGGGGAGAGGTGAGGTTTGGGCACAGAATCAGGATGCCGGAGTTACTATTTGTGAGTTAATCTATGAGGCTTGACTCCCATCTCTGGTCTTGATCAAGTCGCATTGGCTCTGAACTTCTGTTCCGTGCACCGTGCTCACACAAGCTGTATTCGCTTCAGTAGAGGTTTGTGCCAGCGTGCTGGGTATTTTGAGTCTGAGTCTTACACTTGGCCTGAAGCAATCCTACTCGGCAGCAGTGGAAATCTGTGTGAGCTCTCAAAGTTCGCAAGCATTGTGTAAAGCAGGGATAGGGAACCTTCGGCCCATGGGTCAAATCTGACCCATGACCGTTGTTTGTTTGGTTCTGTTCCAGTTTGATACTTTTGTGGCTTTCTGCTGCATTGCGTCCTACAGATGGATCATTCAAAGGGAAATTCAAAAAATCCCATCAAATAGTTCCGCTAAAGACACTAATTACCAAATACTGAAGGTAATAATACTGAAGTGACCTAAGCTGCGAAAATACAGACTTCCCTACAATAAATATTCATTTCTGGTTTAAAGCAGACACCGTCAGGACCCAAGGGGAATGGAGGCCTTGAACCCTGGTCGTCTGGGTGCATAGGGAGCAGTGAGATCCACAGTCACCGACTGCTGTTATGAAGCAATGGAACCACAGCCCTAGAACCCTTTGCAAGCTTGGATCCACCCTGGCAAGCCCCCGATTGGCTACTGATAACCTGCACCCTGATTGGCCAGGGACTGCCATATAGCTTCCTGGATTGCAGCAAACCCCCTATGCAGAGCAGCCAGACAGACACCTGGTTCTACTCGCCTCTTGCCTTTGTTGCCTGATCCTGTCTCCCTCTGGACCCTACCAGGACAGATTCCCTGGGCTCTTCTGACCCTTTTCAGGCTACCAGAGTAGTTTTGTTTGTTTGTTTTAAAAACAAATAACTATAACTCTCACCTGACCTCATGGACCAGATGCCTGCCAAACATTGACTCTTCTCAAACTCTTGCTGTGGCCTGATCTTGCCTCATGGCAAGGATCCCGACAGACACTTTGAGAGACAAAGCAGAATGCTCCAGTGGAGTCTGGGAAAGGGGAGGATGAAGTGGAGATGCTCCTTTTGGACTCAGATGAGCACGTGCTCTAGAATAGGGCCCCTTTGCGGGTTAGCCCTGCTTCTTGCTGAGGTAATTCCCTCCGACTTAGCCCACCTACTCATATGAATGCATAAGAACTTAAGTGCCATACTGGGTCAGACCAATGGCCCATCTAGCCCAGCATCCTGTCTCCGACAGTGGCCAATCGCGGTGGCTTGGGAGAAGCACCCAACAGGTCACAATGGTGGATCCATTCCCTGTTGTGTTCCCCCAGCTCCCATCATGTTCCGTGATCCTGTCTGGCTAATAGCTGCTAATGGACCTATCTTCCAGAAACTTGTCCAAACCTCTTTTAAACTCAGCTATAGTACTGACCGTTACCACAGCCTCTGGCAGTAGATTCCACAACCCAATTATACGCTGAGTGAAATTTTTTTTTTCTTTTATTTGTTTTAAACTTGCCACCCATGAGTTTCATGGAGTGTCCCCTAGTTCTAGTACTAGCTGAGAGGGTAAATACCTGCTCCTTCTTTATTAGTTCCACACCACTCATGATTTTATAGACCTCTATCATATCTCCTCTCAGTTGTCTCTTCTCCAAGCTGAACAGCCCCAACCTACCAAGCCTCTCCTCATACAGGAACCCTTCCATGCCCTTGATCATTTTTGTTGCCCTTCTCTCTACCTTTTCTAGTTCAGCTATCTCTTTTTTGAGATCGGGCGACCAGAACTGCACACAATATTCGAGGTGCGGTCGCACCATGGATTTGTATAGAGGCATTATGACATCCTCAGTTTTATTCTCTATCCCCTTCCGAATAATTCCTAGCATTCGGTTTGCTTTTTTGACCGCTGCTGTGCACTGCGCTGTGGATTTCATTGTATTGTCCACAACCACCCCTGGATCCTTTTCTTTAGTACCCAGCAGATGAGGGGAATGCAAGTTGTTTTGGGTTGCTGCAGAAAAATGTACTTATCCTCCTTCCGAATTTTGACTGGAAATGGCGGGGCCACATCAGCAATGATAGTGCCCCTTGTTGATGTAACCTTCCCTAAAAGTGCATCATGGTGTCCCATAGGGGGTGGAGCCACATGAAAAAGGGGACAGCAAAGTACGTATGGGCCTCCCAACTTTTTGACAGGGATGTCCCTGGAAGCCCCGGCTTCTTTGGGTTACTGGGAACATCTCTTGCTGCCCTGGAGAAACTGGGGTCCCCCCCTCGGGAGATTCTCAGTCAGACCCTAGGATCTCTGGGCAAAACCTGAAGAGGTGGTATCCCTAGTCCTAGCAGAGCCTGATCAACTTTCAGGACAGTGTAACTAAGGGTGTTTTTTCAACAAGCACCTCCTCACTCATCATACATTTTGCAGGGCTGCATAGGGCGCCAATGCGGCCCTGCAACATGCATGATGGGTGGGTAATGGATGGGGAGGCATTTGTCTAAAACACCCTAAGTGCTGACAGTGCAGCAGTGGGATACGAAACTGTCTGCTTTGACTCTGAGTGAAAACAGACATGACACTAACCACCCTTTAACCACCCTTGGTGGTCATTTATGCATGTTTCAGGGCTGCATAGGGCACCAATACAGCCCTGCAACATAACCACCAAGGGTGGTTAAAGGGTGGTTAGCGTCATGTCTGTTTTCACCCTCTGTTGTAGGAGTGAAACTTTGTTTTCAACTGGATTCCGTTTCCGATGGAATCCAGTCATTGGAGCCATTCCAGCTGAACCAGTGAATGTTCTGATTCCATTTTGCTGGAAATGATGGAAAAAAATTACAGCCAATTTGTGCGTGCACAAAATGGCCATTCCTGTTTTGGGCATGCACAAATCATTCAATTGGAATTCCAACTGAAAATTTCTTTTGAGCCAAATTCCAGCTGCAATTTCAGTCACCATTCTGATGTCACAGAAAATGTCCATGGAACCGGAACAGCTGATTCAAGCCCACCTGCTTTGTTGTAATGTGCCTGCTTAACAAAGCCAAGCTTTAATTGGTTCAGTTTATTTTAACCAACTTTGGACCAGTTGAACAATTTTGAATTTGACAAAGTTCTGCTTTGACCTGGTTAAGCAAGCAAACGAAGCCAATGAAATAAAGTTGTACGCTCCCAAAGGGTGCTGATTTACATATTTGTTAAAGGAAATGACCATTTCGATTTGCAAATCAAATGTGGAAAGTCTTGTTTGTTTCATCTCTACACGTAAGTTAAATTGTAAGCCCTTTGGGGGCAGGGCATGCATTCGTAGAGTCCTAGTACAATGGGCTTGCTAAGCCCTCCCTACTGCAGCCAGTATGACGAAAAGGAGAAATTGCTGTCTTGATTCTTCACTCCCTGGAAGGAAGCTGTTTAATCCAGGTGATGACTGCAAATTGATTTGTCTTATGCTTTAACATCTTAAAATCAAAAGGCCAATTAGTTTATAGGTTCCAAGCTTTGTTCTCGGCTGATGCGTTTTGCATGTCGATTGTCGGGCGGGATGGGAAGAGCCCAGCTTTGCCTCTATCCAAAGGCCAAATTCAGGGTGGGGATATTTTTGAAAATTCTCCGCCCTGTCTCAGCAGCTCTGCTGTAATCCTCACCTGCGGGCTTGTCTCACTGAAGATGTGAAATTAATGTTACCTCCTGATGTGTTGCCGGAGTCCATTGTGCGAATTAGACAGTCTTTTTCTCTGCTAATTTACCTGATCAGATTGTGTAATTATCTTTTTATAGGGCAGGGTGTGATACATGCTTTTTTTTTTCTGCTGCGCTTGCAGGTGTGTGTGGATTTTGCAGGTTCCACATTTTACCCCTCTGGGCTTGCTTGACAGACGTCAGAATGAGGTCAGTGAAGTGATGAAACAATATAAAAAACTCCTCCTTCTTTGGGGCTAAAGCTGGTTTCTCACTACCAGGGATTAGGATGAGACCTTCATGTGAGGGGGGGGGTGTCCCACATTTGCCCACTGAATATTTCTTCTTTGATATTTCCCTTGAGGATCACTTAGTGACTCCTATTGGCTAAAGAACGCTGGCCTAGAATGGGGTGTGTCAATCTCTGTGTTCCTAACTGGATCATGCTGCCCAATATCAAAATTAGCAATACGGTGACAAATGACGCTGATGATTTGGAACTGTCTGAGTAAGAATCCGAGTTGCAGTTTTGAGGTGGAGAAATGAACTTTTCTTAAGATTTTGGTGCACGATAAGGCTGAGGTTTTGGGGGTTGGGACATGTTAGAGGCAGGTAAAAGGAAAAGGTCTTTCCTAGACAAACGTGCACTCTGAGGCTCACGTTTTCGGCCTGCTGGGGCAGGTGTGGCACAACATTATATCATCCCTAAACAGAGTGGTGGCTTCGAAGACCAATCAAATGTCCATCTGCAGCAGGGGTGGAACCCTTTCCCATTGGCCACCACAAGCTCTGTAGGCTGGATAGGAGTTGCAGGGGGAAGAGGGGCTTAAGGTATATGCTTAGGATGGGGGAACAGAAGTGGGGTCCAGATCATTGACTTTAATTGAATATTTTATTATAGTATAGCTTTAGCCATCGCCTACATATCTAGGAACATAAACTCAGAAACAAAACAAAAACGGCATAGAGCCAATACATTTTACAACATACAAAACAGCACACAATAAAATCAAATTTAAAAAAAGTAATGATCATGCTGGATAAACTGAGTTTAGTTGACAAACTCCTCACGTGCCCGCGCCACTAACAAAGCAAATGTTGCCACCACAACTATGACTGATTCACCTTGGGAGGCCAAAGCAAATTCTCTTTTAGATGATAATTGCTGAGATTCCTTCCCAGACCAAATTGGACTTAACCAACGTTGCCTTAGCGCCTCATAAATTGGACACATAAAGAGGATATGCTTCAGATCCTCCACTTCTAACTCATTACAGGGGCAACACCTCTCAGAGTAGGGTAAGCCCATATAGCGGCCAACAGTAACCGCTGATTTATTCAGCTGCATACGGAGTTGGGTGAAGGCTCGGCGAAGGCATCTACTCTTCAACTTATCCAAATATCCCTCAAATTCATTCACCCATTTTAAATTATGGTAGCAAGGAGCCGCTTTCCATGCGGACACCACAGCAAGGTCTTCCTGTTTAGCTACGTCCACTACTCTCTGCATTATCAAATTCCTCTGACTTCGCACCCCTTTTCCAAACAAATAGGGGAATGAAAGCCTAAATTCCTCAAATAACATGACACCTGTGTCAACCAGGGATAGTGGGGGAGATGATTCAATTCCAATTCTTCAATCAAGCAGAGAGAGGACAGAGTAGAACTATTGGTAGTGCAAAGTTTGATCCAGTAACGGATACCCATCTGTTTTACAAGGCAAGAAGTTGCTGATGTGCCTGTTTTGGGACGAACGACAGCTCCCGGGACACCTTGAGGTACACCCGGTAAGTTACGCAGAAATTTATTCTGCACCACTTCAAGGCTGTTGGTATTATCATCCAGGATTACCTCAGAGCCGTAAGTCAACATAGACTGGACCTTAGTTCTATACACTTTTAAAATGCATGAAGTGGAGACTCCCTCAGATCTAGGGTCCAGATCCTGGATCTATGCCATGGATACATCCTCTATGCTTGAGTGCATGCCCTTCTTTCCCACTCAGTGCACTCCTTTATTGCTTGAGAGTAACCAGTCACAGGCCAGATTTGGTCCCGCCCCCCGTCCCCGCCCGATATCTGATTTGCCTCTGGCTGCAGAATATACTATCCTCTTCCTAGAACAGGGGTTCCCAAGCTGTGTGTTGGGACCCCAAGTGGGGTCATGCCGTCGGCAGACAGGGTCACGCTCCCTAAAGTGTATCAGATACACTTTCCATGTGTTGTTGCTTCTGAGGGGTGGGCGGTCATAGGATTATATTTTAAGGATGTTCATAAATGGACGGTAGCCTCCAGGAATTCTGTTTTTGTTCTGGGCAGCCCCCACTTGGGGTTTTGTGTGGCAAACCCAATACGTGGGTAGGTGCTGCGCTCCAGCCACCCTCACCCCACCTCCAAGTCTCACAGCTGCAGGGTATTCTGGGTCCAGGAAGCGCCATCATCTATTTCCTTCCTGGTTTGTCGTCCCCCCCCCCCCCCCAAAAAAAACCCCACCTTTTTGAGCACTCCAAAGTGAAAATAAACAGTAGAGGAGACGAGCAGCAAGCATGCTCGCTGCTCCAACCACTGGGACCGCTCTAGGTGCTTTGCCCGCACAGAGGCTGCACCCCCCCTAATGGACAGGGGCAGACATGTGGGCAAACATTAGCCCGGATTGGCCCACATGGTGACTCTGCAATACCCCAGGACTCTGCTGTGAGTGGAGGTTCATCTCACAGCCACCTAGTAAAGGGGCAGTGAACATGGGCTGAACACCCACCCACCCCCCATGTGAGGTATAGAAGTAGTAAAATGAGGTTACACAGGCAGCTATTGGGGGAACCACTGTCCTAGAAGATAGAATTGTCACACTTTCTAACCAATTTGGAAAGTGTATCCTTCCCTGACAGCATCCACAGCTCGATCAAGTAAATCATTCCACAATTCCATTGACCTTCTTGTCCTAAAGCAAATTACCATCCTCAGTCGCCCATTCCAGTCCATAGTTCAGCAAATCTTCATAAGGAAACACTTTGTATTCCTCAAAAACTTCCATGCTTAGGCACTTTAGAGGGGCATGCATAACCACCATGAAGACCTCATCCAAATCCAGTAGGTCTAGCTTAGATGATTGGAGAAATGTATCCCTGTGGTCCTGAACTGGCCTTTTCCATATCCTATAATGGCAGACACATGCATACCTATGCAAAGAGTGCCGATTGGTTTCATTCAACAGTGTGACCTGAGTGAAAACAATCTGTGGTATGTGCAGTAATCTGGAGAAAATTTCCTAGTCAATAAAAGCAAAAGGATTTGGGCCAGCAGGGAGACTTTGTGGTTTTGCCTAGGGCTTGTAGATCTGACCTTCTCCCGGTTGTGTTGCATTGTGCTTGCATTTGAATTTCTATATTTTAAACGTAGGGCAGGGGCTGGGTGGGTGGGGGGTTTGCAAAAATAATCAGCTTAGGTCTAGAACGGGGAGTCGGGGTGGGACTCTGTTTATGGGGGTAATCCCCTTGGGATGGAAATCGGCTGAGAGCTGTGAAATAAATTTGCAGGCTGATTTTTTCTCTCTCCTAAACTGTTGATTATTAAAAGGGATAGCCTAGGGTATTATGTAGTGTTTTTTCTGCTCAGCCTGGGTTCAAATAGTAGCTAGCTTACACTGAAAAGAATTTAATTTGCAAGGTTTTTATCTTGATTGCTGGTGGAAATGTGGCCAGCTATCCAGGGACTTCTGAAGATTTAAATTCAGGGAGGGAGGGAGGGGAGCAGGAGAGTCCTTTCACCCCACCACTTTCCAACCATCATGACCTTACAACACTCAAAGTGAACATGATCATGTAAGAAATGGGTCGGGGCTTTTTTGCCCTATCCTGTTCCTACATGTCCATGACCCCCTCACAGCTTTGTGATGTCAAAGCAGGCATGGTCAGTCAAAAAGCCCCATTGCCCCAGCTCATTTCCAATATGACCCTGCCCAAAGGACTCGGAAGATGCCGGGCCGGGCAGGAGCCGCGGAGGAAGTGCACCCCTCTCCCGGCACCTGTCTAATCTTGGAGCAGTAGGTCAGCAGAAGAGGAATGTACTCAAGCATTTAGCCGGAGGCCTACTGCATGCTGTTGGGTCCATAATTTGTCCCCTTTGGTTATGTCGGACGTAGATAACCCTGGGACTAGAAAAGAGGGAGTGTATAGGTCAACACTATGATTATTGGAGCTGTGGGGTTTGCCGTCAATAGTTTGGGATGTTGAACTAGAGTCTTGTGTACTGGACTGAACCTGTTGTTATTGGTGGGACCAATTCAGACTCAGTTCCTCGGAATCAGGCTGGATTAGGCTCCCCATGGGCAGGAAGCTCCTTCATGGATTGCCTTACCCTGTAGGACTTGGCCATGCCACACCTCTTCAGCCTTGCCGTATGCCTTCCTGGATTCCTGATTGGCTCTTATATAGATACAAGACCATGCAGACCAGCCTTGGGAAGCTTGCGGGGAGTGGGGGGAGGGATAATGCTTCCAGTTCCTTTGGCCAATTCCTATTCTGTCCCTTACTGTTGCCTCCTTGCCTTTTTCCCCACCTCAACTCCATTCCTTGGACACAACCTTGCTCCTCTTCCTGCTTTGGACTCTGTTTCTGGCTCCTGTAGACCTTCCCTCCCCCAGCCTTCAGCTTCTGCAGCAACTTTGACTATGATTCAGCCTCTTATCTTGGCCCTCATTCCAATCCTGGAACCAACCCTGCTCCTGATTCCCATCTGATTCTGCTCTCGATCCTGACATGCACCTAGGTCCTACACCAGGGGCAGGCAGAGTTTTCCAATCCCAAGAGCCGCATCTGTTTACCGCAGTGTGGCCAAACAGCCACATGTGGCTCTAGAGCCAGTTTGCCCACTTCTGTCCAACACTCTGATGATGTTGGCCTGTTAGTTTAGTTGATAAGCCCACTGAATGGCAGTTTTGCTTGCCATTTTAGTGCGTGCTGATCCATTCGGACATGGGGGGCAAGTGGGGAGATTAATAGGATCCCAGGGCATTCGTGGGTTAAGGCTGAATTAGTCTGGTCCTAATAAAGAAGGATTTAGGTTGCAGGGTGGGGGAATGCTTAGATTCTGCTGACTGGATTTACAGACGAGGCCGTTCAGCATCAACACTCTTAACTGCTTAGAATTCCCCATTTAACACTCAAGTAGCTTCCAAGCTGCTGTAACCCACTGTGGCTGATTCATTAGCTCCCTCCCATTTTATGCAGAGTGTGTTTACTCCAAGGCAGGACAGGCTCTGTAGGTCTCAGACGGACCCTCTGTCTGGCCTGGTTCAGTAGTATCCGTCTCCGTTTAATGCACAGCCCCAGGATAATAACGGGGTGGGGGAATGGAGGCTATCGTTTCCTATTCAAAGAGACGAGTGGTTGAGTATTAGATTGCTAAACAGTGGTGGCTGGATGATGCCACCCAACTCTCTCTTTGGGATTTTCCAGTGAGTGTTGTGGGTGGAGAGGGGTTAATGATTTACCCCAAGGGAGAATTCCAGACGGAAGGTGCTATGTCTGGCATTAGCACAGACTTCATTAGCTGAGGTTTTAGCTCCGGATTTGAATTTCATAAGCTCTTCCGATCTGCTGCCTCCCTTCCCCTAAACAAGCGCCCCCTCCTTGTGGAAACACCTAGTTGGGGGCAGTCTTCACTCCTGCTTAGAGAACAGGGGAGGTTGTAAAAGACTTAAATCACTTTTGAGTAGATTCTCCTTCAAAAGCAGGACCCAGAACCCCAGCAGAGAATGAGTTTCTTAGCCACAAAACTGGTGCCAGTGGGATGTCCTGTTTAGTGGAACTTGGGATGTCAGATCATTCCTGATTGGCCAACTACCACGACTATGGGTCACTCTGTTCATGCAACCCACGTTTATTGTGGGTTGCACGTTTCTATGAGGTGTAAGATTGGATAACCACGTTAAGAGCAGATCTTCTTTCCCTCTTATTCTCTTCACACTGCTTTGGCTTTGGTTTCTTGACACAGATTTACTTTTGGAGCATTTGGATGTTCCAAAAATGAACCATTCTTGCATTGCCTGCTGTACTCCTCTAGAACCTACCACTTGGCACAGGAGCTGGATAATTATCGTAATCCTGCTCTCGTATTGGCTGTCACGGTGTCGGGGCTAGCGTTAGTACGGAAATGAATTGTAGACTTTGTATTTGTGGGTGGTATTCACGTTTTTGGATATCCATCTGAATGCATCAACAACCGAAATGGATATTCACATATCTATTTTTAGTTATTTGGTCGTCTGGCTACTGCATGTGCGCAAACAGGCGAAAATGAAATAAGTGAATGGCTAGACTCCTGCAATGCGCTCTGCATGGGTCTGCCGTTGATGAATATTTGGAAGCTGTAGCTGGTCCGGAATGCAGTGGGCTCAGCTGTTTTCAGGGGTGGGTTGCCGGGAACACATTACACCAGAGCGCCAGAGTCTGCCCTGGCTACCAATAGCTTTCCAGGCACAATTCAAGGTGCTGATTTTCACCTACAAAGCCCTAAATAGCTTGGGTCCAACATATCTGGAAAACTGCCTCCTCCCTCACGGCCTCCGAGGTCAGCTGGGAGCGCCCTCTTGCAGGTACCATTTATCCATGAAGTTCATGCAGGAAGGACACGCAGAGAGCCATTCTCGGTGGCAGTGCCACAATTATGGAACTCGCTTCCTCTGGAACTTCATTTAAGCCCGAGCCTGCTCATCTTCCTGAGGGCAATGCAAGACCTTTCTTATTGACCAGGCATTTGGCAAGTAGGAATAGGACGGTAGGAGGGTGGGTGTGATTTGGGGTAGGGGATTTAACAATTTTTTTATTTCTGTATTTTATGCTTTGTAACCCACCCTGAGCCTTTGAGATAAGGCGGGACAAAAATTTGAATAAATAGTAGAATATCTAAATATCTGAATAACTACAAAAATGAAATGGATATCCAACATAGATGGTCCCCAATAGTTATTGTTAGGGCTGGGACTATCGGCAAATTATCGGTTACTGGTTTTATCGGTATCGGATTAATTTGGTATCAGTATATCGTTTTTTTAACATTGCCGATTTTTCAGATCGTTAACATTGCGGCCATTGTTAAAATGGCTGCAATGTTAAAGGTCCGAAAAATGGGCAATGTAAAAAAAACGATATACCAATACCGATATTATCGGATTAATCCGATATCGCCAATTATCAGCATTATCGGATTAATCCAATACTGATAGTTCCATCCCTCGTTATTGTTACCTGGCTGTTTCTGCAGGATTGGTTCAAATTGGTGGGCAAAACCATTGACTGCGCTACTCGCTGTGGATATTCACTTCAGCCCTGGCTAGCATCCTGGGAAGATGGGTGGGTGGAGAAGTTCACTGAGAAGACAGGCAGCTGGAAGGGGGTAATTGAGCTCGACACACCCATCCACCCAGCTGTCACAATCTCCTCGTTCCTTGCAGGGGGAGGGGAGTTCACCAAGATACACTGAAGGACTGAATGAGCCTTGTCTCCAGCCCCTTTTTGTGGGTTAGATGGAGTGTTTCAAAGCCCTGACATCATCCGTGTTTATCGCCTTGTTTTAGAAACCAGGGAGAAGGGGATTTTCTTCATTCTTTCATCATCCGCTTGTCAGTTTTAATATAACATGTATTAAAGGGACAGTGCCCATTTACCAAAGGGGTGTGTAATAGGAGGAAGGCTGGAGCTGGAAGGGAATCCAAATGGCTGGAAGAAGTTTGTCTGAATTGTTTTATTAAATCACCAATATAGCACTTTCGGTGTTCAAAATGCTTTACACTCCTTATCGAGTCAGTCCAGTCCACCCACACAAGAACCCTGTGAGGTAGGTCATTATTATACTCATTTTACAGTTTGGGGAGCCGTAGAATGAAAGATGATGGTTGACCCAAGTGAGTTTATAACTAAGATGGGATTTAAACCGTGGTGTCCCAGGTTCCAATCCATCACCTTATCCATTAAGCTACGTTGGCGCCTTGTTATCTAGAGGAGATGTCTTGCATTTATGTTTGATAGCACTGGGAAACTTTGAGGAAACCTGAATCCTAATCTAAACTCTGTGTTTGTCTGACCATAGTGGGTCAAACAAAAACCTCATGTTCATTGTGTCCTGAATCTTCGACAGCCAGAAGCTGGGAGGGAGTGGATCTCTGCTTAGATGCACTGCTGTATTGGCTGCTGTCAGAGACTGGATACTGGGTTAGATGGGCCATTATCTGACCTGATGTGGCAGTTCAAATCTTCTTTTAAAACGACAGACCCTATTTGTTTCAAGTTTTGGATCTGGAGTTTGCAGTTCTGTTGTGTGTGTTTTTCTGGGCTGTGTTGGTTGAGTCAACAACATTCTCACTGTGATGCAAGTAATGAATCTGGCACTGGATTAACACACCTAGCAACCGCTGTTGTGGCCACAGCTCAAGATGAGAAAATGCATGTATTCCCCTCTGCTTGACTCCCTAATCTGACTCCATAGGATCGTGTAGAACTTGAAAGAGAGGCTCCATTTCCTTAAATCAGTCACTCCGTAGCCTCTTGCTTGAGACTGGTAACAAGGCTGCTGGGCTGAGACGCCCGCACCCTCTTGCATGGGCTGTGGGCTCAGCACCAGTTATTAAACAATAGAATCTCCGGAACAGCTGACTTAGTGTCATGTTAGAAACTCGAGCCTGCTGATGAGAAAGTTGAGTATCCTATTGTATTGTCCTGAGCTATTCAGTTCTCCTCAGTGAGGACTCTGTTATCTGACCCTTTCTTCTCTCCCTTGTCATTGTGGGCTGGCTGCAGCGGTTTGGCTTTAGCCCCCATCAGTGCTATGGTCATCTCCAGGAAGGGGGTTACTTTAGGGCACATGCGATGTCTGCAAAGCTTACTTTGTAGTTTTGACTGGTCCTAGAATCACATAGTTGTAGGGTTGGAAGGGTCATTATGGATCATCTAGTCCAACCCTCTCTTCCAAGGCAGATCCTGTCCTACAAACCTGCTGAGGACCACTTACTATAGCTTCATCTACCAACAGTGGCCCACAGAACACAGCTTGAGAAACACACCGTTGTGCCAAAGATTAAACAAATCCCTTTGGACGTTTTCACTGGCTGCTTTGGCGTTATGTTTTTACTGGGATCATGGGCTTAGCTCTGAGCTAGACAACTGGCATCACCAAGGAGGACCATCTTCATACATTCCAACCTCTTGAGGCCCTTGTTTAGATTTGAGTTGAGCTGAATAGTAAATTTATAATCTGTGGTTAATATCCACCATTCTGGATAGTTTGGTGGTTATCCAGCCAGTAACCAATTGCCGCAGCAGTTAACTAACAAACCAGATAACTGGATAATACTGCAATGGTTAACCGATTTACCATATTACCACGGAACAATGTTACTGTTACCAGTCTGAAACGAGATCCTGCTGGGGTGGGGGGAGTAAACAGGCAAGGAATTATGGGTAAGTAGTAAATGTGGTATTATACGGAAACACAGAAAAATGGTTAACTGGATAACCACCAAAAAGATATCACCTTGCTGGAATAGGTACCACATATCCGGCCATTTACTGGATAGGAGCGGATAACCATTTCAGCTCTAGTCTACACTAGATGAACTTCCTACCATATCTGTAGAATGATCCAAAAGGCTGGGATTGTTTCATTTTGAGGGGGCATGATTTAAACTGCGCATAGGACAATGAAGGCTGCTCTTCCTGTCTCACAACATGAGGAGTAGTAGTAAATTTATTTGTTTCGACCATAGATCATAACAAAGTGCAAAAACACAAATAAGAACAACATGGCTGACACAAAAAATATGGGCACATTAAAACTTGTCTAGGATACAAACAATAAAATACTGAAGCAAGACCATATTGAATCAAGACCCCAAGTTGTTACTGAATAAGGCTTTGATAAAAGATCAGATGAGAACAAATAAACACCCAATGGAATGGAAAGGTGGCAAATGTAAAGCGTATTGAAGGAAATAACTCCACGCAACATAGAAGTGGGCTTTGGTGGAGATTAAGAGCCTGGTAAGATATGGTAAGATTCATATCTCCTCCCGGCTTGCAAGAACATATGAAGCTTATAAGGGTGTGAAACCACCTGGTTCAGGGTTTAAATAGATCCCTAAATGTTGAGAGTTAGAATGAGGCCTTCATGGAGCAGATTTTTCCATATTTGCCTACCTTGCAGACATTGTGCCTTCCTTTGGAATATTGGCCACTGTCAAAGACAGGAGACAAGTCTAGACAGGCCAGAGACCCAGTCCTCTATGGTCAGAAACCTGTTCTCACTGAATTCCCCCCATTTATGACAATGGCAAAAACCCAGTGAACATGACCCCCTGATTATGACATACTGCCCAACGTTTTGAGTAGCCAATGAGGGCCAAGCCCTGCTCCTCTGCCAATAATCTCGGACCGTCTGCGAATAAGCTCTACCCCCATGTGCACTTATGTGGGCACATACACTTCCCAACATCTCAAGTGCGTAAAGAGGGACAGAAACTCTCTTGCTTATCATTCCCTTTAGTTTCTTGTCTTTCTGTCACCTCCCCATTGTCCTCACAAATAATTTTCCTGAGAGGAAATTGGTGCCTGAGGCTTTGTTACCAGGTTTTTTTGCCTCTCTCTCCTGAAAGGGGACGTTGACCCCCTGAAAGAGGGACAGTGGGATTCAGCACCCAAGGAGGGACTCTCCCGCTTGAATAAGGGACTGTTGGGAGGTCTGCTGTGGCAGTATTTGGGTTCCTAACACAGGGAGCAGGGGATCTTTTCCTAAATTATCCACGAGACTCAAGTATTCCCAAATTTTCACCCATTGAACAGTGGGGTGCAAGTGTGTGTGTGTGTAATATTGGGTGAGTGTGTGAAAATGTGTTTTTCTTAAACCAGACCATCTTTTCCATGACTCATGGTTTGTTGACACCATAAAAGGACAATGACTCACCGTTTCATCCAAAGTAGAACCCCTAAGGCTAAGCCAACAGCACCTGTCTGGGACATAGTTACTTATTAGCACATTACCGGCAAAGGTGTCATGGGAAACAAAGTGTCTGCTTGGGCTTCCTCCAACCCAGGGAAGTTTTTATCACCTCTTTCTCTTCCTTGAGCAGGGCTTGCATGCTCAGCATTTGACTGGGTTAATATTGAGGTAATGGACTGGTCAGTGCATGTTACTTTCTTTCCTCTATGTCTACAGAAGCTGATTCTGTAACAGAAGAACGAGCTTCCGTTACAGCCCAACAATAGACTCCAGTTCTTGTATTAATTTTCAGAGTGGCCCATGGAAGAGAAAATGTTCCCCATTCATTGCTTACAGGTTCCGCAGACTGGATAGGAGTTGGGGGCAAGGGAGATAGGGTGGCCAGACAGGCACATTTTAGAGGACATTTATGTGAAATACAGGTTGGAGCCAGTGCAGCCCCACAACCTGTATTTCTTATGTCCCCTCTAAATTTTGCCTATCCGGCCACCCTAAAGGGAGAGGATGCAGATCATGGCTCCGTGCCATTGATCCATCCTTGAGTGCCTCCACTCCCTTCCCCTCAGTCAGCAACCTGTGTTCATTCTGGTTTCCCCGTTCCGGATTCACAGGGGGGGCTCAGGAGGCTTCAGCCCCCCCCCCCCCCCATTTCATTTTGGCTTTCATTTTCATTGGTTTCAATGGAAAACACATATTCGGCTGTAACTTTGTTGTTTTTCACTATATGTGGCCGAATATTGGGCTGCGTATACCTCCAATGGAAGGCATTAAGTGTACCAAATCTCACAAGGATTGAGTAAAGGAATCCAATTTTAGAAGCAATCGAATCATTGAATTGAATCATTTTGGCTTTCATTTTCATTGGTTTCAATGGAAAACACATTTTCGGTTGTAACATTGTTGTTTTTCACTATATGTGGCTGAAACATGGGCTTCATATACCTCCAATGGAAGGCATTAAGTGTACCAAATTTCACAAGGATTGAGTAAAGGAATCCAATTTTAGAAGCAATCAAATTATTTTATTTTGCAAAATTCTTCATATACATTTGTATACGTTCTTAGCTGTAACTTCTTTGCCTCATATCTAATGTAGATGACACTTGGCAGGTTTACACCCCTTCCCATATTTACTATCTTTGCCAACTTTCAGAAGTATTGGATAAAGGGTCCTGGTGGTATAAGCAATTAACATATACATGTATATCTGACTAACATCTTTGTAGTCCAACCAGTGTACATGAAATTTGGCAGGGCTGTATATAACACTTTCATTATAATTTCATTATCATCTCTGCCACATATCAGAAAGCTGTGATAAAGGGTCCCAATTTTATATGCCTGCACAGCATATGCAGAGAAGGAGCCTATGCCAGGGATTCTCTTACGTCACTGTGGTATAAGATCGGTTGGTGATGCCAATTGGCCAGCAGAAAGGTCAACCAAATATCCTCATTCTGTGCTGTGACCATCCCAACATCTCTCCCCCACTTGTTACTGGAAAGTCAGAAGCATCTGTTTAGGAAAGAGTCAATAGAGATTCTCTTATGTCCTCTGTCACAGTGCTGCAGGATGTGATTGTGATGATAATTGACCAGCCTGGATGTGTAAACTATGTCCCCTGATTGCTGGGATGCTATCCCCAAAGTCCCAGTTATGTCCTTTATGCCCTTATGCCCACCTCAGGGCCGCCCCCTATGCCTGCCTCGAAGCCACTACCAATTG
Source organism: Sphenodon punctatus (assembly GCA_003113815.1). Taxonomy (NCBI): domain Eukaryota; kingdom Metazoa; phylum Chordata; class Lepidosauria; order Sphenodontia; family Sphenodontidae; genus Sphenodon; species Sphenodon punctatus. The sequence goes on from QEPC01011341.1 coordinate 20,950,246, forward strand.
GTCCTGTAAAGCTGGAAGCATGCAGTAATTGGCCAGTGAATGTGTCTGTCAGTCTTTTGGTTTGCTCCACATCCTCCCTCCTACAATCTCTCTCCCCCTGCCATGCAGGGTGCCTGCCTCTGACTGGCACTGCATGTGCTGCTATTTATCTGAATAATGGTCTTCACAGGGACAACATCAATTGCTTATAAAATTGGGTCCCTTTATCAAATTGTTCTGTAGTTTGGCAGAGATGACAGTGAAGGTATGTGATACATTCCTGCCAAATACCTTTTAAACAGGATGGAATATACAAATGATACAGCTGGAAATGTATTTTCAAGTTAATGTCTTATACCATCAGGACCCTTTATCCAATCTTTCTGAAAATTGGCAGGAGTGTTAGGCTTATGGAGGGACATAATATTCACAGGTGTAATGCAAATTGGATGCAAGATAAAGAAGTTGTAGCCATGAATGTGTATGGAGCTTTTCTGAAAATCACAACATTCAATTGCTTCTAAAATCGGTTTCCTTTACCTAATCATTTCACAAATTGGTACACATAGTGCCCTCCATTGGGGGTACACCCTCCCCATGTTTAATCAGAATTGAATAAGAAACAAAAAAGTTACAGCCAGAAATATGTTTTTCAGGTTTTTCCCTTTATTTCAAAAACAAAATGTCATTTTCGTTTCTATTTTTGTTATTATTATTTGTCATTTTTGATATTGCAATAACGATAATGAAAACAACAATGTTCATTATTGTTATTGTAATAATGAAAATGACATGCACACCCCTACAAGGGGGCATGATTTGCCCATCTCTCTTTTATTGTTCTCTTTGGGTATGGAGTGCAGTGGGGATTTGCTTCTTACCTGATTGGCTTGTAAGGGGGCATTTCCCCCCTCTCTTTTATTGCCCTCTTTTGCACAGTGAGGATTTGCCCCTCATCTACTTGGGGCATTTGCCCCTCCCTGATTTATTTCCCTCTTTGGCATGGGGTACAATGGGGATTTGCCCCTAGACTTTGGGTGTTTTCAGATGTGCCGGGACACCCACTGGCCCTGACACGGAATTGGGTATTGATTCCCCTCCAGAATCAGAATGGCCCATCAACAGATGGCTCATTCGTCCTGGTCCGGGAGCAGACATGACATTACCGCGGTGAATCCCGCCGTGGTTGACCGTGGTAACGTCATGTCTGTTGGGCCAAAAAGTGATTCCCGGTGGGAGTTCACCCCCGGCGGGAATTGCTTTGACCACGCTTTCGGAGCTCTGGCCATCCAAACCTCCGAAAGCGTGGTCAAAGCAATTCCCACCGGGGGTGAACATCTGGCAGGAATCATTTTTCGGCCCAACAGACGTTACGCCACCACGGTCCCCACAGGGGGATTCACCGTGGTGGCGTAACGTCTGAAAATACCCTTTGTATTTTCCTGTAGTGAGACTAGGGGAAGGGGTTATTTAACTATCTGTGTTTGATGCCCACTTTTAGGCAGCAGCTGGAGCCCAGCTATCCTATCCACTGCTCCACTGAACCCAAGTCCCCCTCCCCTGTTGCAGCTGTGGCTTGGGGGGTTTCCCATGGCTTTGGGGTGGGGGATAAACTGGCCTAACACTGTTGCTCACTTGGTAGCGGGTGGGGCTAGAGGCGGGGCCTGCTCACCTGGGTGGAGCTATACTAACTTTAGACTTCAGCCCCCCCATCCACATCACTTCTGGATCCGCCCCAGCGGTGTTGCCAATGGTCTTGTACAGCCAACACACCAGGCTAGGGTTACCGTGCCTCCCCTCTAAAAGAGGATGCTTATGAAAAGTGCAAGTTGCAGACCTGGGCTTGGAACCAAGGCAGTCCTGCCCCATGCATTTTTCATACGCACCCGCTTTTAAAGGGGGAGGCATTGGTAACCCTACACCAGGCTTCAGACCCCCGCAAAAGATGTGCAGTAGTCGGTGGGAAATTTCCATGGCTGATTAGTTGTCTGTTGGTCCAAGAAGCCCAAGAGCTTCTGTTTGAATGATTACTGCAGTGCCTGGGAACCCAGTTGTAATCCTGAGCCTGAGGTACTATATGCCTTGTGCCAACATAACATATAACAAACAGTCCCTGCCCCAAAGAGCTTACTAGCTAAACAAGGCACTAACAAAGTGGGAGATTGGGTTCCTAGCCCAGCATTGGCACAGACTCCTCGTGTGACCTTGAGCAAGTCCAATAATCCCCTCCGGGACTCGATTGCCCATTGGCTGGAGGACAATAAACTCATTCTTCATCTACCTAGTTTGTAAGAGCAGTGGTGGTGGAAATATTGGCTCGTGCTATCTGTTAGGACAGCACATAGCAGAAGGGTGGGGAAACTCAGGTTCGTGGGCCCAATGTGCCCCATGGCTGTTTTTTATTTCTTGCCATCCCAATGGCTGGATCTGGCCCATGGATACATACCTCAAGCATTGAAAGCGTTATCTCAGGGATGGGGGCCTGAATCCAAGAATAGGGGACAGATCGGTGACGGAGACCCATAGTCTGGATCCTCTCCTTCCTTAAGTGCCCCTGTCCCCATCTCCCGTAGAGGCAAAGTTCATGATTCACCTTTTCCAACTATAAATAATTCCTAAAGACAATGACCCTGGGGTGTTAATAATGAGGATTGAACTGGAGACCTCTGGACCTTTAAATATGTGCTTGTGCCATTTGTCTTCGATCTAGGTCCGTTGAGGTAAGTAATAGATCCATCAGCCTCTGCATGACTGAGCGCCACCACTAGAGGGGGCACACCCAGATCTCGGTTGTGACCCAGTGCCGCCACTAGAGGGCGGGACAGAACTCCTTGACCGCTGCGTCGGCTATGGATCCACAGTGGGGTATGTGGGCTCAGTGTGGAAGGCCCCAAACTAAGGAATGCTCTGTAATAAGGAAGGGCAGCCGAGTTGTTTTCTATTTTGATGGCTGCCTGGGGGAGCCATGAGGCGAAAGCTGCTGGGATAGTTTCCTTTCCTGTTTTGCTTTGCTACCCACACAGTTGTGCTGGAACGTGAAATTCCAGTCATGGGGAATCTTACTGAATCTAAAAAAAGAAGGATAAAATAGCAAGAGAGTATCCCAAGTGCTGCTGAAGCCCTTGATGCACATATTTACGGAAGTAGCAGGGGTGGGGGGGAGAGGCCTGGGGGTGGGTGGGTTATGTTGATGTCAAGCAGACCTAGCTAGATGCACATTAGCATCATCATTCTAGCCTCCCTCTCTGTTTTCTCTGGACAGAGCCGCCTTCCTGTCCCGCTGTTCAGTATGGAATTGCTCATCAGGAGCCTCTGCCCTTGGGTAGAGTCCAACTGCCCAGGGCTCCAGCCGTTTATGCCACCTCTTCTCTCTCCCCAAGGGGGCTGAAGGTGTGGTTTAGTGGTCGGAGCAATAGGAAGGTATGAGCCTTTGGCCCTCAAGACCCCACAGACTTGCTGCGTGTGTGGCCTGTTGCCTGAGTCACTTGACCGCCTGATGACTCTGAGAACTCTTGGGGATCCAGATGACCGCTCTTTGCCAAAAAAGCAGATAGGGCGGTGCATGAGCTGAGGTTTTTCTTGGGAAAAGAGATTGCACTTCATTTTATACAAGGGACGTAGCATCCTGAAGTGCATTGCATTGCCCGGACTATGTGTGCAGGGATCATTCACCTGCCGAGGAAATACAGGGAAGAGAAAGAGAAGGCAGCCCCTGTCTAACCTGCCGGTGGATTGGGAGGGAAGACTAATTTCTCCAGTGGAGCTCCAAGGACAAGGAGGTCTTGTAGCCAGGGGGGGTAAAAAGAATTCACTCCCCATGATGGCCTTTGTAGTAGGCAAGGAGGCCCAAGGTTGTGAAAATCAACTTGTCAGCCAGCAGGGGGCATTTGCAGAATTAAATGCAGGCGGGTGGTGGGGGAGAGCAGAGGTCCCTTCGCTCTGCTCCTCTCCTCTCTAATGTGACCATTCCCCATTACAAGCATTGTAATATCACACTGCTTGGACCCCTTTGCCCCACCCTTTTCAGACCTGGCCAGCCACCCTGTCCAAGCGTTGTGATGTCACAGTGCTTGGAAAGGGGCATAGCCCCCCCCCCCAAAAGGGATGAGAACCCCCTTGTTCTCCCCTGTCCCAATGTGGCAAATGCACCCCCTTTCACCTCCCCTCTGGTACCCATGCCAGCTGGAGCCGGGTCCAGACCGAACTGCGTTGCCACAAGGCGCTTGCGAGCCTGTCCTGTGCAGAATGTTTGTGGGAGGCTGGGCCCCTGGAGGTTCACAGCAATTTGAGCATTTTCCAGAGGAATGCAGGACCTGTTTGTTTGGCCAGGCGTTCCACAGTCGGCGATGAGAATTGCCAGAGGAGGCAGTGAAAGCCAGCCCCGTAACTAGCTTCAAACGGAAACTAGAAAAATTCTTAGAGAATAGAACCATGAATGCTTCCTAGTTGGGGCTTAAACCCCTGGCAACGTTGCCCTGGGAGTGGTTAACAGGAGATGGGTGTTCCCTCCATGACTTGTACTTGACTTCTCTCGAGCTACTGTAGCTGGCTACTGTCGGAGACAGGATGCTGGGCTGGATGGACTATGGGTCTGACCCAGTATGACACTTCTTATGCTCGTTTTAAATGGGGAATTTTAATGTTTTTTTACACTTCAGGTTTTAAATTGGTTTTATCTTCTTTGGATTTTTATATATGCTTTGTCATCTTTCCTGAGCCATCAGGGAAAGGTGGGCTAGTAGTTGAAATAAATAAATTGCAATGCTCTGTTAGGGAAAGGACCATATCTCCTTTGAATGCTCCTCCATAATTTCTCTCCTCTTCTTCCTTCCCCCTCCCCCCTCAACACTTCTGGGGTGAAAGGTCAGGATTTCCAGTTCCAAGTTTGAGCCCTGACACCTTTTTTCTTTGATGATGATGATGATATAATTAATAATAAAGCACTAGAGTTTTGCCATTGCCACCAGCAGAACCAGGAGTTCACACTCTGGATCCGTTGGATTCAGCGACAACTCTGCCGTTTGCCTCCAGAAACAGCCCAGTTGGCAGCTAGCACAGGTTTGGGCAGGGTACTCCAGGAAACGGCTTTGATCTCTGGCGGCCGTTCTTTTCAAACAAGTAGGGTGGGGCCGAGATAACAGATCAGAGCTTTTGCTCTAGGCCTCTGATATCGCCGTGTTTTTATGGGGGTTCAATTGCTGCCAGACATGGAGTTGCCTGAGGAAACTTCAAACGTAGCCCTCTGTAACGGCACCGCCTTGTGCAAAGAATCCTGAGTAGCAGTGTGCGTTTACAATCCCAGCGCCAATGAAGACATTTTTGAAGTCTTAATGCAGGTGACGCTCCGCTGCCGATCTTTCTGTTGTGTCTACCGAGCCCTTTGGGAAGAGAGTGGAGCATCCTGAAGGGGGAGTTGCAGCACGTATGTCAAGTGGGGGAAGTCACATCATGACCTTGGTTTGCATGAAGGACAATATGCTGGGTGGTAAGTGGAGACTTCTCCCGAATGCGAATGCAAGCCGTCCGGGTTTGGGAGACGTTGCTGCTTTTGCAAGTTTCACAGGGGGGTTACCACTTCGTGGGGGTTGACCCTGAGACTCCCATTTAGCCTATGGCAGTCACGGGGTCCAACTGCGAGAGGTGGCCACCCTCGTTGTGTAGCTTTGCTGGTGCAATTCAGTCTTGATCTATAGCGTCTCCTCTATGGATGGATCCCTCGCCGTGATTCTGCTCATGTCCCTCAGTCCTAGAGCTGAAACGATTACTTGCAAAAATGGCGACCCGATTCGGTAATGGTACCCAGTTAGTGCCCGAGAAGCTACCCGATGCCTTGGTTTTCTGGTTTCCTGTAGCCGATTTTCTGTTATCAAAATTGGTCAGTAATTCATCAACGGAAATACCTGGTACTTTGGATAATTGAGTACCGAGTCAGGGACCCGACCGACCGCCCAAAGTTGCAGGTATGGGAGACCTGCTTCTGCTCTAGTCCTAGCACAGCTCTGTGCTATTCCCATCTTGTACGCACAGCTCTACTGATGCCCATTATTTCCAACACACAGCTCCCTCCTCTTCCAGAGTAGATCACTCATCCTCCCAAACATGCTCGTGCTCTCTCTCACTCTCTCTCTTTCTACTGTTGCCCCTCAATCCCAATCTTGAGCTCCTTTTGATGTTTCCAGTCCTGGGCTCTCTACCCAAAGCATAAGCCATACACTCCAGTCGAGAACCATTAGCTTTGCTAGTCTTTGTCGTCTTTGCTGCCAGGTGTGACACTTGTGTTAAATCATGCAGTGACTCTGGAATGGGATGTCCCTTTAAATTTAAGAAAGAGTTCATGGAATTCACTTTCATGTCTGTTGGCAATAAGATTGTGTCTGAAGCCTTGTCTATGTCGCATGAAAGGTTGCTCCTCCTGCTGCTGCTCTGGCTCATTTCTATAGTGCCAGCAACGTGTTTGACCCTGAGCCGTTGTGGTTTGAGAGAGGTCCCTGCCCTGAGGGGCTTACAGTCTACAGCGGACAACAGGAGGGGCCCATAGAGAGAGACAGGGATGTATTCATGAAGGTGGGAAGTCGCAGGGGGGGCGTGTTACTTACAAAGGAGAAAGGGAATCCTGAAGGAGAAGCATACGCAAGCGATCTAGTGGGGGCGAGATGTTGGAGAAGGCCCAGTGGAAGTGGTAGGACTTTAGGAGGGAGGGAATCGAGTGCACGGGTTCAGAGAGGGAGTTCCGGGTGAAGACGGCTTAGAGCGTAGGTGACTGAGATGGGTGAGGGCAGAGGAGGAGCCAAGTTCCTGGTGGGGAAATGAGGGGCAGGCAGCTAGAGAGGGGGCTCAGTTGTGAAGATGGAGGCAAGGAGTTTGGGCTGGATGTGTAGAGAGGAGGGGTTCATGTGATTGCTTCACCAATGCAGGCCCTGCAACATGTATTTTTCATAAGTGTTCCTTAAAAATGTGCAGAGGTGGCAGCCCTAGCTCCACTCCCCATCCTGGCAGGCTCGCACAGCGCGAGGTGGTGTCCCAAGTGTGGGTTTCTGGTTAGACTCCGTAATGAGCGGTGCTGGGGTTAACAGGCAGAGTTGGGGGAAGAAGGTTCTGACCTGATCCGCCCTCTTCGGCCGCTCCCTTTGGCTGCTGCCATTTCATCCCTGCAGTAGGATGCTGTGCTTTGGCCTCTGGAGGAAGGAGCAGGGCAGCTTATGTCATGACACCAAGAGAACATCTGGAAGCACTTACAGAGGCTTTCATTTTTTAACACGTTTGCAAGAGCCAGGACACCCGCCAGGCTGCTAGGATCTGCTCTGTTTTCTCCTCTGGAAGGAGTGATTAACAGAAGAAGTGCCAGACTGGGTCAGACCAATGGTCCATCTAGCCCAGCATCCTGTCTCCGACAGTGGCCAATCACGGTGGCTTGGGAGAAGCACCCAACAGGTCACAATGGGGGATCCATTCCCTGTTGTGTTTCCCCCAGCTCCCGTCATGTTCCCTGATCCTGTCTGACTAATAGATAAGAACATATTCTGGTAGCTGTTGCCAATCTCCGGAAAACCTACCTCTTTTGTCAGGCTTTCTCTAGCTCCTTATCTTCGCAGACTGCTCGCTGATGCTCCCTCTACCGCCTTTTCACCCAGGGAACTACGCTAAGCATATACACGTGCGCCCTCTCCACTTTGTGATTGTATCCATGTCTTTTCCTATGTTCCCCTCTCCCTTGTCTTTCCTAGATTAACTGTAACTGAGCTAAGCACGTGTACCTGTGATTTCTCAACTTGTGCGAATGTATCATTGTCTCTCCTTGATTGTAAGCCTCTTGGGGCAGAGACCTGTCTAGAATGATTATTCAGTGCTAAGTACATTGCTGAAGGACGTTGGTAGCCAGCTGGCTGTAAAAATCATAGCTATGGCTGGGAATGGGAGCTGGCCAGTGAGATGCAAGAGGCAGGAGCCTGCTCTAGAGCTGGCTTGGTCAAAGGATGCTAAGTCCAGAGCCCACCTTAGGGCTGTCTTGGCTTAGCATCCTCTAAGAGCTTAGACCACAGGATGGGGGTGCCTAGAAGTTAGAAGCCTATGATATGGAGGTGAATTAAAGCAATGTGTGTTTACTGAGAGCACAGGTAAGAAAATAGCAAGTGTAGGCTAATGAATATGGTGTTGGACCTGTACCTGGGAGATTAGGGTTCAAAACCTTACTTACGGTGAAAACAAATGAGATGTTAGCCTGCTGGAGGCTGTGTTCTGTCCACATTTATTTATTATAAAAATGTACTAGCCTGCACCCTCCTGCCAAAGGCAGCTGGGGGCGTCGTACAATGTGAAAGCATAAAATAACATATACACATAAACCAATAATAATAATAATTAATAATTAATAAAAAAAACCAATTCTGCCCCCCTGCCGTATCCCACCCCTCCCCGTCTCTCTCTCTCCAAATGCCTGGCAGAACCACCAGGTTTTACATTGACGCCTGAAGGAAGGAAGGTCCCGGGCCCAATGAACCTCCGCCAGGAGGGAGTTCCACAACCGGGGCGCGGCGACCAGGAACGCCCTCTCCATAGAGCTGCCATGTGTATTTGGCGTGTCCAGGCTAAGAGTCGGTGGCGGAAAAGTCCTGGACATTGATGAAAATGACACGCGCTGTGTCTTCACTTTTTCAAGCACCTTTATGGAGCGCTGTAAAAAGCAAAAGTAAACGGTCAAAGTGCCAGAGAGAGGAAGAGCGGATAGAGCGCTAGCGCCTTGGGCCGCTCTAGGCACTGCACCCAGGACTCTCTGGTTAACCAATGGAGAGCGGCCTCATGGGCACACGTTAGCCCACATTGGCAAATTTTCCAAGACCTTGCGGTGAGTGGGAGCTCCATGGTGGGTGGGAGGCTGGTGGGGGTGAACATCTGGTGACAACCGAACAAAAGGGCAGGTAAACACCCACTTGGTGGGGGCTAATGTGGGTTATTGTTTTGTTGTCTTTTGCCCTTAGCCATAAACTCAGTGGGTGGCCATTGCAAGTCGCTATTTCTCTCAGCGTAAGTTCCCCATTGGTGAAATAGGAATAATGCTGAACAACCACACAGGATTGTTCTGAAAGTGAACTAGATAAGGATTGTAAAGCACTATGAATACTGAAAGTGCTGCAGAAACAAAGAAGAAAAGACACGGGGTATAGTTAGGTTGGACTAGCCCCTGGTGCGGAAGATGGAAGGAGCTCCCGTACCAATCTCCCGTTGGTAGTGGATGTAGCTGCCCCAAGGAGTCTGGAACCTAGTGGAGCTGCCCCACCTGTTCCTATTATAGGTATGCCCCTGAAAAGGAGACCTGGTGGAAGGAACCGGAGAGCTCAGTGGATGTGGAGACGGAAGAAGGACCAGGGCCACCTGGTTATATGGCTAAATAACAGCCTTCCCACCTAATAGTGGGATTTTAATGCTACAAATATCTTTGGGGGGGTGTGGGGTAGCCTCTTCTGCTAATGCCCTATTCTAAATTTTGTGTGTGCTTCTGAAAATATGTATTGGAATTTCCCGTTGATTTCCCTCTTTGAGTGTCACAAATCCTTCCCCACACACTTCTTTGAAAATACACACATTTTTGCAAAATCCTTTGTTTATGAAATGGGGGGTGGAGGAGAGTCATTTTGGGCCACATGGAACAAACCCTGTGTTGGCTGGACTGTCCCACTAGTTCTTTCCAGTGAAGATTCTCCTTGTCCAGCATTGCTTGTTGTCAAACAGCAGGAAGGATGTCTTTAGAGCAGTGACTCCCAATCTCCTTTTCTGACTGCAGCACGCTTATTTTATTTTTATTTTATTTCATTATATTTAATGGACGAGAGTGGCCAGATCGGGCCTGGAGAGGTAAGGTCGAAGCCCCTGTACCAGATACAGCTGGCGAAAGGCGGCTTCATCACTTATGCTTCATAATTTTTTTTTCAGGGCATATCTACTCTTATTTATCACTCTACACCACAGAACCACACACGTAAATCAAACATAACCTTTTCTTGCACATATCCCAATACACAATGATGTCAGCATTAATTGGACTAACTATTTTATCCATTATAGCTATACAGTTATCAATTTAGCATTTCAGCGTTCAAAGCCCTTTATGCTCATTAGCTAGACTAGTGTCCTTTAACAACAGCCCCGGGAGGGAGGTCATTATTATTCCCATTTCACAGATGAGGAACCGAGGCCAAGAGACTTGTTTAAGTCAACGTAGTACGTTCATGGCTAAGACAAGATTGGAACATGGTCTCCTAAGTCGGGATCCAATACTTTATCCATAAGGCTACAATGGCTGTGTTATTCTGCTCACCATTTTAGTGTGTTCTTTGATTCTGGCAAGCATAATTTTCAGAGACACAGCAATGCCAGGAAGGCCCTGTATTACAGTCGAAGCCAAGAACATTCACAGCTGAAAGCACGTTGATGTGGGGGTCCAATGGCCTTATTAGGCCTCTCTTTGGAAGGGTCCATTTCTGCCCCATGGCTACTTACATAATAAGGTGAGTTACAGGGAAACTAGTACCCTGCTTGAGCACTGCAGTCTCTTGGCCTCTGGCCTCATGCTGATTAAACATTGCCTGAACTGGGCTAGAATGAACTGCTTGACGTCCGCTCGAAGTCTAACAGAAAACTAGCTTGTTTAGCCCACTAGGACTTGGTGCAGCAGTAATTTGTCTAGCCTAATTTCCTCTCGCCACCGCCTGTGCCTAACCCTACCCACTCAACCAGGATTATTTCTGCTTAGGACGGTGGCTCCACGGAAGCGCCCTGCCTCCTGTTTATCATCCCCCCCTGTCAAGCGCATGTGGTTGCCAAGCAACGAGGAGGAAGCACTGTTGAGCGTTGCACGGTTGCGGCCGGTCAGTCCGTGTTAGCATCCCAGGGCAGAGTCTCAAGGATTTCTAATCAAGTGTTCCTGGGGGGAATAGAGCAGACAGCATGTCCTTAACACTGTGCCAGCTTCAATCCGGTCCAGTTGGGAGTTGAAAGCAAACAGGCAGTTCCCTGTAGTGGTGGTGGGGCACGTTTATCATCATTGGGTCCTGCCGCTGATAAATCCTCCGATTGGGGCTTATTAGAGAATTGGGGCACCTTAATCCTTAGCCTTTCTGTGCATCCGTTTCTTCCTTTGCAAAATAGGACATACATCATTAAGAGATGGAGACAAAGTAGTTCAGATTACCTCTTTTAATAATCTTGAATAACATATAACACAACTTTTAATCCTCACAACAACCCTGTGGGGCAGGTTAGGCTGATAGAACATTGTGACTGGCCCAAGGTCACTCTGTGAGTTTCTGGCTCTAGGGAACAACATGGCAACCACCCTCCCTCTCTAGGATATGTCATATGGGCTCTATTCTCCTTAATAAGTGACAGGTAAGCCACAGGAACCGAGTGGAGGCCAGTGGTTCTATTCCGATCTCTTCCACTCAACTTCTGCATGACCTTAGAAGTGGGGTGATGTCTGTCTGTCCCCTCTTGCCTTTTATCTGTCATCTTTATTTAAATGAATCAGGACCAGTACTATGGTGGGTGGAGACCAGGGCCGGTGTGGGGCTGGGATTAGGGGCTGAGAGCTAGGGCCAGGCTGTAGCCAGAGTAGCCAGAGCCGCCGTGTTGTAGCAGGATGGGGGAGGGAGGGAGAGAAGCGGTGCTTGCTTTGTGAGGCCCTTTCTCCCAGTCCTTTTCCTCTCCCCCCTGCATCCTGCTGCACCTTCACTTCTGCCTTTTAACGCTCCTGCCGCTGGGCTCCCGCCACTGGCTTTCCAGGCAGTCGTGGTGGTGCAGTTGGATTCGGGTGCAGGATGGCACGGTTGCTCCTCCTCCCGACTCTCAGCCCCTGAATTGGGCATTTGCTGGAGGGCTGGGACTCTGGTTGGTCTGGCTTAAGGCCGGCCCTGATTTCCAGAGAGCTCTTCAGGACAGACTGCCTCTTACTGAGTGTTTGTGCAGTTCCTAGGATGACGGGATCGCAATGGATTGGCAGCCTCTAGGTCAGGGATGAGGAACTGAGGGCTACTTTTGTATGCTGGCCAGATAGGAGTTTGGGGATCTTGTTGGGGAAGGGGTGGAGGGTTTAGAAGGTTTGCTCAGGGCAGGGATTGGAACAGAGGGAATGAAAGAGCACACTCGGGGGAAGGAAGTGGAGAGGGAATCATAGAATTAGAAGGAGGGATATCGAGGGTCATCTAGTCTGACCCCCCTGCTCCAAGGCAGGATAGCTTCTGCATTCTAGACAGCTGCTTGTCTGGCCGGGATGAGGGTGCGGGTGCTGAGTTGTGCCCTTACAAGCGAGGGTTGAGTCCACGGGTCAGATTAGAAAGGGGTTGTATAACAAAAGGCCACAAGCCATATTTGGTCCATCGGACTGCAGTTTCCCATCCCTGCTCTAGGTGCTAGTGTAATGCCAAGAGCTTTAGGATCGGTGGATAACCAAGGCTTTGTCTTAATTGCCCATCCTGGGATTTTGTGGGAGAAGCATAACTTGTGATTTACTCTGGCCAGACTGCGTACAGCAGGGGTTCTCACCTGGTGCTCAGGAGCAGGAGAGTGCTTGGGGCAGTGACAGGGAAAGTGCTCCCCAAGCTAGCTGGCAGCAGTGCTCGGCAGCACTCTGAAACAGTCCTCCTTTGGACTGCGGAGGGGAGACAATCGATGCATATTTATGCAAATCATTCATGCAAATGATGCCGGGCTCCCACGTAGTCACTTGCCTCACTCCAGTGCTCGTGACTGGAAGAAGGTTGAGAACTCCCGGCATACAGGAGGGGCATGCTCTCCACACTACAAAGTTCACAGGCTTAGATAGACAAGTAAGGCAACAGATGGACAAGGGAGAAGAAAGTGGTGAAAGGTGAAGCTTCCATCAGTTGATGTTTTCTCACATTTACATCTTGGTAGTTCCAAGAGGCCGGCCAGGCGGGGCTGGTTGTGCTAGGAGTTGTAGAAGAAATCAGTCAGTGCCCCAAAGATCTTACAATCTAAGGGACTCCATAAATGAATCCCTCATTTTGGACTTTTCTCACCATAACCATCATCTGTTTTCACCTCCTTTCTCTCTCCTAGATGAACCATAGCAAGCTAAACGAAGCATGCGTACCTGCAGCTTCTCTGTTTTGTGAATGTATCCCTGTCTCTCCTTGTGTTCCCCTCTCCCTTCGATTGCCAGCCCCTTGTGGCAGGAACTGGTCTCTGATTAATGGTTGTTAAGTGCCAGGTACATTGCTGGTGCTATATAAACATGTATGATTGTTGGTGTTGGTGGTGTTATTGTTAATAATAATAATGAATAATAAGTTAATATTCCTAAATCTTCACTCCTCTTCCTTCCCCAGGGTAGGGGTGGAGTAGGTTGTTTAAAAATCTTGATTGGTTATTCTGATTCCCTCCAATTAATGGGACATCTCTGGGGAATGCAACAAACCATCTTCAAGGGTGCTGTGGGCTCTCAATGAGAAGTAGAGCTGGAGGAGTTAGGTTTGACTGGCTACCTGATCATTTCAAGGAAGGCACCAAGAGCCCTTGATTTTTGTCCATGGGCTACTTGGCATCTCTCAGGAGATGCACGGAGACTTGGTGTCAAACCAAACCCAACTTGGCCATCTTCTGAATCTGAGGGAGCTGGGGCAACCAATCCATGCCCAGTTCAAAGATGGGTGCAATGAAAGGAAGCATGGATATGGAAGCGAGGAAAGGAAGTGTGTCCTCACTTCATTTCATCCACCCCCGTGTTTGAACTTCAGCTAAAATTATCTTCAGCGTAGTAATGAAGGTGGAATTGTAATCTCATGAGTTTAAAACCAATTTATAATACATTATCTCCTCCTTGTGTGTTCACAGGTTTTGTCCAAACTGAGGGGAACCCTCTGGAAATGCAGAACGGACGGGAACAGAAGCACCAAGCTGTTGGGGATGCAACAGGCCGAGTAGTAGAAGCCATACCCAATGGAAAGTCGCTTTTGGAAAAGCTGTTCCTGTGGCCAGGAACTTACAGTGTACAAGACCCACAGAATGTTTTTAGTTGCGAAAGACCCTTATCCTGGGATCACAAGGGAGCCAGGTTTTCTGGAGAGAGGGATGCGATCTTCCATCTAGTACCAGTAGTCGGGCTCTGTGGGAAGCAACCTCACCAGCCCCCACACCAAGGGCCAGCTGCCTTGGTTTGATTTCCCTGGTCTTACAAACTCCTGTATAGCCATCATAGAGCTTTATCTGGCTCTTCCACCTCCTCAAGGAGACCTCTTGCTGGGCTCTTAATTCAGAGATTCTCCTCTTCCCCCAAAGTGACTTTATAGTCCAGATGTGGCAGAGGGTGAACAGCTAAACAGCCTTTCAGTCAAACAGGAGTTTAATTTTTTTCCTCCACTTTCTAAAAGGCCCAGTGTTAGAGCATTTCTGTGGAAACAGCTGTGGATTTTTTTTTCTTCCTTCGGATGGCCTCAAGCGTGGGTGGTTTGATACAGCATGTTTCTTACATGATCGAGGGGAGATAGTGAAAGCAAAAACATCCGGAGCTTTAAGGGAAACACCAAGAGCTGTGAATGATAGGGACAAGTGGTTGATCTCTGGTTGATGATGGAACCATGTTGAAATAGTAGTATGATTTCAGGAGAGAGGCACATCTCCTCTGGTATGTCTTATGTAATCCTGCAATCTTTGGAAACCCAAATGCGATGCAGAAGAGCCAGCCCAACTCCTAGAGATGGCGCCATCTCGGAACAAGGCAAGGGGACTGCGGCACGTAAGATGACTATATTGCCTTCAGAGACTCTTCAACTTCTTGAAAGAATCTTGTCTCTCATGATGCTTGGTATTTTCCAGCCTCTGCTCTGGGACCTCTCCAACAGTTGGATGGCCTCTAATACCCTCCCACTGCTTTCGGAACCTCCAGTCTTGCTTCATTAGGGGCTGAGGGAAGTTTGCTGACTTTATTATGCTAATACTCTCCACGTCAAAGTATACTGTTGTCATAGTCCCAAACGAACATGTCCCCCATCCCCATAGCCCATCATGTTAATGCACACGAAGGTAGTGGTTGGAGAGATGTAATAAAAAATAAAAGAGAGACTTTTAAACAACTCTTTCAATTTTAGATTGTTGTGGTTGATACTTCATGAGCTGATGTTCCTTCTGACCAAAAAGTTAGAATGAAGACCTTGTATTAGATATTACTGCCCTGAACCCACGATGTGTCTCTTATTGCAGATGTATATATCTTGGATTGGATTTCTTTAAACACTGATTTCCTGCCCCTACATGGAGTTTAGCAAGATTCAAGGAGGTTTGGGATGTCTGTACAGATGAGAGAGACATCCAGAGCCATAATGCTTAATGCTACCAAATTTTGGCAAGGGATAAAAAAAACACAACCCCACACCTGCTTCAGACTTTGAACCTATGTCTCTAAGGCAGCGATTCTCAAAACTTTGTAAAACTATGCTCCTCACCCTCTGTGTGTGGTAGTTAAGGTTCCTCTCCCACCACACACTCATAATAAACCTTACTCCCTCTCTGCCTTTCCATCCTTCTGTTACTTCATTTCCCCATGTTGTTTGATCCTCTAGCCCCTTCTTAGTGTACCATTTTTGGGAATTCCTCCTAACTCAGAGTGGAGATGGGGGTTTGCTAGCTGTAATCCTGCCTCCCCCTTGTTTCCTTCCCTTTGAGAAGGATTCCTAACTAACTCCTGCTAACCATTCCCACCCAGGATTGTCCCCCACCTGTTATCTGTAAACTCCCAACTAACTGCAACCAAGCCAAGAACGTGTACCTAAGCTTTCGCATCCTCATGAATGTCTCATCCCTTGTCTCTCCCTCTGGTCCCCCTTCCCTGTCTCCCCTCCCCCTGTCTTTAGATTGTGGCAGGGACCGTGTCTATCTTATTCTTTGTAAAGCACCAGGTACATTGCTGGTGCTATATAAATGCTTATAATAATAATAATAAATAATTAATAATGAGGTCTTCATGGTGGCAGGCTAGTCCACACATGGTGCTAGCCATTTGGAGGTGTGATGCTGGACTAGCTGGACCATGGATCTGGAAGTTCTCTATATTCTTAATTTGGAAGTCAGAGCTCAGTCACAAATTGCTTAGTTTTCTCCAAACGTTTCAACTTGAAACTCTCCACTTACCTAGAGTTGTAGAAAAGGTTTGGGACCTTCTTGATGCCTTTTTGAGCTGAGATTAGAGTCGGCAAAGAAATCCCAAAACAGACGAGTTTCGAGTAGCTTAACTGTGTTGGGGAGCGTGTTTGATGCTTTTGTAGCTTCATGCGCGCTTGCTTCAGTTCAGGAGAAGGCCGCGTTCCTCCTCCTCCCTGGGCCCCTTCCGCTGTAGTGGCTGCTTCTCCTCCTCCCTGGATGGGCATGCAGCCAGGACGCGCACCCCCCTCTGCCGTCACTCCCACAGCTGACAGGCGGCGGCTGCTTCCTCCGGGGCCCGATCCTTCTGCCGCAGGAGCAGAGTCCTGGGGTCTCTCCCCGTGTGAAGGGTTCCTGTGCAGAACCAGAGCAGGGGGGAGTGTACTGGCTGCTCCCCAGCCTGCAGGAGCCACGTGTGGGTCTCCCTGTTTGAAGGGTGCCCCACCCTGTCCCCGTGGGTGGCTGCTGTGTGTGGCGTCCCATGAAACAGCTCCATGCCAGTGTGAAAACACCCAGTGGGTTGACTGAGCCATCATTCTCCACAGCCATTTAATTTCTAATACTTTTTGGCCTGGATTCTTCTCCCATTTCGGAGTGGCTGAGGTAGCCACTGAGTGCTGCCCAGTGTAAGCTGGTCTGTATGCAGTCTACCTGCCCATGACCATCTCTTGAATAAATTCTCACTGTTCCATTGTGCCAGTGTTCACAGGTATAAGATGCTCAAAGGATCCACGTGAATAGGCAGCTTTCTAATAAAAGGGAGTGAATGCAGAAGTAATCTTGTGGTTTTATTCAGCTCTTCTCAATTGTTCCATTGGCATTTATCCTGTTGGATACATAAAGGGAGCTTAGCCAACGGGGGTGCCGCAGAGCCAGCAGCAGAAACAAGTAGGAACAGTCTGCAGGCAAATTATAGGTTTCCCCAGCAGTGAGTCAGACCTGGATTTTCATGATGGGTTTGAATCCCACTGTTGTGGCTTGCGAGGGGGATGGATTTGGCACGCATTCTAGCGGCGTTCATGCGGTCAGCTCAAGCCAGAGATCAGCCAGCCTGACTTCAATTCCTGGGAAGATACTAGAACAGAGTCAGTCTGTAAGTACCTTGATGACAATCGAGTGATTGCTCGTCGTCTGCATGGATTTGTCAGGCACAAGTTGTGCCAGACTAATCTCGTCTTGACTTTCAATGCAGTAACTAGTTTAGTGGATGAGGGGAATGCTGTGGACGTAATATATCTTGATTTCAGCAAAATCTTTGACAAAGTTTCACACAAGGTTCTTATTGACAAGCTTGCAAAGTATACGCTACAATGACTGACTGAAGAACTGTACTCAAAGAGCGATCATCGATGTTCTGTCGTCAAACTGAAGGAAGGTGTACTGCAGGGCTCTGTCCTGGGTCCAGTGGTGGTCAATTTATTTATTAATGGCTTGGATTAAGAAACGGAGGCAATATTTATCAAGTCTGCAGATGACACAAAAGTGGGAGAAGTTGCTAACACCTTGGAGGATAGAACTAGAATTTTTTAAAATCTCGATAGATTGAAAATCTGGACTGAAATTAATAAAATGAAATTCTACCACGATAATTGTTCTGCATTTAGGGAAGGTAAAACAAACACAAATGGGGATACCTGCCTTGACAGCAGCACATGTAAGAAGGATCTAGGGAGGGACTAGTTGATCACAAAGTGAACATGAATCAGCGATGGAATGTGGCTGCAAAAAAGGCCAATGCAATTTTAGGCTGCATGAACAAAAGCCTTATTTCTCAAGTCAGTGAAGGTAATAAAATTCAGCACTGATCAGACCTCACATGGAGTACTGTGTCCAGTTTTGGGTGGCCCATTTTAAGAAGGACATTGGGAAATTGGAGTGGGTTCAAAGGAAGGCAACAAAATTGATCAAGGATCTGGAAAACAAGTTTATTGTGGAAAGATTGAAGAATCGGGGTATGTTTAGTCTAGCAAAGAGCTTAAGGGGAGACATGATAGCAGTTTTCAAATATCTAAAAGGCTGCCACCAAGAAGATGGCAAGGAACTTTTCTGAATTGTTACAGAGGACAGGACTAGAAATAATTGTCTCAAATTACAGGATGATTTTGCTTAGATAACAGTAAGCGCTGTGGGGCAATGGAATGAGCTGCACCGGGAGAGGTCATGGGCTCTGCAGGTTTTCAAAAAGAGGCTGACGGCCAGCTGTGGGGGATGTTGTAGCTGTTGTCATTCTGCATCAGAGCAAAGGGTTGGTCTAGATGACCCTCGAGGTCTCGGCCATGTCTGACATTCTTTGAGTCCAGAAACCTTTAAACTGGGTGACCAAAGGGAGCAAGTTGCATACAACTGCTCTCTCAAACTGGCACAGGACTGTATGGGTTCTGGATAAGCTTCCAAGGTAACAAATATTGGCTTGCTGAAGGGAGCCAAGATGAAGGCAGCTATAGAGCAGGGATGGCCAAAGTTCCCAGCTCTAAGATCAGTGTACCAAACTCTTCCCATGGACAAGACCCTCGAGGCGCACATGGAAGCATGCACGCGCACAAACCTCTACAGTCCTGGCTGCTGCTGTGATTCTGAGGGGCAGCTGGGATTCAGCGGCTGAGATTTGGGTACAATAAAGTACGACACAGGTAGCGTGGGTCCGAGCCCTGGCCAAGAGCTGCATGTGGCTCCCGGGCTGTAGTTTGCCCACCCCTGGCGTAGAGGATGGATCCATGGCACAGATCCATGATTGGAACCCTCCCTTTCCCCATCATGAGCAGAGCCGGCCTTAACTCCTACCTGGCCTGTGGAAGTTGTACTTGTTTTCAAAGTGAAAGTTGGGAAATGTTTCCCCACCTCTGGTCTATGCTATCTACTCCGAGTGCTCCAGTGGGGCAGGCCATTAAAATCACGGGCCAAAGCTGAATGCCGTGTCACTTTCCTGGAGGAGGGCGGGACTTGTCATTCAAACGCCGTCTGATCTGCGATGTGCATGGATGAGGGCGGCAGTGCCACCTGCCATGCTCGTTTCAGTTCTCACCTACGATTACATCGGAACTAGCCAACTCTAGCCACCTGCCATGCTCTTTTCAGTTCTCACCTACGATTACATCGGAACTAGCCAACTCCAGCCAACTGCCATGCTCGTTTCAGTTCTCACCTACGATTACATCGGAACTAGCCAACTCTAGCCACCTGCCATGCTCGTTTCAGTTCTCACCTACGATTACATCGGAACTAGCCAACTCTAGATCATGAAGCCGCGCCAGGTACCACCTGTGCATCTGCACTGTCTCGAGGCAACGGAATCAAAATAATTAGGGTAAGCTTGGCTTTGCCTGGAGAGCCTTTTTCAAAGCACTTCCCTGCCCCTGAGCCAGTCCTTGGTGAACAGCTACTTGGGTGGGCCTGCGGGATTGAGGCAGGGCTCTTTGTCCTTCAGTAATAGAGACCCCTCCAGGCCTTCAGGACGGTGTTTGGTGTGAGGGCTGTTCCCTCCCCCATGTTTTGCTGCATGGGCCTAATCCTAGTGGAGGATGCCTCCCCCCCACACATTTCCTCCCGCTGCAGCTCAAGGGCCATGAGCTTGGGGCTTGTCTGGGTCAAGCGCAGGGTTGCCATATATGCAAATGTTTAGAGGGCACTTATGAGAAATACAGGTTGCAGGGCTGAAGTGGCATCAATGCAGCCCTGCAACCTGTATGTGCCCTATTTGCATATATGGCAACCCCTAGTGAAGGGGATCCATCACACTGCTTGGTTGGTAGACTGGTTTCTCTCCCCGCCTTCCCTCTCCAAACTGCAGGTTCAGAGGCCCAGCGCTTGGGATGTTTTTCCCAAGATGGCGTTGGCAACCTGTATTTACCTCAAAGGGCTGTTTGCCGCCTTGTCAGCCAGGTAATCCCAGCTTGTTTGGAGACGGAAAGTAAACGCAAAGGCCCAGCCGTTGAAAAAGAGAAGGGCGTGGACCCCCTCCTGCTGTTTACCTGTGTAGTTAAGAGGAAAAGCAGCCAAGAGCACTCTTGTTAATAAATAAAAACCTGGAAGTGCAGATAAACCTGTCGGGATTTATGAGTTTGCTCTGCGCAATGCAAATACAAAGTTCCAGTTGACTTGCTCCAAGTGCAGCCTTTTTGGCTTTTGTGTGAGCTGCGCTGTCAGGCGCCGAGGGTCCCGATAAGGGTGCATTCCTGCACTCAGCTAGTTAGAGCTTCCTCTGAAAAGCTTTTGCCTTTTCTGCCCTTGGGGCCTAGTCCTTCCAAGAAGCAAACTTCAAAAAGGTGCAGAGGACTTATCTGTCCTTGCTCCGATCTCTTTTATTGGACCAGCTTCTGATGCAGAGAGAATGCCGGTCCTGTGCTCTGAAAGCTTGCATGGCTCTCGCCAACAGAAGTTGATCCAATGAAAGAGACCGTCTGAGCTACTTTGTTTCCATCTCTTACATTTAGGTCAGTCACATTTGCAGAATTGGGGCCCAGGTTCTTGCAGAATCGGGGCTGGCTAGGCAACAAATCCAGGGGGGGGGGTGACTGAAGTTCAAGAGCAGTTCTCAAAGTNGGGGGGGGGGACAGCTCCCAAATCCTGCCCCTCAGTTGCCAGCCAATCCTCCCTCCCTGACCCTGTTATGCTAATTACAGTTGGGGAGGTCTGGTCCTTTTTTCATAGCTTTAGGAGGGGCTCAGTATGACAAAGTTTGAGAACCCCAGGCCCAAAATGGGTTGAAAACAAGGAGAGTCAGTTCAGGGGATTCAGGGCAAGCTCCAGATGAGGGCGTGGCATGGCAGGTAGAAGCAGACCGTGCTGGTGGGGAGGCTAGCTGGGGTTAAAGGCAGCCAGGGTTGGGGCTTTGCTGAAGCAGTCTGGCTGTAACTGTCTTGATGACAAATTGGTCAGCCAAGTGCAGTGTGGCAGGAAGGGGAAATAAATGCAGGAGGACCAATGGGCAGCAGCCTCCTGCTCACCTGACCCCCTCAGGCTGTAGCAGACTCAAAGTGGATTGTGCTTCATGGGACGTAGTTTCCAAGCCTGGCTATGCATTGGGGTGGTGCAAATGGGAAAGTGCTGTCTCTATCTCCTTGGGGACCTGGGTTCTAGACCTCCTGGTACCTGACAAAAACCAACCTGGTAACAATGCTCTCTCTAGAGCAGGGGTGACTAAACACAGGGTGTATCTTTTCTTGGCATCGACGTAAGGGGAACTACCAGACTTCCAGCCAAGATACATCCTGCCAGCTTTAATATTCCCTCCTGGCTCACAGGGATGCTCCCGTCAGAGACAGTCTGTGCCGCTGCACCGAAAGAGCTCAGTTAGCCTTACCTCACGACAGTCCTAATCTCCTCCCTGGATGCAATCTCCGAGGGACCAGTCCCCAAGATCTACTAAAAAGTAACTCTGTCAACTGATCAATTTCTTGGCCACTCCTGCTCTAGACTAAACCTTTGTTGGCAACGGTGACTGTTTAAAAGTCTATGGTTTCTCTTCACACCTCTCAAAATAGAAATAGTCGCCATGCTGGTCTGGAGCCAGGCAGAAGAACAGGATTCCGGATAGCACCTCAGGGACTAACTGGGGAAAGGAGGTGGCAGCAGCTACTGGACGTGACCGCCTACTTCAGCAGATGCTTTGAAATGATCTCACAAAATGGGAGCCGTCTTCCTGCAAAAGAACACAACCTGTCAACATGTCTATCCAGCTTCTGGTAGAAAGCTGCTTGGGGCTATTTGACTTCCTAAATACTGCACCCAGGCTCCTTCCTCAAAGTTGGCAGCATCAAGCTAACTGTTTCCCCAAGAGAGAGAGAGCGAGCGCCTTCCACCTGTGTGCCGCGTATCTGTGTGCCAAGCCCATGCCTTGACACCCAACCCTGGAGCGTTCCGTTTCCCCTCTGCAGCCATCGGAACATAACTCCGGGGGGCGGGGGGGGGCGTTTCAAAGATTTGCACGGCCTGTTCCTTTGATAAACAAGAATCCTATTAACATTTATGGCTCTGCAGGTTGTGTACAATACCCCGGTGAGTTTGAAAGGAAACGAGCATTTATTGTTTCTCTCTTGCACGCACTAAAGTTCCTTCAAGAAACTTTAAAAGTCAGAAGCTGAGAAAAGGAAGCAGAGCTGGATGTAGCGCTATGCAGGAACTGCCCCATCCTCCGTCCCTAGCTGCAGCCCCCTCTGGAGGAGTGGGAGGGCTGGAACAGTCGCCGGGTTAGAAGTCAAGACCGAGGCCTGTTGGCCGAGCTGTGGGTGCGGAGCGAAGGAGTGGAGCAGCAGGTGAAAACTGAAGTATGTCAGCAGAGAGCGAGCCTGCATAAATGTTGCACCCAGTTCTAGTCCAGAAGAGTGCAGACAGGCTACCGTGTGCTGGAGCCTCCAATACAGAACATGAAGGGGTGGAGGCCATGAATAAACTTGAAATGACGAGCAACATGAGGGTGAGACGCGCTGGTGTGAACGATGAGCTCATTGAATCTTAAATGTGGGGTTTCCTGGTCTGGAGACGATTCAGAAAGGGGAGCCAGTCACATGAGGCAACTAGAAATAACAGCCTGTGTTCACCAATACAGGGGGCCCTGGTCTCTGAAGGGATGTTACAGGATATGTGTTAGCACGTTATAACGCAACACGTAGACGACATGTTCTATGATTTCATATTAAACATCCATTTTGGGGGGTAAAAACTGTTTTCTTTACTAACGGGGGAGTCGGTGGGGCTGATCCCATTGCCCGCGGATCCTGCGTCCAAGCTGCGCGCGTGCCCCCGTGTGGCACAATCTGCCGTCAGTGGAGATGGGCCTAGTTTCCGTGCAGCGTGCGCACACGTGGCTGTGGGGGCCGTGCCATCGGGCCCGTTGTGTCGCTCAGTCCTACGTTAGCAGGCAACCCACACCACCGTTTTGGACGAGGGCTCCAGCGTCCCTGGATCTGCCACTAGTCATTACTGACCAGATACAATGAGTGGGGTTGGGATGGGATCCCATTCTAGTTTTCCTGAAGGGGAGGGAACCTTTCCCTCCTCAAAGTTAAAGCCCTCTCTCCATGGGACAGGTGACAAGTAGGAGCCTATCGTGAGAGAACAGCTTCTATCACCATCCCTGGTGACAAGGGACTACCCTCCCATCACTTCCCAGTGGGGACTGAGTGGAGGACGTTACGGTTGATTGCAAATGGAACACGAGTCAGCAATGTGGCTGCAAAAAAGGCTAATGCATTTTTAGGCTGCATTAACAGAAGCATGGGTGTTTTTACATTTCTCCTGCATGTTTGCTGTTACATCCTGAACTTTCTGTGTCTAAATCACTCACCCAGATCTTAAACATCCGGCTCTTTGAACTTCTGTGTAGAACTTTTGTGTGTAAAAAGTTCTCCTGAAAAAATGCTTTGCTCCAGGCAGCTGTGGTCACTTGGTTTCCATGGCAGCCTGTCACGTCTACAGCTGCGGCTACTTTAGGTTGCGTCAGGGCAGTGTGTGTGAGAGAAGAATGCATCCGGAACTTACTTGTGGACTTGTAAACCCAGAAGACTGAAAAATCCGGAACTTTAAGGTGTGTGTAAAAATGCCCATTGTTTCCAAGTCAGCAGAAGTAATAATTCCACTCTGTTTGGGCACTAGTCAGACCTCACCTGGAGTATTGTGTCCAGTTTTGGGTACCTCATTTTAAGAAGGACATTGACAAATTGGAGCAGGTTCAAAGGAAGACAGTTAAAGGTGAAAACAGACATACACCTTAACTCCACTTTAACAGCATGGCAACATTTCTTATGCATGTTGCAGGGCTGTACAGGGCACCAATGCAGCCTTGCAACATGCATAAGAAATGTTAAAGTGGAGTTACGTACATATCTGTTTTCACCCCCAAATGATAAAGGGTCTGGAAGACAATTCTTATGAGGGCAGGTTGCAAGAACTAGGTGTGTTTACCCTAGCGAAGAGGAGTTTAGGGGCAAGACATGATCGCAGTCTTCAAATCTCTCAAGGGCTGCCACTAAGAAGATGGCAAGGAGTTGTTCTTCATGGATACAGAGGGCAGGAGTAGAAATAATGGACTCCAGTTACAAGAACGTAGATTTTGAAAGCTTCCTACCAGTAAGAGCTGTGCGGGGGCAATGGAACAAGTTGCTTGTAGAGGTTATAGGCTCTCCCCTTGCTGGAGGTTTTCGAAAAGAGGCCGGACAGCGCCATCTGCTGGGGATGTTGTAGCTGTCGTCTTCCTGCATCTAAGTAGGGGGTTGGACTAGAGATCCCGTCCAACTCTGTTTTCTGATTCTGCAATACATTGGGGATGCCGTAGAAGGTGCTAAAGCCAGGAGCTGGGTCTTCCTGGAGGTCTAGGAGTCAGGCTATCCTCTCCGTTCCCCCACTCCCTGCCCTGAGCTGGAGATATGAACAAGGGCCTAGGGTGGTCACCTTCAGTCGGTTTTTACCTGACACTTCCATTTTGGCCTATGGGAGTGTCAGATAAAAAACTAACACGGGCCAACCCTACAAGGGCCCTGAAGTGCAATATTTTTGGAGTGGTGTTTTGCTATTACCTCTTGCTCTCTCACCCCCTTTAACTCCCTATTTAAAGCAACAAAACCTCTTTTTACTTCTCCACTCTGTGCTTGGCAGCCAGACACATGCCCTCTCCTAACCCTGGCTTTCAGCTGGCTACCTGAAGAGTTTGGCTGGGACATGGTGAGCCTAGGGGAGAAGAGTGAGAAATGGTCCTCAGTCAAGGTTGGAGGAAGATGAAAAGGGGCAGGGGTGGGGGGTGTTCTGGTTTCCTTCCTTCCTTTCTTTTCCTATGGATTTGCACTGACTCCCTCCCATCCCTGCTTTTGTGTGAGGTGAAAGGAGCCACTCTTGTGTTTCTCTGACCCCAGCAGGTAGTTTATTGTAAAACATTTCACCCGGAGGAAGAAGGGGAATAAAACTCCCTGTTTCAGCAGTTTTATTTTTGCTTTGAGCTGGATGCAGCGGAGAGGAAAAGAAGCAAAAAATCCCCACTGTTTCTTCTTGGCTCCAAACCATGGTGATGGCTTTTGGGAACCCAATTTAAAGGGCTCGTCAAGAGAGTGAAAGATATCACCTTTTCTTCCCACTTTGTTTCCTTCTTTTGCACTTTGCTCACCCAGTGAAACTCGGCCAGTTCATGTCTCCTTCCAGCTCTCCGCTGTAATGACCCTCTGGAGGGTTTAAAACAAGCGCCATTAGCAGCACTCATCGGCTAACTCCTGAGCTAATGCAGTAGCTCCATTAATGGGTAGCAATAGTAAGCCATTATCATCTAATTGGCTGTTCCCAGATAGAACCCTAAGCGTGTGGCATTCATGGGCATCATTTTAGTGTGTGGGGAGGAAGGGGAACGGACAGACAGACAGACAGGAAATGTATCCCCCTGAGCTTTCAGAACAGAGGGGATATGAATGTCCTAATCCCCCCCAAACGTTTGAATACCAGAACATGAGTTTAAAGTGTTTAGCGCTTCACATAGGCTTCAGTGGCAGGGACAGGACATGAGGGAAATCAGTGATATTCCTTCTGCCTTCCTATCATCCAGCATCCCCTTCTCCTCTGTAACTAAGCTAAATCAAGCACCTGTAACGTCTCAGCTTTGCCCCCTTTTTAACTGTCTCCCGTCATGTTCCCCTCTCCTTTGTCTCCCCCCTCCCTTGTCTAGCCTAGATTGTAAGCCCCTTGGGGCAGGGACCTGTCTCTAATGTCTCTTCAGTGCCAGGTACGTTGCTGGTGCTTTATAAATAGTGAATTCTTCTTCTTTTTCATCAATCATCATCATCATTTTCAGGGTGTCTGAAGAAAGAAAGCTACTTCTTTAATGAGTTAATGGTTTGGTTTGTAGGACAAAGTAGGGTTGCCACCTTTGGACGCTACCATTTTGGCCTATGGTAGTATCAGGTAAAAATCCACCACAGGTGGCAACCCTAGGACAAAAACATTTTGGTTGAAGAAATGGTGTCTTACTGGGACTTCAGGAAAGAGGGTGGGGGGGAACATACCCTTAGGGCAGAGCTGCGGAGATTTACATTTTTTTTGTTGTTGAAAGTTTGCCTTATTAACAATAGGACATTACGGGCCCAATCATCCATTGGTTAGAATCAGTAGCCTAGCTCCCATTGGTTTGAATGGATGGAAGATTGTACTCTGTATCCTAAAGGCATCCCCCACAACATTTAGCCCAAAGTTACGCCAGTGGAGGCAACCCATTGCTTGTTACAATCTCCCAGCCCAATAGCTGCTCCTGCAGACATTCCTGCTGATCTCGGTTCCAGCAGCTACTGGCTAGTCCTCCTCCAGCCGGTGCCCAGATGGGATCCTCTTTCTTTGTGCACTTGGCTTAGCTTAGAGAAGAGATGCCAAAAAATGGGACGCGGTCGTTTACAAATCATGAGTGGTGCAGAGTGAGTAAAGAAGGAGCTGGTTTTTACCCCTTCTCAATACCAGAACTAGGAGATGCCCCTATGAAATTAACTGGTTGCAGATTTAAGGCCAATGAAAGGAAGTATTTTTTTCCACTCAGCATTCAATTAACCTGTACAACTCCTCGCCAGAGGATGTCGTGAAGGCCAATCGCCCCCGACACGTGCCTCCGGCCACCTCCGATGTTATGGGGAGTGGTCTGGAAGGAAGCCTCCCCAGGCCCCGCCCCTGCAAGGAGGGGAGGACGAGCTGTTCTATGAGCCCTTGCTGGCCAACTGCCAACGCCCCGCCCTCAGTACCAGTTGTTAATGGCTGTAGTCATCAGGAGGGGGGAGGAAGATCTTGTCACCTTGAGTGGCCACTACGCTGCCTCTGGAGCCCCCAACCTGCTGCCGCCCTCACTCCCCGCGGTGGCCTCCGATGTTATGGGGAGCGGCCCGGTTGCTTAAGGGGCACACTCAGAAAGAGGAGGGTCGTCAAGATCATGGATCTGTCCCCTGTCCTTGTATGCATGACCTCATTTCTGCTCACTTACCCTGAGCTCAGCTGTTCAGCGTTTGGGGGTAAGAACTGGAAAGGGTCAGAAAGAGGAAGTGGAAAAGGGCTAAATAGAACTGCTCCAGGCTGCATTTGGAGATCTCCCACCCCTGGCTTACGGGGTGTACTCAAACTGGGAGGAAGGAAATTGAGTTCAGATCATGGATTTGTGCCCTGGATCATAAGAAGTGCCATACTGGGTCAGACCAATGGTCCATCGAGCCCAGCATCCTGTCTCTGACAGTGGTCAGTCACGGGGGCCTGGGAGAAGCACCCAACAGGTGACCATGCTATCCATTCCCTGTGGGTCATCCCCAGACTCCCGACAGTAAAGGGTTTTGTTCCCCAATCCTATCTGGCTAATAGCTGCTAATGGAACTATCTTCCAGAAACTTGTCCAAACCTCTTTTAAACTCAGCTATAGTACTGACCTTGACCACCTCCCCTGGCAGTAAATTCCACAACCTAATTGTACGCTGAGTGAAAAAAATACTTTCTTTTGTCTGTTTTTACTCTGCCACCTGTGAGTTTCATGGAGTGTCCCCTAGTTTTAGTACTAGTTGAGAGGGTAAATAACCGTTCCCTGTTTACAAGTTCCACACCACTCATGATTTTATAGACCTCTATCATATCTCCTCTCAGCCGTCTCTTTTCCAAGCTGAAGAGCCCCAACCTATCAAGCCTCTCCTCATACGGGTGCTGTTCCATACCCTGGATCATTTTTGTTGCCCTTCTCTGTACCTTTTCTAGTTCCGCTATGTCTTTTTTGAGATGGGGCGACCAGAACTGCACACAATATTCAAGGTGCGGTCGCACCATTGATTTGTATAGAGGCATTATGACATCCTCAGTTTTATTCTCTATTCCCTTGCGAATAATTCCTAAGATTCTATTTGTTTTTGTTTTTTACTGCTTCGGTGCACTACGCTGAGGATTTCACTGTATTGTCCACAATCACTCCCAGATCCTTTTCCTGAGTGGTAACTCCTAGCTTAGTACCCAGCATTGTGTACTCATACTAATTTGGATTATTTTTCCCTATGTGCATCACTTTGCACTTGTCCACATTAAATCTCATCTGCCATTTAGATGACCAGGCATCCATCCCCTCTCCTTGAATGCAGGCCCTCCTCTTTGCTCCTCTCCCCTGAGTTCACACTTTCAGTGCTTGCTGGTAGGAACTGGATCCATGAGCCAAATAAAAATCAGCCTCAGGTTGGATTTGACCCACAGGCCGTAGATTCACCCCACCCTGTTCTAAAGTCTCCAAAAACAGAAGACAATTGAAAAGAAGCCAAGTTTTGAAAAAATCTGATGGATATAATTTTTTTAAAACTAATTTCATTATTTTTGGGGCAGCAGCCTGTATTAACATTTGGGGATGGCAGTCCTAAAACAGGCAGCTAAAAGTGGAAAGGCAAATATGGCTCCGCTTTCTGAACAATCTGCAGGGTGTGGAATTGGTATGACTGGGGGAGGAGGCCCCAGCAGGCTCTCCTCCTGGTTTTCCATTCTAACCCCTATCTCTTCCCCCACCACTTCATCTGTTCCCTCATCATCTGGTGTCTATTTGAGAGGCAGTTATAGAGGCTTTCCAAGTTGCTATTTCCCCTCTGGGGCCCATAAAATCCATCTGCTCGAGCCACCGGCCAGCTCTGGGGGAATTCCCAGGCCTTGGTGTGGTCCCCTGCAGCACCGATAGCATGCAGATCGAGGTGCCGTACGCGCAATGTTCTGCTGTTTGTTTTGACAGCGAAACAATGCCAGGCTCAGTGGCTGCAGGTGTGTGGGTTAAAGGGAGGGGGGGTTGTTGACAAAGGCACAACTGGCCTTTCTGAGAAGTGCAGGGGGGTTCAGTCCAATAACGCCTCAGTATGACCTTTTTCTCTCAGGGTATCACAGCGCTTTTTACAAATGCGAATGAACTGGGTGTCGCTTGCCTCTATCGGCCTGTTACTCAACCTGGTCTGGAATGGCAGTGGGGGCCGGGCGCCATGGTCACCTGTCAGCCAGAGGGGGAGGGGTGCTGCACACATGCGGACACGTCTGTGCGTTGCTCCTCCCCCTTCCTGGCCCGGCTGCCGTATCGTTTGTTTGGTAAACAGGCCGAGTCCGACCTGGAGTGATGGCTCCCCCCGTGGCCCAGAGCAATCTAAAAGCCCCCTTACAGCCACTTAGTGTAGTCAGGAATGGAGCCCAAGTAGCCTGCCTTACGCAGAGAAGACAGATGTCTCCTCTCCTCGGCAAGTGCTATATAAAAATGTGAAATAATGTCATTTCCCTGCCCCCAGTTTTCCTTCATCCTCTGGTGAAGGACCCACAGCGGGATAGTCATTTCTGCTTCTAGCAAGCTAGCAAGATGTTACTCATAGCATAGAAATCCAGGCCTCGAAGCGTCTGTGAGTACCTATCCTCCCTGGGAGGCCAGACCTACAAGGGCTGGAGCTAAGACTGCCACCTTCCTCCATGAAGAAACCCAGAGGGCGGGCGTGGGACCACATCGGAATGGGCAGGGCAAAAGGACTGTCATACCCCTTTCTGATGTCACCCTGCCCCTTACTACTGCGTGTTGTGACATCATGATGCTCCATGGGGAAGAGACCAAAGTGAAAAGAGAGATCACGAAAAGAGGTGCAAAGAGACCGACGTATCCCTGTTCCTTTCACATTTCTATGTCTATACTCCTCCTGGGAACATATCCCAGGGCACCACGCCTTTTGAATTGAATTGCCGTGGCACAGCAAGCTCCCTCTGCCCCCCCACCAAATTAAGCCCCGTTTCTCCTAGAGCCAAAAGAATTCCAGCCCAAACCAGGAGTCTCCTGGTGAACCCCGGGGCGATGGCGGTTTCTCTGGTGAGGCTCATATTCCCGGCCTGCTCCCCTCCAGCCTCGTCCAGAAAGGAACATGGGCGTTTCCTGAGGTTAGTCCTAGTCGAGCCCCTTGCTTTCCCCCACAGAGAAAACTGCAAACTGGCAATTTCTAGTCCCTCCAGGGGAGATCACAGGTAGAGTTTCTCCCTTTTGGCTTTCTCTCTGATTGAGGAAAGGTAACAGCACATGAAGGCTTCTTCTGGAAGGAGCTCTGGGGGGCCTATCTGCCACCAGCTCAGGCCTGTAACTAAGGGGAGACATGCGGGAACATTGCCTGGTGTCCACTCTAGAAATAAGCTGGGTTTTCCCCCACAGTTTTAGTTTGAAGAAATTGTCCCCCTTGTCATGTCCCCCCCGTGCCGTTGTCCTAGCTATGAGCCTGCTCTGTCTCCTCAGCTAATCCCCTTTTTCTCTCAGGGTGCATGGTAAGGGGTGGGGGGGAGTCTTCCCCAGGACCCTTGTTTCCTCCCAGGGAGAGCAGGCTACAGTAAAAGGCCCAAGTCAGGGTCCCAAGCAGCAAAGTCATGTTGATTAACCTCGGAGGTGGGGGTTTGTGTGTGAGTTTAGTAGGGATGGGACTATCGGTATCAGATTAATCCGATAATGCTGATAATTGGCAATATTGGATTAATCTGATAATACCGATAATATTGGTATCGGCATATCGGTTTTTTAACATTGCCGGTTTTTCGGATCTTTACCATTGCAGTCATTTTAACAATGGCCACAATGTTAAAGATCTGAAAAATCGGCAATGTTAAAAAACCGATATGCCAATACCGATAAATCTGATATCGGATTAATCCGATACCGATAAAACCGGTAACTGATAATTTGCTGATAGTCCCATCCCTAGAGTTTAGTAAAACGAGTTGATGCTGCTGACAGGGCTGTGGCATAGAGGTTTATAAAACAAGTAACATAAATGACATTTCCTAATATTTCATAACTAATCTATGTTTTCCACAAGGGGAGGAAGAAACCGCCAAGTTCTAGGTAAACCGAAGGCATGGCCAGCTTTAGATAAGGTTGGGGGGCAGGGATATTTTAGTCAATCTCTTAATTTTTAGAGGCTTGATTCAAAATTATGAATCATTACTATTATTTTATAATTTTATTTTATTATTTTTTAAATTTTGAGCATCAGTAATCCTGGTTGACGGGTCTGGGTGGGAAT
The DNA here is from genome assembly GCA_003113815.1 of Sphenodon punctatus. Classification (NCBI taxonomy): domain Eukaryota; kingdom Metazoa; phylum Chordata; class Lepidosauria; order Sphenodontia; family Sphenodontidae; genus Sphenodon; species Sphenodon punctatus. The sequence goes on from QEPC01011341.1 coordinate 20,981,355, forward strand.
TTTTTGGCTTTGATCTAGCTTGCTGTTAAAAATCGACATTGACCTAAACAGCAACGGAGTTAGGCCAAAACAAAGCATTTGTGAAGATTTCACTTTGTAGGTCTGAAGGACCATAACAAGGTGTAATTTGTATGTTGGGAGGATGTAATTTGTAATTTTGATTTGTGTGTTGAGTCTTTATTCTGGGCCCTGAACTGGGCTTGGTGGAAACATGCATGTCTTTAGCCATGGAGATCCGTAGTTCAAATCCCGTTATTTATTTATTTGTTTTAAAAAAAATTGACGGCTTACAGTTACTAAAAACATCAATTAAACAAGATAAAAGGAGGGAAAATAGCTCATTCCACCCCACCGTCCCTAGTCCCTCCCCCCGCCCCCATTACCTATCTCCCCCCACCAAATGCCTGGCGAAACAGCCAGGTCTTACAACTTCTCTGAAAGGAGGGAAGATCTGGGGCCAGCCAGGCCTCTATCGCAAGGTTGTTCCACAGCCGCGGTGCAGCCACCAAGAATGCCTTCCTCCACGTGGCCCCCCGAAAAACTCAGGGAAACTTGAGCAGGGCATACCCAGATGACCGCAGGGGCTGATCTTATGTGTCAACCAATGCTGGAAGCATTTAGGGCTGCCGGGTGTCCCTTGTTTTATGGTATGCCCTTAATTTTAAGAGCGCATCCCTTACACTTCAGATCCCCAGACCTCAGTAGAACACAATGGATGCCCTTTATTTCAGATTACCTCCGCTCCATAGTCTCCCTTATTTTTAATATTTTTTTTGACTTGACAACCCTAGAGCTATCGCATGAGGGACTTTGAAATTCTCAGCTCCCTCACTCCAGGGTCTACTCACTCCCAGAAGCCAGCAACAACAAGCAAAATGGATTCCCTACAGCTGGTTTTGGCATGTGCCTGGGCAGAAGTGACTAAACAAAAAAAACCATAATGAAAACCCCAGAAAAAAAAGATATAGGAGTACCTGTTTTGATGTCCAATGAAGTATAATATTCCCCTTTCAGGAGCTGAGGATCCCTGCTTTGCAGGCCCATAATGTTACACATATGTTGTTTTTAGTTTATCCCTGTGTGGAAAGGTCACCTCCTGCATTGCTGCAACCCTCCACAGGCCGAGCCTCCCTGAGTCTGAGGCTCTGTAAACCTGCAGATTATGCCTGTGCTTCTCACAATCTTGTGGTCATTTCAAGCGAGCCAGTGTGGTGTAATGACTAAGTGTCCAGTACTTGGACTTGGAGGTAGGAGAAGACCCTGGTTCAAGTCTTGCCTTAGCCAGAAACTCACAGAGTGACCTTGGGCCAGTCACAATATTCTCTCAGCCTAACCTACCTCACAGGGTTGTTGTGAAGATTAAAAGTTGTGCTTATAATTATTTGTAAAGTGCTCTGAGTGCCATGGTGGTGGTGGTGGTGATGGTGATGTTATATCAAAATAAATATTATTATTATTATTATTTATTATTGTTCATGCAATCCATGTACTGGGAGGCTCTTGTGGGTGACATGAGGCCCTGTGTGACTGTACGGTCTGAGTGATTCTGGATTCGGCCCTGATTGTTCTATGTGCTAGGGCTGTGGAGTCAACCAGCAATCTTCTACCCAGGCACATATTAAAATGCTATTTGATTCCACTCTGTACTTCATTCCATTCCATTCAGCACTGGTTCGACCTCACCTCGAGGTCTGTGTCCAGTTTTGGGGACCTCATTTTAAAGGAGGACATTAACAAATTGGAGTGGGTGATAAAGATATTAATAAAGGCCCCGGAAAGCAAGTCTTGTGAGAACAGGTTGAAGGATTTGTGTTATGTTCAGCTGGGCAAAGAGAAGATTAACGGAAGACATGATAGCAGTCTTCAAGTATCTAGAGAACTTTCCCAAAGAAGATGGCAAGGAACTGTTCTTCATTGGTATAGAGGGAAATAATGGACTCAAATGACAGGAAAGTAGATTTTGTAAATAGGAGGGGAAACTTCCTAACAATAAGAGCTATGCAGCACTGAAACAAATCACCTAGGAAGGTTGTAGGCTCTTGGTCACAGTTTTCAAAAAGAGACTGAACAACCATCTGTCGGGGATTTTGTAGCTGCAGACGTTCTTTATTCAAGCAGGGGGTTGGACTAGAGGCCCCTCGAAGTCCCTTCCAACTCTATGATTCTAATATCACCCCTTCGAATCACCACAATTGTGGCTGGTTCTTGCCGATGCTCCTTCTGTCTGTCTGCAAATGGGGACCAGCCCCCAAATCCCGGCACGGTTCCCCACAGCTCCGGGAGATACGTCTGGCGCCAACAAACAGGGCAGCTCAGGGGATGGAGTGTGGCCAACTTGCCTTGGCGCACATGGTACTTAGTGCTTTTTAAAACCCAGTAGTTATTACAATTAAAAACATTACTGGGGAGCACCTCCCTAGGAAAGCACATTAGGATTAAAATAATTGTGAGCTGTCCCCATGGCAACGGAGCAGCCGGCTTATATACTGTGATTATTTTCAGAGGTAATGCGGGGCGAGGGTGAGGGGAGAGTGTTTTGCAAATACAGCTAAACTGTGTTGCAAGATCGGTGCGTAATTTGGGATTCCACCCCTTTCCAGCTTTTAACCCCTTTGGAAAAAGCTCCCTCTTTGAGCTCGGGATGGTAGCTGAAATATCAGCCAAGTTCTTGTGTGACTTTTCCCAAATTCCCACTTTTTGCCACGGCCTTCTTGTGAGTAACATTCAATCTGAGCCTATGGAAATGGTATGAGGGGTCTTAGTTGGGCCCCACGCAGGCTTGAACAAGGGACCTCCATGGATTGATCTTGAATGATAGCTTGAGACAAAATCTCTGTACTTGGGCCGTAGCAGTCTCTGCATTAGAGCTGAAATGGTTATCCACCATTATCTGGCCAGATCTCTGGTATCCTTTCCACTCCAGCAAGGACTGGTTACTGAGTGGTATCCACTTTTGTTGAGCGGTTTAACTGGTTAACCATTTTACCACATTACTGCATAATACCACAGTGTATCATTTCCCATACTGCTGCTTACTGTACTGCCATTGACTGTCCATAATTCCTTTCCTGTTTACTCTCCCCACCACATCCAGACCTGGTTTCCAACTAGTAAAGGTAACACTTGATAACCCAGTAATACGGCAGTGCAATATGGTAAACTTTTGAACTGTTGTGATAGTAATCTGGTTATTTAGTATGCTGTCTCAGTAGTTGGTTAATAGCTGGATAACCGTCAAACTATCTGAAATGAGGGATATTAACCATGGATGACAAATTCACTATTAATTTCAGCCATACTCTGGTTTCAACACAGATTGGGACATTCAAAACTAGAACTGAAATGGGTAGTGAGTGACTTCATTATTGTGGATATTAATCACATTTTCAAGTAGCCCTTTATGTACTGGAATATTATCGATGACTAAAACGGGTACTCCTACATCTGTCTTTTCTGAAGTTTTCATTATGGGGTTTTTGGTCTAGTTATTTTGGCTTTCCCCCCCAGTCATTGAAGTATTTCTGTTATGCTATTTTGGCAATTGCACAGTGACATAGCTGAAATACTGAAATAATTGAGCAAAACCCTCCTGAAAAACGGGGGGGGGAATCAAAACAGATACCCAATAGATTGCAAATAATAATAATTTTTATATAACACTCCCCTGCTATGGCACTCAGAGTGCTTCACATAGAACTAATTAACACAACTTTTAATCCTCACAACAACCCTGTGAGGTAGGTTAGGGTGAGAGAATATTGTGACTGGTACAAGGTCACCCAGTGAGTTTCTGGATAAGGTGAGAGTTGAACTGGGGACTCCCACTATCTCCTGGTCCAGGTACTGCACACGTAGCCACTAAACCTCACTGGTTCTCCAGTGGATGGATATTGATGATTGATTCTCTGAACCTCCATTTTTGGTAGTGTAGGGTATATTCAGTGGGTTTACCCATACTCAGTGAGCTGGAAAGATCAAAAGGTAAAAGTACTCTCTGTATAAAATGGGAGGGCGGGGGGCAGGACTGTGTTGGTGGTTTTTATTATGAGGGCAATTTATGCAGTTTACCTACAATTCCATGGTGCAATATTATGGTGTATTATTTGGTAGTTGTTGAAACTTTGGTTGTAGGAATAATAATGGCCAATTCCTATCCTCAAACTCGAATCATGCAGGGCATCTGGATTGTACAAGACTAATAAGGAAACTGGTCACGAGAGATTTCTAAGGGCAGGGCCTAAGCTTTACCTAATAGTTAATATCTCTGCCTAGGAAATCTGCTTGTAGGTTTAGAAGCCTTAAGGAAAGAGAAGATGGTTAAGATTGATGGGGAAAGCACGCCTAGCGGCATCAGAGCTATAATGAATGGCACTAAGCAGTAAGCAGTTCTCTGTGATAGTTGAGAGAAGTTTGTTATTGATACTGCGGTTACTGGGAGAATATAGCTTCTGGACAAGAGCAAGCACTGGATCTTCTGAAGAAGCCGCCTCTTTTAGTCCCTGAAAGAAAAGACACAAATTGCCTTTTGGTCATGGGTGAGACTTTGGTAAGACTGTTACCCCTTAGAGTAAAGCTGTTATCAAAAGAGCTTGGGACTAGAGCTGCTTAAAGAGAAATGCTGTTTTTGTAAAGAAAACATCAACATTGAAAATATTTTCAGAAACTCTGGGAATTTAATTTCCACAAAAATATTGACATTATGGGATTATGTGGACATGGGATTTTAAAACTGGACAGTGAGGGCACTTTGACAATTTCCCAACTCATTTTTGGTGAAATTTCAAAATGTCTATTTAAATTGTGTGACTTTATAAAATTAATTTTTCTCTGTTTCGTTTCAGTATGGAATTAAGCTTCCCTGAATAAGACACTTCAATACCGACACATCCTCTCTCTTAATTTTACCTTTAGCCTCTTCTTGACCTGAACCAAACTTAGTCCTTTGGGCAATCTCCATCGTTTCCGCTACGAATTGCCATATGCAATGTTGCTGCTTTCTTATAAGCACCAAAACATCACTCTTCTCCTCCTCTAATTGTTCCAAGATGCTATTGATTTTTTAAATTATTTTTTTTAAAGCAGAGGAGGAATGGGAGAAGGTTCATAAATCTTACACAAACAGAGAATACACAATCATATGGGGGTTGTAATAGGACATGGGCCCTTTAAGAAATGTTACAGGGCTGGGGGGAAACAATAGAGGCCAAGAGGATTGTGGGCACTGTAGTCTAGGAAACTGTAGTCAGGGGATTGTGCTCAGGTGATGGGCCAGCTAACTTGGCTAGGACTTTAAAAGAAAGGTTGGCAGAGAGGCTTCAGGACATGATCAGTGAAAGTGTGGATGAAGGAGGAGTTGAACCAGGCTGGTAGGTGCGGGAAATAATGAAAGAGATGCGAGGCCACAGGTTGAGGGCAGAAGTTACTTGAAGTTGATGGCAGAAGAGAGGTTTGCAGGATGCCCTGGGGGAAGAAAGAGGAGAGTTATTAATATTGTATATAAGAACGGCCATGTACCTTACTCTGTCACATTGATCATGTTCAACCCCTCCTCTTCTCCCTCCACGGTGTCTCTCTCCCCCTTCACATCCAAAACAAACTCCTTGTCTTCACCTTCAAAGACCTACATGGTTTTCCTCCTCTCTCTCTTTCGTCCCTTATTTCCTGCTAACGTTCCCAGCTTAGGAATGTTGCTCCTCCTTTGCCACTGCCCTCACCTGCCCTCCTTGCTCCTTAAATGGGGTTTGCCTTTTCTCTCTTGCTGCTCCCTATGCCTGGAACTCCGTCCCTGAACAAATATACTCGGCTCCCTCCCTCCCTTCAAATTCTCCTGACAGGTGCTTTCTTTCTCCTCGCCACCCTAGATTCTTTATTTATATTTCTCCGTATACTGTCGGTCTGTAACCAAGCCAAGCGTGTGCACCTGCAATTTCATGAATGTATTATGTGCCCTTTCTTGTTTGTCACCTATTTCACTTGTCCAGTTTAGATTGTAAGCCCTTTGGAGACAGAGACCTGTCTCTTATCATGACTGTACAGTGGCGGGCACATTGTTGGTGCTATATAAAAAATAATAATAATTGGATTTAGGTGAAGTTGGACAGCCTCACACTGGCACTAAAGCCCCAGGTTTCGGGATCTCCAGGCATGAGTGACCTCAACAATTGCACATGGTCGTTATAAATCCAGTAAGAAGAGGGGTTTTGAACTTCTAAGAAGGATTGAGCTGAGCCCTAGACTATTAGCACTACAAAAACCCCAAGCAACTGTTGGGCCAGTACCCCAGAACGGGGTAATGGACATAGTACTTGCGTCAAGGTCTCTTAGGACAGTACCTGCTTGGGGTTTGGAGAGCCTCCAACATGTATTTTCATAAGGGTTCCTATTGCAGGGTGAAAATAAATATCTTCATCAAATGAACTCCATGGCGTTCCCATGCTGTTTCCCAACTGGATTGGTGCAGGGTTTAGATTCCAAGGCGTGCTCTTTGGCTGTACATAGTTGGGCCTGGTCCTTGTTTACAAGGGCCCATCAGGAGTCCAAGACAAGTTGAAGAACCTCTCCTTTACAAACATCCAGCCCTGCTTGCTAGCCAGATATCCCCCAAGAAGCAGCCACCCCTCTATAAACTGGACCCTAACCTTCATGCCAAGGCATTGGCCATTTTCCCCCATGGAGGGAATGTGCCAGGTTTTGGATTGAGCATAGGTGAGGCTGTCAAAGCCGCCTGGTTAGGGTTGCCATCTTTCCAGATTATGCTTAGAGACAGCTCTGGGGAAACCCCAGTTCCTCTAGGTCAGCCAAGGACACCCCCTGGTAGCCTGGAGATACTGTCAAGCAGGCAAGAGGCTGCCATGTCAAAAAGGAGGCGGACTACAGTAATTTTCCCACTCCCTTTCCAACGTGGAACTACTTCTGTGGGATACTGTGGTGGTCTTTAAGGGGCGGAGTTATGTCAGAAAGGGGTGTGGCAACCCCTTTGCTCCTTGTGTTATGACATCACAATGCTGTGTAAGGGATGCAGTTACTACTAGCCGTTTCTAAAGCGCTAAGGGTTCAACAGCCCTTTCTCCCCCTTCCCCTGATGATGTGCTCCTGCCTTTCCAGGTGAAAGTACAGAGGGAGGCACCAGCTCTAGGAGACAATGTGAGATTTATTTGGTTGGTGGGGCTTGGGGATTTGTTTTAACTGAGTTTTAGTTTAGCTTATCTTCCTAGGTGTGTTTTATTTTATTTTATACATGTATTCCTATTTTATATTGTTAGTCATTCTGAGTTTTGAGGGGAGGGCAGGCCCAATGGTCCAGAGGGTCCCAGCCCACATTTCTGAGTACTCTATGGTTTTCTATCTGGCCTAGTTTTACTATGGGCTTTTTGTCAGGTTTGCTAACCCTGGCTGCTCCAAAATAACAAGTTTTTTACCTCCCTCGTTTAAAACTCATGAAAGTTTAAAATGACAATGTAATTGGGGTTTTTGGTTTCTGAGCTGTTGGGGAACACTTTTTATTTTCAACAAGACTACTGGCTGTAATCCTGTGGGCATCAGCTGGGCTATCCCAGAGTAAGAGGTTTGTAGATTTTGGCCCTAACCTGTTGTGAAAAGCAAAGGCTGAAATTCTCATGATTTCACTGCAAGTCTTGCGATTTTAGCTTCAAGAAACAACCCCAAATCACGAGATTTATGAAAAACATTTCCAACGCTGTTGGGGACAGGAAGGAAAGAATGTGGAGGCAAATGAGGGAGAAAGGATAGAAGGGGACTTTTAACCCATAGATACCATGTATTAACAGATGTGAGGGGGAAACGCTGCCATCACCAATTGATCTGCACTGGGAAGCTGCTTGCTTCCCGGTGGATTGACTCTGGACGCGGAACAAACTCTGACACAGCCGGGCCCGGGTTGGGGAGCCGCACAAATGTGCTTGACTGCCCACACACTGCGCCCAGCGTTTCCCCCACCCACCATGGCCGCCCATCATGGCGGCCACTCCGGACCAGGCCAGAAACAGTGAGCTACCACACGTAATAGCCTACTGTAGCCCAGTTGGGTAGGCCATTCCCCGGGCATGTTGGTGACTAGCCCAGACTGTGACTCCAGAGGTCTCTGGAACTGGCAGCCCGGGTGAGCGGACACCGCATCCGGGGAAACTCTGGGCCAAACACCTGGATGGCCCATAATAAATGTGACAGTGGCCCATGGGTCCAAGCGGGCCACCATCAGGTTTGTTAAGACTCCAACATAACAAGCACCTTAGAAATTCCTAGACCAATTTCTCTGTACTTGGAGATAGAAATCTCTTTTAAATTGCAGAATCCTGGGGTTCTTGGAAGGGATTTCTCCAAGGGAAAACAGAGGATTAGTCTCTTAATGATCAGACAGCAGCCGCGGATTTGCTCAGCTGTGTTGCCTGAATTAGTAAAAAACAATAATTAGTCATCTCATTCCGAGGTTCAATTGTCTTTGTATGCTGAGTCCCTTGGCAGCATTGAACCTACTTGACAGCTGAACATCTGGTTTCCCTAAAATAAGTTCCTTTATTCAGCTTCATGACTGTAATATCAGAGCACAGCCACAGTGTCTCTCTCTTGGGGTGCAAAGGGATGAAGGCCCCGTTCTCCACATTTTAGGAATAGGGAGCTGAAGTGGAGAGAGAGTAAGTGACTTGCAAAAGGTCATAGAAGGAATCTATGGCAGAGTGAGGAGCTGAATTTACATCTCCCAGGTGTTCAGGTGAATGCCTTGATCAATCAAGAGAGCCAGTGTAGTTTAATAGACAAGGTGATAAACATGGACCTTGAAGAGAAGGATTCAAATCTCGTCTTAGGCCACTTTTAGATGATGGGTGCATGCTTGCACCAAAAAATCATGCCTGCTGAAAAATGCCACGGGCAGTGTTTAGATGCGCCCGCATACCCATCATCGCCGGTCGCGCATTCCTTTATGGCCACAAATTAAACACATTGATATTGAGGTATTTAATTTGTGGCCTTAAAGGAATGCATGAGTGACAATAAGGTGCATATTGTTTCATCTAAACCATGCCCCCAGCACTTTTACCAGGCACGTGATTTTTTGTATGAGCGTGTGGCGCTCATCTAGAAACGGCCTTAGTTATGAACTCACTAGGTGGATTTGGGAATGAGGCTAGGGTTCGAATCTCATCTTAGCTATGAACTCAATAGGTGGACTTGGGAAAGATGTTATCTCTTGGCCTCAGTTTCCCTTCTGTAAAATGGGAGTAATAACTACTTACCTCACAAGGTGGTTGTGAGGGGGAACTAGAAAGGAATGGAAAGCATTTGGCACTCTGAAAACATCATAGAAATGGTAGATGATAATAATCATACAAAGATTCTCCTTCTCCAGAGCAAGACTTGAACTGCTCTGACTTGAACCAAATTCGCTTCTGAACCTAAGTTTGGGACACTGCATGTGAGAGACCCCAGACTGATGAAGTCACACAAACTATTTGTGCAAGAAACTTAAAATGCTTCAAGATTCCTTCCTTAGATAATGAGGTTTATGAATTTTAGCTGTGTAGTAAATACTTTTAAAACAATAGGCACGAGGAAAAACCAAATTTGTGTGCTCTTGCTAGTCTGCTCAATGGGAATGGAATCCCAGCTCGTGGTAGCAGCTTATAAACTGATACAGCAGTGCCTAAAGCCGGGGTGGCCAGACTTGACAGGGTTAGGAGTGATCCTTCCCAGGCAGCAGCCCTGGATGACCAAGTGGCCAGGTCTGCCTGCAAATGTATGGGATGGAGGGGCATGGAGTTCTTCCCTGCCTGTCACCGCGATGACTCGTCAGACCCTGTAGGGGTTGCTGGTGAGTCTGTGGGAATTAGCTCAACTGTCTCAGTGACACCCAAATGTCTCAAGTTCCTTTTAGAAAAGGTTCTGTGTGTGTCTTCACATGGACAGCTGCCCCACCTCTGCCCGCCAGAGGTGGAAACGAAGCAGAAATAGGATGGGCTGTTCCTGCTCCAGCCCTGCCCTGCCAGTGGTGCTCCAGAACACCTCAGGCACCGCCAGCAGAACAGACAGCCCGGTCCAGGGCAGTGGCTGGAGGTGGGACTGCTGTCTGCCTAGTTGGCGGACAAGCGCTGCAGCTCCTCTTGGTTGGGGGTTGTCCCGGCAATGCCATAGCGTTGCGAGCGATCCACCCGCAATGCTATGGTGTGGTGGGAGGGGCATCGTGCAGGTGGACTGTGGACCGTGTCAGCTGCTGGGTCTGTTTAAAATGAACCCAGGTGTGGCTGCAGTCAGGTGGACGTGGGGGTGCACCCCCAAGTCCATGTGAAAGTGCCCTGTATCTCAGCCTGTAGCCTTAAGTCTGCTTACATGTGCCTGATCCTAGGGTAAGCCTTAAGAAATATGCAAGGTTTTTAAAAAAAAATTCTGGCCTCCGTTCTCCCCTTCAGCCAGCCCAAGCTACCAAATGTGTCTTGGGATATTGTCCATGTATGAAAATAAACCCCTCTTGTCCAAAGGGCCCACATGGGCCTAACAAAGGGGCAGTCATCACCTGTGTTCCTTCATGGGTTGCTCTCTTCAGCAACAGTCCACACCTGAATTCCTCCAACCTTTTGCAATTGAGTTGGAGATCGAGTGGCCCAGCAGTAAGTAATGCACCTTCCAGCTGTCTTCTGTCCTTTTCCTGACTGTAGAGCTCAGCCTCAGAGCTCCTCACTCCATCAACCCCCTTCTCTTCTGAGAGCTGTTCTTCAAATACCCATGAAGCTTTGGACTTCTTTGTGGGTGCCGGGCACCATCCTCTGCTCATCTGGTGCCTGCACTAGTTAGCATCAATTTATAGCATGATCCTTTATGATTTATACACTCCTGTACCTTTTTAGCTGGTGCTAACTTAAACCCAATTACACTGCTTGTTTCCAGCATAGCTACATCTCATTCCCAAATGCTGTGATGTCAGTGCTTGGAAAGGGTGTGGCTACACTGCAAGTGGTGGAGTAGAGCTCCCGCTCCACTGCCCTTTAAATTTGTGGGTGAGCCGAAGAATACCCGGGATGTTGCTTATGACTGATGTCTTAGCTGCCCCTGTCTTAAAGGGCCCAACTGAGATCAAGACCCCACAGTGTTGGGTCAGAGGATATAAACCTGGGTTCAGAATGTCCCTAAAGCTCTGACTATCGGAAGCTGGGAGCAAGGGTGCTAACAGAACTATGTTAGGGGTGTGTGTGTGTGTGTGTGTGTGTGTGTGTCGGGGGGTGGGGAGCTACTTTACCCTGCCCCCCCTTTTCTAAGCATCTGGATACTTGCAAGGGGTGGGGCCAGGGAGGGAGGTCAGGGGCGTGCAACTACAACCCCTTGTATCCCCCTCCCAGCACCCATGGCTGGGAGTGATTGGCATGGAATGCATTGCTCCATAATTCCCACTTGTATCCTGTCTTTGTAGATAATCAAAGGGATGGAATGGTTTCCGCACACAGAGAAGCTCAATAGGTCGGGGTTTGTCAGCCTAAAGAAGAGATGAAATAGTAGAAGTTTACAAAATCATGAGTAGTGTGTAGCGAGTAAATAGGAAGATATTAGTCTGTCCTTCCTCAAAATAATAGCACTTAAGGGCATGAAATCGGCAGCAGATTTCAAACAAATGAAAGGAAGTTCATGCAATGTACAATTAATCTGTGGAATGTCTTGGCAGGGAATGATGTAAAAGCCAATAGCACAATTCGTTTCAAACAAAGGATTGTATAAATTCTTAGAGGATAAACCCATAAATTACTATTAGTCAAGTTGGCCAGACCTCTGGATGAGACCTCTGACTATTGGGGGCTGGGTGTGAGTAGCAGGAAATGGATCTGTCCCTTATGGCCTGTCATGCATTTCTTTAAGACAGCCAAAGCTGGCCATTGTCAGAGACAGGATGCTGGGCAAGATGGACCATTGTTGTGTCTGCATATGGCAGTAACTATGTGTTACTCTCGAAGCATTTGGTACTCGCCATAGTTGGAGACAGGATATTGGGCTATGTAGACTACAATAGCATAATCAGGATTGCAGTTCTTGTGTTCTTAAAGGACTTTTGATCTAAATAGACAGGACAAACACAAGGTGGAAGGGGAAACAGAAGTGAAATAACTTCCCCAAGGTCAACTAGCAGGTTTGTGACAGAGGATACAACATAAGCTCCTGCATCTGGATCCCATCCTTCTTTATTCTGGATGCGATTTATATCTCCTGTGACTTTTCAGTGCTGTCAACAGAGACACCAAGGGCCAACAGAGATGGAAGAGAAGCCAGTGGGAAAAGCAGGTGGGGCAGGAGAAAGTCTAACTGATTCAGTGAGAAAGTAAAATGCCATCGAAGCCTAAATCTGTGTCCCAGCAGTGTCTCATTAGGGGCTTTTCAGCAGCACCCAGCTCAGCCCCTGTAAGGAATATGTGGCCACATCATGTGTCAGCCTGCACAGACAGACAGTCAGCCTTGGGGGAGCTAGCAACAAGTGACACTTACACCAGGCCTTTCTGTCTGCAGCTTCTCCAGAGCAGAGAGTTGAGCGGGAGGTTGGCAATGCCTGCTCCTCTGGCCTCTTTGAGCTTCAAAAACAAGCCAGCCATGCCAAGACTGGAAACCCGCCCTGACCTTTTCCTTCCCAGCAATCTAAGCCCTGCCACTTTAGCGCCACAAGGCTTAGTTACAGAAGCCCTGTTAACGAAGAATATGAACTTCAATGTGGGAACAGAAAAACGATCTTGTCTCCTTCAACGCTGGGGTGAAGCCACCCCGTTGGGGGAGAGAATGATGAAACAGTGATGAAAAGAGGTTGATTTATTTTTTGTTCTGTCCTGACAGCCTGCAAAGTGCTTTTGTAAATCTACCAGGGCATTCTGTCTGCGGGTAGTTCTTGGAGACAGACTTTAACAACTTCCCTGATGAATGGTCTGGTTTCTGGGCTCGGGGTTACGGAGGCATGGTAGAGTCTGAATCAACTTCCATGTGAAGTCCACCAAATTATTCCTGTAGAATCAGTAGGAGGTTTTTTTTTGGTGGGGGATGCATGGATTTTGTGACCAGCTCTCCTACTGGGACCTTTGCCCCAATGTCCTTGGAAGGGTCTTTGGCTATGGTGATTCAATATTGGAGATTTTTCTCTCCATAAGATGAACCTCCACTATCTAAGGCAGCATTCACACCTGATGGGGGCAACTTCTATGAGGCAAAGACGCGGCAGGGGGGGG
>QEPC01011341.1:21006695-21030184 GCA_003113815.1 Sphenodon punctatus
GGGTACAGTGGCAGATTTTAGTGACAGGTTACAAATTACTAACAGTAGGTCTGCGATTTCATATTTGAGTTCCTTGAGAACTCTGGGGCGAATGCCATCTGGCCCTGGTGACTTGCTAGCATTCAGTTTGTCAATATGCCCTAGAACATCCTCCAACGTCACATTGATTTGTAACAGTTCTTCCAATTCCTCGCCCACAAAGCAAGGATCCAGCATGGGTACCTCCCCAAAATCCTCCGCAGTGAAGACTGACGCAAGAACTCATTCAGCTTCTCTGCAATGTCCTTATCCTCCCTGAGCGCCCCTTTTACTCCCTTGTCATCTAATGGCCCAACTGATTCTCCCTATCAGGCTTCTTGCTTCTGATGTATTTGAAAAAGGTTTTGTTGCTTGTTTTTGCCTCTTTAGCAAGCCTCCCTTCAAAGTCTCTCTTGGCCTGCCTTATTAACACTTTACTCAATTACACTTTACATTTACGTTGTCAGTGTTTAAGCTCTTTCATATTATTTTCATTGGGACTAGCCTTCCATTTCTTAAAGGATGCCTTTTTGGCTCTAATAGCCTCCTTCACCTCCCCATTTAGCCACAGTGGAAGACTTTTTGTCTTCCTGCTTCCTTTTTTAACTTGCAGGATGCATTTAATCTGGGCTTCCAGAAGGGCGCTTTTAAACAGCCTTCATGCCTCTTGCAAACTTGTAGCCCTTGCAACTGTGCTTTTTAATTTCTTTTTAACTAATTTCCTCTTTTTGTCATAGGGTGATTTCAGACGTGCTGGCCTCCTTGCTTGCCACGGCACAAGATCAGTTCTTCATCCCCCTCCGGAATCAGGCCGTCCGGTCAACAGATGTGCTGGCCTGATTCTGGTGGGGGATCGGGGAGGGGGTGGGTCTGCGTGGTGCGACTGCACAGCCCCGCCCCCCCTGCACTCCCCCAGCTGCCCGCCCTCTACGAGACGGGCGGGGCACAGCGGACAATCCGCCTGCTGTACCTGACTCCGTCCCGGGGTCTGGGCCACAGCCTGGAATCGGTGGCAGTAACAGACGTCCACCGATTCCGGGCCGTGGTCCAGCTAACCACGCTTCCGGAGATGGTGCCAGCACCATCTTCGGAAGTGTGGTTAGTTTGCTCACCACCGGTGGTTCACCATGGTGAACATCTGCCGGCGAGCAAACACACGTTACGTGACAAATGGCCACCATAGGGGATTCTCTGTGGTTGACCGTGGTCGCGTAACATCTGAAATTACTCATAGTTTCCCTTTTTAAATTTAAATGCTACTGCTGTACTTTTGTTTGTCTTTCTCACTCCAGAAATTATGTCAAATGTGATCATATTATGGTTGCTAGTAACCATGGTCGCTAGTGACAGTTACTCCTTGCACCAGGCCCTGCATGCCACTCAGGACTAGATCTAGAATAGCTCCTCCTCTTGTTGGTTCCAGAACCAGCTGTTCTAGGAAGCAGTTATTTACAGCATCCAGAAATTTGACCTCCATGTCCTGCCCCGAGGAAACATTCACCCAATCAATATTAGGGTAATTGAAGTCAGCCTTTATTATTCTGTTGCCGACTTTAGTAGCCTGTCTATTCTCTTTTAGCATTGCTTGATCAGTCTCTCCGTCCTGGTCAGGGGGATGATAGTATAGCCCTACTGCAATACTCTTCCCCTTTATACCTGGAATTTCTATCCATAGAGATTCTAGGGAACAGTTTGCATCCCTTAAATTTTTAATTGTACTTAACTCAGTGTTGTCTTACATATAGAACCACCCCACCACCAACTCTATCTACTGTCATTCCAATATATTTTGTACCCTAGTATTACAGTGTCCCATTGGTTATCCTTGCTCCACCATCATGTCTCTGTGTTGCCTATAATGTCTAGATCTTCATTTAGCGCCATACACATCCACTCTAATTCTCCCATCTTATTTTTAGGCTTCTAGCATTTGCATATAGACATTTATGTGTATTCTTTACTGTGCACATTACAGAGGACTGTATCAGGCACCCTGGAATTGTTATTTATCTGTTCTCCAGTGAATTCCACCTGAAGTCCCTTAATTTTTATCCCTTCCTCACTCTTAAGCAACTCTAAATCCCCTAAGTTAACATCTTCCTGCATAGATGCCACAGTCCGAACTGTGCACTCCACAGTTCCTGCCGGCTTTCCCCCAGGTTCTAGTTTAAAAACTGCTCTTATCACATTTTTAATTTTTAGTGCCAGCAGCCGGGTTCCATTCTGGTTAAGGTGGAGCCCATCCCGTCTGTATAGGCTCCCCTCTCCACAGAAGGCTGCCCAGTTCCTGATAAATCTAAAGCCTTCCTCCTTGCACCATTGTCTCATCCACGCATTGAGACGTTGGAGCTCCGCCTGCCTCTGGGGTCCTGCGCGTGGAACAGACAACACTTCCAAGAACGCTATCCTGGAGGTTCTGGACTTGAGTCTACTACCTAGAAGCCTAAATTTGACCTCCAGAACCTCCGTCCTACATCTACCTATGTCATTGCTACCAACATGAACCATTCTTTTGGGAAAGCCCCAATCTGTGGAATTCTTGAGTTGATAGAGGGTCCCAAACTTAGGAGTCTTGGCCAAAAGTGGGGTTGAAGCATCCCATGCTATGGTCACGATCACGAGGGTCACAGTATTGTATTTAGGTCTTCTAGGAAAACGTTTTGGAATGTTTGATGCAGTGAATATGATGGATAATGGGAAGCGTTGTATAGATGGCACCTCCACTGAGAAGTGGGATGGCACTAATTAATACAAGACTACTGTGCTTGCTACAGAATCCAAGAGGATGCTTCAAAACACCCAAAGAAATAATCCAGCCTGAGATTTTTTTCAAAGTAGAAGCCTAAATTCCATCAAAACCTGGGTTGCAATTATCTCCTGTAGACGCCTTTCAAAAATCCCCAGACTTGTTCTTTATTAAATCCCATGGGCTTTTAGAGTAATTACAGTGTTGTGTTGAATCTGTATGGACTGTTGCAATAAGAGGTTAACACCAGAGCCTGGTAGCATTTTTCTTTCTCAATAGAATGCAGTTCTAGGGTTCTGAAATGACAAACTATTTTATTTTGGTTGTGTGGGAGCCAGGATGGTGCAGTGTTTGAGGCGCTACCCGGGACTGAAGAGATTATGGATGCATGCTCATGAAACAAAAAATTGCAAAAACCTGTTTTCCCCTGTGTTTTTTAAAAATTGTGTAAGAGGATTAGGTCACAGGATGCCTTGACAAATGGAGAGCGCAAAGCTAGGTTTAACAGTGAGCTGTTTCCCTCTTGCTCATTTCTCAGAATATGGGAAAGAAACACTTCCCACTTTGGGTATTTTCACACGGACATGGAAATGCGCAACCCCAGAGCAAGTCCAAGGGTGCACCCCCGTGTCTGCCTGCTTGCAGCCACGCCTGCCGGTAGCTTCTGGGGCTCACGGTCTACTCGTGTGGCGCCCCCTCCCCACACCATAGTGTTGCAGGCAGATCACCTGCAGTGCTATGGCATTGCTGGGGCAACCTCTGGCCAAGAGCGGGGCTAGAGCAGCCGTCCCGGCAAGCAGACAGATGGCAGTCCCATCTCTGGCTCCTGCTCTCTGATTGGGCTGCCCACCCTGCTGGCAGTGCTCAGGGAGATTCTGGAGTACTGCCAGAGGGGCATCCCTGGAGCAGGGACAACCTGCACTGCCTCTGCTCTGCCTCGGCGTCTGGCGGGCTGCCTTTAAACGACCGCCTTCAGTTACGCCTGTGTGTGTCCCTTTTAGTCTGCCAGCCTCATAGGGATGTGGGTCAGCCACACAGCATCATGGGATTGTTAGCAGGAACAGTGTCAATACCTGAGGCAAAACTGAAACTGGGGAAGCAACTTTAACAGAGCGGAAGCAAAAAAAAAAAAAAAAAAAAAGGTAGAAGAGACTTGTGGGAAGGGAATGCGCCCTAAGGTTCAATTTCTTGCTTCTTGTATGACCTTGGACAAGTCACTTAGAGGTCACCTACACTAGACACTTACATGAAGCTCCACCTCAATTTTCCTGTAGTAGCATCTTCCTGTTAACATGTAAATGCCACAGTGTCCAAGCCTAATCTGCCCTAAGGTTCAATTTCTTGCTTCTTGTATGACCTTGGACAAGTCACTTAGAGGTCACCTACACTAGACACTTACATGAAGCTCCACCTCAATTTTCCTGTAGTAGCATCTTCCTGTTAACATGTAAATGCCACAGTGTCCAAGCCTAATCTGCCCTAAGGTTCAATTTCTTGCTTCTTGTATGACCTTGGACAAGTCACTTAGAGGTCACCTACACTAGACACTTACATGAAGCTCCACCTCAATTTTCCTGTAGTAGCATCTTCCTGTTAACATGTAAATGCCACAGTGTCCAAGCCTAATCTGCCCTAAGGTTCAATTTCTTGCTTCTTGTATGACCTTGGACAAGTCACTTAGAGGTCACCTACACTAGACACTTACATGAAGCTCCACCTCAATTTTCCTGTAGTAGCATCTTCCTGTTAACATGTAAATGCCACAGTGTCCAAGCCTAATCTGCCCTAAGGTTCAATTTCTTGCTTCTTGTATGACCTTGGACAAGTCACTTAGAGGTCACCTACACTAGACACTTACATGAAGCTCCACCTCAATTTTCCTGTAGTAGCATCTTCCTGTTAACATGTATATGCCACAAAGTGTCCAAGCCTTGCAAAAGTACCGAGACCACAGACTGAGGTTGACGTTAACTTGTCTACCCGTAGCTCATGCTAAGTGTTATGTAGACACTTAGTAGTTAGCATGAGCTTGATGGTCTCTGTGTGCCATGGGTGGAGTGATGAACTATGAGGTTGGCAAGCAACTCTAAATGGGGCTAATGGAAATGCAAGGACAAGTCCCAAAGCCAAATGTGCATCAGCGGCTATGTTAAAACTGAAGGAACTCAAGCTTCCTCTGTAGTGCAGATGGTTTTTTAATCCATCTTGTGCCTTGGTTCTCTATTTGTAAAACAGGGGTATTAGAACTTCCCTACCTCACCGAGGTCTTGTGAGGAAATACATTTAAGGGCAGTGCTTTATCCAGGGACATTGCAGTATGGTGGCGTGGTCCTTCCACAGCCAGGACTCTCTGTTTGAAGCTCTGTGGGTCTGTATTTTATGCTAGTGCTTCTCACACCTATGCTGTCAGGGCCCTATGTCTTGGGGATTACTTGGGGGGAAGTGGGTGGGGGGAGGAGGGGGCCCTGTGCAGTTGCATAGTCTGCACATACCTGGACCTGTTTAAGGCTGTTGAGGCCCTCAAATACGAATGCAACAGAAGCCATATTATTACCTCAGATGGGTAGGCATTTTAGAGATGGACAGCTTGTCTGGGCTCATCTGGAAGATAACCGCCTGGCCCTTGCAGCATTGGCGGGAATAGCAGCCTGGACAAGGTAACGGGCTGCTCTGTTTGGGCCTTTGGGGGGGTCTTAAGGAAATTTGTTTTTGAAAGAAAATCGGGCCCTGAAATACTTGGAAGGTGGACGAGGGAGGGGGTTTAATCAATACTCTCCCATCTTTGAAGAGGAAGAAATTCCTGGAATGTGAAGCTACAGTAAGCTGTCATTACTGTGGACTGAATTGGGAGAGGAGATTGTTTTGCTAGCGGGGACGAACTGAAGGAAGAGAGGAAGGGAAAGTTGCGTGTGTGGCCTGCTGATTAGTGTTTTAGCTTATTAGGAACGTTGCCCTCCTCTGTTCCCCCTGCTGCTTCATCTCTGCTTGTGGGCGAGTTCACAAAGCGAACTCCAGCTTGTTTGGAAGTGCACGCTGCAAGCAGGGCTTAGGCGCACCCCTGCGTGCCAGCGAGCTGAGTGTGAGGAGTGCTAGCTACAGGCCGAGCCCTTTTCGAAAAGCCACTGCAAGTATTTGCCTGTTACACTCACAGCTTTAGCTCGCCTGCTTAGGATTCTGTCATATTTGTTTATTACGGGGCTTGGGAGGAGGCGTTGATTTATTTTTCCCACGATGCTTTTAGACTTTGTAGGGATCCTGAAGGTGCCCCTCCTCTTTCTTCTGAATGAGTACAGAGCTTTAATTATTATGAAGGGAGCGCGCAAATCCTAGCAGCCTGCCAGCTCGCTGTAAGCCACACCAATCCCAACCGGGCATGGGGGTTAGGGTTCCAACCTGGAGCCCAGGATATGTGGATTCAAATCCTTTCTAGGCCATCGACTGAGGACTGTTGCTAGGACATTGGCATAGGTGGGGTAGGTTTTATGACAAGGGGATGGAGGTAGTTGATTTCTTCAGACTCAAGTACATCCCTAAATGACACACACTGTGATTTTATGCACTGTGTTTGCCACGCACGTCTAAAAGCAGTCTAAGAAACTGAAGGGGGGGCAGGGGAATTATTTCTACAGTGTTGGGGATGTACAGGGGAAGCAGCATCCCTAGGGTTGATTTTTAAGGAACACTTGTGTAAAATACATGTTGTGGGCCCTGCAACCTGTATTTTTCATAAGTGTCCCTTAAAAATCTGCAGAGGTGGCAAAACCCTAAGTGTCCCCCATATTCTTCTTCCCTGCCTTTAGCTATGAGCCTGCGTGAACTTTGTGTGAGACCTTGGACAAATCACTGTTTCCCCGTGCTTCAGTTCCCCATTGATTAAATTCAGATGGTAGGGTTTCCCTTTCTCACAGGTAATACATTAAATGTTGTGATGGGGGTTCCGATGCTCCAGGAATACGGGTTATATAAATGCCTCCATTGGAAAGGCACGTTTCCATCCAGTTGGAAAAATTCCATGGCCCAAGGATACAGAAGGTCGGTCTTCTGTATCCGTGGCAAGTCTAGGTTTTGCATGGGCTGTAGGTGGAAAATTTAAGATGGGCCACTGGGTTGAACTGGCAACGTGGGAATTTAGGCTTGGAACACAATGAAGCCTAGCTCCAGTGGGCGTTCCTGCCTACTGAGCTCCTGATTGGCCAGACCTCCTCTTGGTTTTTGATAGACTCAGAGACCCTATATAAGGTCAGCAGTTGAACCAGGAAGTATTCTGAGCAACCAGAGGCTTCCTAGCCTGCTACTGTGAAAGACCTAGCTTCCAAGCCCTGCACTCCTATGTATTTATTTGGATCTGTGTCCTGCCCTTTCCCATAGTCTCAGGGCAGCTTAGAGCATGAAACATACAAAAATGTAAAACCCCATAAAAGTATGAAACTGTATAAAATTCCAATAAAAACCACTGTTGTTCCCACCCCCAAGCCCTATCCTCATCTGCTAAAAGCCTGGCCATATAAGTAGGTCTTACATTGGGTGTTTTCAGATGTGCCGGGCCCCCCTTGGGCCACGGCATGGAATCACCTTTTCATCCCCCTCCAGAATCTGGCCGGCCGGTCAACAGACTTGCCGGCTGATTCCGGAGGGGGATTGGAGGAGGGGGCGGGGCCACACGGCTCAATGTGCGGCCACACAGCGCTGCCCCCCTGTGCTTCCCCGCCCGCCCACCTTCCATGAGCCGGGCGGGTGGGCACAGCGGCCAATCTGGCTGCTGTGCCTGCTCCGGCCTGGGGTTTGGGCCACGGCCCGGAATCGATGGCGGTAACAGACGTTACTGTCCGCCGATACAGGACAGGGACAGACGTTACGATACCATGGTCAACCACGGTGAACCCCCCGTGGTGGCTGCGGTACCGTAACATCTGTTGGGCCCAAAAGAGATTCCCGCTGGGAGTTCACCCCCGGCAGGAATCTCTTTGACCGCGTTTCCGGAGCTCTGGCCGCCTGGAGCTCCGAAAGCGTGGTTAAAGAGATTCCCACCAGGGGTGAACATCTGGTGGGAATCTCATTTGGGCCCAACAGACGTTACGGTACCGCGGCCACCACGGGGGGTTCACCGTGGTTGACCTTGGTATCATAACGTCTAAAATTACCCATTGTCTCAGCAAAATGCTCGGGGCCTCGAGTTTGGTGAAACTCCAGGGGAAGAGAATTCTAATGCTGTGCAGCAGCCCCGGAAAATGCCTCTGTGTGTGACCATGTTGTCTGGAGAACCTGGAGGAATTGAGGAAACTTGCGAGAGGGCACCCCGGCTGAACTAAGAGACTGTGATATGGGGGAAGGTGGTCTTTTAGATATGTAAGGCCTAAGCCGTTTAGGGCTTTATAGGTCAAAATCAGCACCTTGAATTGTGCTCAGAATACTCTTGGCAGCCAGTGCAGACTTTGGTATCACACTCATGTTTCCTGGTTACTGCTTCTGGCCCTGCTCCTGGACCCATCTGTACCTGTTTCCCAGCCCTGTATCTTCACCCTCAGAGGGATATTTCAGATTCTAACCTTAACTGACTGTAGTTTCTAACCCATGGTTTTGATGTCTCCAAGATCTGCTGGCTACCAATCCTGCTCTGCCTGCCGCTCGCTACCTTGGCAGATGCCCAGACAGACAACTGTCCAGCTGGATGGGGCCTACACTCCTGTCTTGTCTTGACATGGGTTTGTCCTGGAACCGGGTAGTCACAAAGCAGGTATGAACCATGCTTTAGCTTTCACTTTTTCCCCTGAAACAAATATGCATTTTAGTTATTTTGTGTTTAGTTTATTTCAGTTGCTTAGATTATTTTGGTCTTGGATACTGGTGTTCAATAGCACTTATAATGCCAAGACAAGGTAAAATGAGACTGGTTTTACACGGATGCTAACCTGTATTTAAAATCCTGGGTTCCTGTTTACATGGACATTTACAACTTGGAATAATAATTAATCTGGGATCACAGTGTACACAGTTAATACATGGATGACTGAAAAATCCCATTGTGCTCCACTGTTAAGCTGCTGAATTCCATCGCCTTCTTCCACTATGATTTTTGTTCCGCTTTACAGATGTCTTTGAATAATCCCATGGCTAATCTATGCACCGGGGTTTGGGGGAAGACAAATCAGAATGCTGATTTCCTGGCCAGAGCCGCAGAAGGCGCTGATGGCCATATAGACGTTCCTGGGTAGAGAGGATGTTTGCTTTATCTCCTAATATCTATGCTCAATTTGGATTTGCAGAGATGTTAACCTGGGTTTATTTGAGCCCAGGTTAAATAAATCCTTGAAAATGAGGATGAAATAAAGCTGGGTTCATCCTTAACCCAGATATTTTCCATTCCATTCCACTTTTATTTATATCCCGCACTCTCTCGAAAACAATTCCAACTCGAGGCGGCTCACATAATTTGCAATAATAAACAACACACCAAGTAATAACCCGCATAGGGGAACACACATCATTAATAGCACATAAGCTGGGTATTATCCCACACAGGGGAACTCATAACGCACAAAACAGCAGCAATTCTAATTAACAAAACATACCCCAAAATTGACTGTTACTCCCCTCCCATGCCAACAGCTGCTCACATCAGGACATTGGCCCTTGCTCCAACATTTCTGTTCCCCGCTGCCACCAGGGAACATCAACCTCCACCACCTCTCTCTCACAGGGGGGGAGTCGGCTGCCCTCCTTTACTGAGACAGTTTTCCCCAATACAAACCACAATAACTCCCCGCCTCAGCCTCACAGCCTGGCCAAAGGGGCACGGTCAAAGGGCAGGCCCCTTCGAACCGCCCCCCCGACACGCGCCTCCGGCACGCGCCTCAGCTGCCCCCGATGTTAAGGGGGGGCGGCCTGTAAGTGGGTTCCTCCAGGCCCCGCCCCCGCAAGGGTGGGGGGGAGGAGAGAGTAGTCCCATCACCCCGCGCCGGCCAAAGCACAATCCCCCACCCTCGATACCATATCCCGCTTGTCCCGCTAGTTGACATCACCGGGAGGAGGGAAGGGAAGGATCTCTGCCGCTGAGCTTGCTGCTTCACCACCTCGGGTGCACACGCTGCCGCCGTCTGAGTGAAAGGTTTTTGGCTGTTAATGGACTGATCCTCCAAGAACTCGTCCAATCCTTGTTTAAACCCAGCTCGGCTACTGGCCTTAACCGCATCCTGGGCTGCGGTGGAGACGTGGTGCTGGCACGAGTACCGGGTGCAGGAGACTGCTCGCATAGTCGGCCGGAGAGGTGAGAGGGGTGGGAGGCACTCCTTCCCGCAGAGCCCACTGTGCAGGCGCCAAGGAGAGTCCGAACCTGCCGCCGCTCTCCTTTTAAACTAAGATTAGGTGTTTACATGGACATTTAAACCCAGGTTTAGCATCCGTGTAAAAATAGCCTGAAATAATGGAAACGGATATTCATGGTGCACGATTGCACAAAGAGTGCTGAAAATTAGGCTACTTTTAGACAAAGCGCTGCCTGCTCATGCTGTGAAATCATGCGGCTTGTAAAAGTGCCACGGACAACTTTTAGACACGCCTATATGTGCCGTATTTCCGGTCGCGCATTCTTTAACTAAATACCTCGCATATTGAGGTATTTAATTTGTGCTGTTAAAGAATGCGTAACGCGTCTAAAAGCTGCCCACGGCACTTTTACAAGCCGCAGGATTTCACAGCGCAAGCGGGCAGCGCTTGTCTAAAAGCGGCCCAAGTAGCCCTCAAAGCAGGGGTTGGACTAGATTACCTTTCAGGTGACTTCCCTGATTCTTTGAGCCGGAATAGTAAATTGAAGTAACCCAGTAAATGAATATGCAAATATTGTTTCAGCGCTGAATAATTATTTGGCTCTTTGGTGGGCTATCCGAACATGTGGCTAATACAAGTACAAAACCGTACATTCCAAGGGTTGGCAAAGTTTCCAACTCCAAAAGCCACGTTCTGAAATCTTCACAAGAGCCACAAGACAGACATGCATGCCTGTGTACTCCAACTTCTCCTGCTTTGTGATTGGCTAGTGGAGCCAGGCCTCTGCGGTCCTGACTGCTGAGATTCTGAGGAGCCGCTGCGATTCAGCTGCTGAGATGCAGGTGTATGGTTGATTATATTTTATTACCTCTCGGTTAGACTACTGCAATGCGCTCTACGTGGGGCTACCTATGGTGACGGCTTGGAAGCTGCAGCTGGTGCAGAATGCGGCGGCCTGGCTCCTGGTGGGGTTGGGCCGCCGGGAGCACATTACACCAGTGCTCTGATCTCTGCACTGGCTGCCAATAGTCTTCTGGGCCTGAGTCAAAGTGTTGGTTTAAACCTATAAAGCCTTACACGGACTGGGCCCTGCTTATTTGCGAGACCGCCTCACCCCCTGGGTTCTAGATCGGCCCCTGCGGTCATCCAGGGGTGCCTTGTTAGAGGTCCCCCGGATTCTCCGGGGGGCCACGCAGAATAGGGCGTTCTTGGTAGCTGCGCTGTGCCTCTGGAACTTCCTCCCGGTGGGGGCACGTTTAGCCCCGGACCTGCCGGCCTTCCGTAGGAGCTGCAAGACTTGGCTGTTCCGCCTGGCATTTGGCAAGGGAGAGGGGTAGAGTGGGGGGGCAGGGAAGGTGGAGTGGGGTTTTTGTATGATTGATTATATTTTATAGTATTGAATTGTTTTTATATTATATTTATATATGTGTTGTTAGCTGCTCTGGACTGCCTGTAGCGGTTTGTGAAATAAATAATAAATAAATAAGTAAGAGATAGGACGTTTAAGGCAACATGAGGCCCAGGCCTGGCCCTGGCCGAGAGTTACACTTGAACTGCTCAAGCGCAGAGCTGCATGTAGGTCCCGAGCCAGAGTTTGGTCCCCGTGGTCTATTATTTTTGGAAATACCTTGGTTGGTGTTGGATGGATGCTTCTAGAAGCTCTGAGCAGAGCTCCTTTTCCCTAGCTCAAAGCGTGCATGTTTGCTTGGATGCAGCTTCCATCTGCTTTAATTTCTGCATCATTATGAAGTCTCTCTTATATTTTAAAAACACCCCTTATTGCCCCCAAACCCCTCCCCCAACCCTTTTGACAAAAGCTGTGTTGTGCATCTCTCTCTTACCCAGCACGCCCCCTCCAGTATTTTATTTTGTTTTAAATCTCCTCTTGCAGCGCTCTCCCATAATCTCAAGGAGGGGTGAGGGAAGCTTACCGAGTGCTCTCACTCCATAACTCAGCCCGGCCTATGGAGCTAGTGAGGTATTTTACACTTGGCCATGGCAGATAATTAATCACTCTTCAAGCATGGGAGAACGTTTCTTTTGCTGAAAGTGGGACTTTCCAGGGCACCCTCCCCCGCTCCCCTCTTCGAGATTCAGCGATGTTTAGTTATGAATGAAAGGCCTTGTGGTATGAGGGATTGGGGGAGGGGGAAATTAGCTCTCCTAAGAGGAAGCCAACACACATAATAAGCAGAGGCAGGAGAGGAGGAGGGTTGGGAGTAGAGACGGCATGATCTGTCTCTTCCTCACACTGTCGACAGACAGTGCAGTGGTACCCTTCTCTAGTGGGGTGTAGACCAGTCATTCTCAGGATTGATGCCAGCATATAGCCAAGATTTTGCTGGACTGAAGCAAGGCAGGCCCTGGGATGGCTTCATCCTCCACACGAAAGTTCCCACTAGGGTTCCCACTTACCTCTGGGAGGAAACCCAACGAAGCCAGGGCCACATTCGCAGTGCAAAGAGGGGCTGTCACGCCCCCGGTCACTTTTAGACGAGTGGGGCGCCATTGCACGACCCGCACGCGCTATATTTCAAAATCCCGTGATGCAGGATTGCACGAGTTGGCCGTCGGCAATCACGCACATGAAAGGCGGTCACGCGTTATTTGCCGACTGCGAATTAAATACCTTGATTGTGAGGTTTTTAATTCACAATCAGCAAATAATGCGCGACCGCCTTTCATGCACATGATCACTGACGGCCGTCTCATGCAATCCTGCATCGCGGGATTTTGAAATATCCCGCGAGCAGGTCGCACGACGGCGATCCGCTCGTCTAAAAGCGGCCTATTGCCCTTGAGGACTGTTGTGATATCATGGCATTCACTTCAGGGGGCAGGAAGTCCCAATGGCCCCACCTCCCTCTGGACATGGCTGCCACCCCCAGAAGTCCCGATTCTCTGTGTTAGCTGTGGGCATCCTTGGACGACCCCCTGGAACTCAGAGACTCTGGGTAAAAATCCAGAATCTCTTGGTGAAACCTGGAGAATGGCAACCTTGGTTTTGTAGCCCTCTCAGTTTGATCCAGAGGGTTTTCAGATGTTTTCTCCTGTCCCCCTTTCTGACGTGGCCCCCTAGGAGTGTTGTGACATCATGATGCTCTTAATGGGGGGCGAGGCCACATCAGAATAGTTTCACCTCTCATTTGGTGTCTTTTGCTCCTCCCGTTTTATCATGGCCCCTTCCCTTTCTGGGTTAACTCTTTAGGGGAAGTAGCAACCCTAGCTCTCACCCCCACAGCCTCGACAGGCTCTTCCTCCAAAGGACACCCTATTAGAGAAGAGCCATAGCGGATTGGGAGGTTCTGCTGCTAGCAGTGGAAGTGGGCGGTGTCATCCCAACCTAGCTACACTGTTCGGCAGCCGCGAGTAGAAAATGGTTGGCTCTTTCTTTTAGTCCTCTGGCCTATCCAAAACTCTGGGGGAAATCAAGAATCCACGTCCTCCTGCCTGCCCATCCTTGGCTAATCAGGCTCATCCTCTTGCCTGTCTGGAGAACAGGCTTTTTGCATGGTCCATGGCTTTCTTTCTTTCCCTTTCCACGTATTTTGCTGGTCGGCTGAGTGTAAAGGTTGGAAATTGCTGGTGCAGACCGCAACCTCTCCTTGCCAGGCATTTTGGTGTGACTGATTTTTGTTTCTGGTGGTAGTTTTGTGATGTGAAACCAAGTTTAAGATCCACAGTTTGTTTTGTTTGCTGTGGCTTTAATTGGTAACATGTATTTTAAACATATACAAATACAGTATTATTATTAATAATCCTCACCTATAAAGCTCTTCACAACCTTGCCTCCCCCCTACCTCTGTGAGCTAATTTCCCTTCATACTCCAGTCCGTGAACTCCGCTCCTCCTCTGTCCCCTCTCTCGCCCTTCCACACCTCCCCTGCGCCCCTAATTGCCTTGGCCACTTCTCCCTAGCTGCCCCCCACACCTGGAATTCCCTCCCTGCCCACATCCACCCCCCCCTCCCTTTGTACCATCAAATCCCTCCTCAAGACCCACCTCTTCTGCTCTGCCCTCCCCCAACTCCTCGTTCCCCTCGCCTAACTCCTGCTGATACCTACCATCCAGTACAATCTGTTACCTGAGGTCTGTGTACTCGTATTCTCACCACACGGACCAGCCAGTTATTATTTTCGATGTAACCAAACCAAGCACGTGCACCTGGGACCTCGCATCTTCGTGAATGTTACACACCTTGTCTCTCCCTCTGTTCCCCTTCCTTCGGCTCCCCCAGTCTCTCAGATTGTAAGGCCTAGGGCAGGGACCGTGTCTATTCCATTACTTTGTAAAGCGCCAGATGCATTGCTGGCGCTATATAAATGCTTACTCTACTAATAATAATTAATAACAATAATGAATCCTTTCTATAGTGCTTTTAGTGTTCAAAGTATGTTAGAAGTTCACTCTCACAACTATCTGTGAGGCAGGTCATTATTACTCCCTTTTTACAGATGGGGGACTGAGTTTGAGAGACGCTGACTTGCCCAGAGCGACCTCATGAACTCATGGCTAAGATGGGATTTGAAAGCTGGCCTCCCAGGTTCACATCCAACACCTTATCTGGTAGGACCATGTTGTGTATGCATCCATAACCCTTTCAGGCCCACGTGGTTAAATGATCAGCACTCTCTCAATGGATAAAAAACGCTCTGGAAATTGTAGCTGTCAAAGAATAGACAAGATAATGAAGGCAGAAACGTTTGTATACAAAGGATACATCAGTGGCATTGATAATCCTATTTGCTGTTGTAGGCATTACATTGACGGCATGATGGGGTTCATCTCTCTTTCTATACAATCTTACAGGTATGGAAAATTGCTTCTCCTTTGAACAGTCAATATCAACACGACAACCACTGATCTCCAAATACATTTATACAGGGATAATATGATCAAATACTTGTGTTTGTATAACTAAAAATTAGGAGTCCTTAAAAAATGTAATAAATAAATAAAATAAGAAAGGCATAATGTAATCAACTCTCACTATAACAAATACTGCTTATAATGGACCCTCATTTAATGACCCCCCCCCCAACTGCTAGAACAATTTCTTTTAATTCCATATTGCCAAGCCCTATTGCAGTGAACACACTGATAATAATGAACATTTTATCTGGCCCTCAGACAGTTTGTTAGAACTGAAAGGAATACCTAGGAGTGGGGGGATGTAAGCTAGGTTTTGCCTGGAGACTCCAGCTTTTTACCCAGAGGCTCTGGAAGAAGCTCTGATTTCTCTTGGTCAGCATGGGGTGCCCCTGTTAGACTAGAGAAACTAGGGAAGCACATCAGAAAGAGGGTGGGACATAGGAACTTTCCTGCCCTCTTTCTGATGTGATCCTCCCCCTGTGGAGCATCATGACGTCATGATGTTCCATAATAATAATAATAATAATAATAATAATAATAATAGTTTATTGAGTGTGTAGTCAAGCCATCACACAAGAAGACAAATAACAAATATAAATATACTAATAATAATAATAATAATAATAATAGTTTATTGAGTGTGTAGTCAAGCCATCACACAAGAAGACAAATAACAAATATAAATATACAAACAGTAAGAAAACACAAAGAGTACCCAGGTAGTGGTCAGAGATCAGGATCTAATTGTCGGAAAACCTCCCTCCCACCTTCCTTACATGTGATAGACAACCTGCCCTTCCTTACTGCCAAGGCCTTATAAAGGAAAAAAGCCACATCCTTGGTTTTTATTCCATCCCTCCCAGACAATAATGACACCAATGCCTGCTGATCATTCCAGAATGGGTTCAAATGAGGCAAGATCCATTTAACACGTAAGACAGTGTGCCATTCACAATACAACAAAATATGCTCCATGGTATCTGACACCCGCAGTGGGCAGTCACATGGGAGAGCAGACAAATGCCTTCCCATGAAACGACCCTCCGTAACACCAGAGGGGAAGACACACAACCTGGCCATGGAGAAGCACCTACGAACTTGGGAGCTCAGCTGATAATGTAAATATATTGCAGGGGCAAGGGGGTACTCATACAACTCCATAACCAGGGCCATCGAGATCATACCTCTAAGGGTGGCAATCTCCTCTTGAGAGGAGATATCTGCCAGCCTTTGAAAAAAAAAAGGGTCCTAATAGCCCCAAAGTCCAACGAATGTAAGGAGTCCAGTGCGAGACCCATAAGACAAAGCTTAGCCCTCACCTGACTGACCCAAGCGTTATCCTCTGCAAGGACCATAGTGGCCAGTGGGGCGGTACGGCAGAAATGTAACTTAAGCCAGTACCCTATGGCCCTACGCCAGACCTCAGTCTCAATGGGGGTCAACCCGCATTCTCTACGGAGAGCCACATTGGGAGCATGGTTAGGCACAGCGAGGCGAGACCTTAAGAACATGGTCTGAACCCTTTCGAGTAGTACAAACTTCCCCTCCGACCAAAATTGTGCCCCGTAGAGGAGTTGCCCCACACATTTGGATGATGTTCCATAAAAGAGGGGGGGGGGGAGAATTATGTCAGAAGTGGGTGTGATAGCCCCTTTGACCCAACTTCGTTCTGAAATGGTCCCACCCACTTCAGAGACATTATGTCACAATGCTCTGTTAGGAGTAGGGCTATGTCAGAAAGGGGCATGAGAGACCCTTAGCCACACCCCTGCTGACGTGATCTCAAAACTTCCTTGGGGTGAAAGCCTTGAGGGAGGGTAGTAACTAGTCCTGGAGTGGCAGCATTGTTTGCCATTTTGCTGTTTACTAGGGGTGGGACTCCAGGGGGATTACTGGATATTGGATTTATCAGTATCGGATCTTTCGATTATCGGATTTATCAGTATTGGAATATTGGATTTTTAACATTGCTGATTTTATCAGATTTTTACATTGAGGCCATTGCTAAATGACGTCGATGTAAAAAAATCTGGTAAAACTGGCAATGTTAAAAATCCAATATTCTGATACTGCCCATTATCGGCATTATCGGATTAATTTGATATCTATAGTCCCACCCTTATTGTTTACTGTCAACATTTCAATTCTTGCCGCCTCTCCAATGGTATTTTCCATCAATTTATGGCACTGTCCAACTCTTTGCGACAGTTCCATGCACTCTGCGGCACTTAAGATAATAGTGACAATTTCTGACAGTTCTGACAGTTTTTCCGACAGTTTGGTGACCCATTCTGACACTTTGCGGCAATTTCTGACACTTTATGGAACTTGCAACAATTTCTGACAATTTGTTCACTGCTGAGAAATAGTGAGAGTCAGTAGCGGAAAGCGGCAGTAAGCATCGGAACAAGTATGGGGATGTTGTGCCTATGGCATTTCGGGAAAACGGTAATGGATGGGAGGGAGGTTTCTGACAGAATTGTCGGACACTGCTGCATGTTGTTTCCGGCCTTGCTAGTTACCCAAGACAACAATGTTAATTACTTTTTCCTACCAGCCCCCTCCCAGGTGATTGCTATCATATTTATGCACCTGTCCTGAATTTGCTTAGTCTGCAGTTCTGACTTTTTGCATGCCTGAAGAAGGGCCCTGCATGGCCTGAAAGCTTCTTGACTCTCACCAAAAGAAGTTGGCCCAGTAAGGGAGATCTAAACTCCTTTGTCTCTAATCCCTCTTTCATTCTCTTCTAAATTATTCCTGTGGTAAGGAATTCCACAATCCAATTAGGTGTTCTATGAAGAAATATTCCCTTTAATCAGTTTTTTTAAAACAAACAAACAAACAAACAAACAAACAAACAACAGCACTACCATAACAAAAATCGCTAGTCTCATTGAATGTCCCCTTGTTCTTGTGTTATGAGGTGGGGAGAAAAATAATTTCCAATGAGCCTTTTCTCGAGTATCTATTTTAGGGAACCGCCGGTCTGCAGTTCTCTTGTAGCCTGCAGGCGGATGCCAAATGTGCACCTGTATTTGGTCTGGCCCGGCAACCCTGCAAAGTGCTTCTGGGCCAGTGGCCACACCCCCTACGTAGGTGATGTGATCTGAGAGCCACATGTCCTACATAGGTGGTCATGTCCCCACCCCCTCCCCTGCCGCATGCTCCAGCCCATGGAGCCCAGCTTGTGAAAAATACATGTTGCAGGGCTGCATTGTGTACAGTGCAGCCCTGGACCATGTATTTCTCATAAGCATCCTCTCTTAAAGGGGAGGTATGGCCACCTTAGCCCTGTGGGAGTGGGGATTTGGCTCCCATGGGAAAGGCGGAGAGGTTCCCCATCTCTGTTTTATTGTGTCTCGTCTTATCTCCATTTAAAGGCAAACTATCCCCATCTTTTCAAATGAAAATTTCTCCAGGCCCTTCATAATTTTCATTGTCTTCCAATTCCACAATCTCTTTTTTGAGATGAGGTTCCCTTTGTACTAGTGTGCACACCAGCATCATTCACCCAGTAGCCCGAGCAACCCATTTTTGAAAGAACCCCTGAAACACTCGATGGACTAGAATAGTGGGCAGATGCAAGGTGCAGAGAGAGAGGTTTTGGGGCATCTTGTGTCTGGAACATTGGATTTCTACACAACAGGTCCTGGTTGCTTTTTGAGAACTGTGCGTGGGTGAGGTCAAACATGAATGGCAGGGTATTTGGCAAGTCAGGCTTGAGGTGCACTGCCGCTGGCAGAGTTGTGTGGGAGAAGGTTTTATGGCAACTCTCTGGCACAAATCGGTGCAGTTATCCACCTCATTCAAAGCCCCTTTGAAGTCCACAGCCAGTCCTTTGATGGCTATGCCAGCAAGAACCTGGGTCCGGGTCCGATTGCATTCTTTTAAGCATCTTGGCAGAGGCAAGAGGAAGTTCCTTGGAACCCATTTTTGCAGCCAACTCTGGGGATATTTTACAGCCTCAGAGAGTTCTTTTGTGGCTTTCTGACTCTGAGCCGGTTCATGACCTTTTTTTATGGCTGTCACCATGAGGTCATGCCCTCCCACCGACTTCCAAATAAGTCAAACGCTCATAGGTATGTGCTAGCAAGATCAGCGCGGAGCATCAGCTGGGAGGGAAGGAAAGCCACACTGATAAGAGAGCTTTCCAGTGGGTGAGTGAAAGAGTCTCTATTATGAGTAGTTTTCTGTGTATCTGGAAAATGGACCTTGGGTACCTTGCTATCGTTAAAACCACTTTGGAAAGTTACCCTGGGTCAGGGTTGCCCCAACCCCTGTGATTCTGCACTGAGTGTAATGACAGTGGAAACTTTGGAGTAGGAACCAAAGTTCCCATATAGGCAGGGACCTGTGTTGCCTGCATTTTCCTTATTAGCAGCAGTGGGGGAGGAGATGCAGGGAATACAGGTCCCTGCATATAGTATTGCATGGGGGGGATGCTTCTGACTGCTCCTTTTTCACTTCTTATCTCAGTCTTCTGTTAAGTGTCTAAGGTTCCCTTTCCAGTCATAAGCACAGATGCAGCAGTCTTTGGGCACCCCCCTCGTGGGGCTGGGGTGTTTGTTCACCTTACACTGTGTCAGGGTTGTATTCAGGCAAGTGCAGAATGTGCAACCACACATGAATAAACTTAAAATGGCAAGAGGAATGTGAGAAGCAGTGGGGAAAACCAGGGGCCGTATAGTCCCAAAGGTGGGGAGCCCTGACCTCTGGAGGGGCCTGTAGCGATTCAGGAGAAGGCCATCAACACATAAGGCCCATGAGTAAATTACTGATAGGAACATCTGTCTAGCATACAGGCCTGGAGTGCAGGAAGCCGTGGCCCGATGGGGATGTTGTGTTTAATTAAACATCAAAAGTGAATTACGGTAACACTTTCCTTTTTCTGAAGGGAGAGTCCTAACATCCCTATGTCTGAAGGGGGCCCACCCCACTGCTTTGCACAGGGCCCCCATTTCCCCAGATTTGGCACTGCACTACACACCCCATCCTCCAGTTCTCTCCCAGGGGAACTTGGCTCTTTTCCTTCAGCTCCTGAGTCTTTGAGCCCTCCCCGCCAGGGCTCCTGGAGCAATGGCTGGGCATGACTTTGCACCACAACTGTGTTGCACCATGACTTCGCTTTGCCTCAGGTCCAGTCACTCCCCTCAGGAGGCCTCTCTAGCCTGCTCTGGCCATGCTCCTTCTGTCTGTCCCAACCCCGACACCCGTCCCAGCTTCCTGGTTAGCTGCCTTGCCACGTAGAAGGCAGGTCTGCACTCTGCAGCCACAGGAAGTTGGGTGAATCATCTGGTCTCTTCCTTGTCTTGCTCTGACCTTTTCCCCATCTGACTGGCTGGCCAATGCCTTGTTCCCTGGGTTCTGTGCCCTGCCTCCGAGCCTTACTCCCTCGTCTCCTTGTGTCTTGACTTGCCCTGAACCGTGGACCCCTGCTCCCTCCCTACTTGTTTGAGAACCACTGTCACAGAGCAAGGTGGTGCCGATCCTGTGGCTCTAACAGGGACTTCAGATACAGAGATCAGTGACAGCGGTCACATGACATCATTGTGTCCTTGCGATTGGATGAGTTGCCTGACTCACCGCAGGGTTGCACATTAATAGCAAACTTCACCATTGTGAAGTGCTTCCAGCAGTGCAATGATGTCTAATAGGGTTCTTGGACAAGCCAAATTATGGCCACCACCCTCAGGGCCCTTACCTGCCCCTCCAGGATCTGTGCCCCCCCTCTCTATGCTGCCCCACTCAGCTGATGCACATCACCACTGCTGCCTACCTGCCATCTGCCTCTGCTCCAGTTCAGTGGGAGCAGAAGCAAGGAAGGGTCCAAGCTGGGGGGGCGGGGGAGGTAAGGGCTCTGGGGACCTCTCCCGCATGTCCTTACCTCCTGATACTGCTGCTGTGGACTGGAACAGAGGCAGATGGCAGGCAGGAGAGGGTGGTGCCGTCATTGCATAGTGACTGAGAGCGGGGTGGCAGGCTGAGGGCGTTTTCAGACGGCAAAACTAGTCCGGACTAGTTTGAATAAACTGAGGTGCTTAGTAGTCTGCGCTTACCAAGTCGTACCTTTCAGATGGACAATCTAGTCTGGGATAAATTTTAGTCCGGGATAGCCATGCGAACAGAACATTGCTGTTAGCACGATGCTTAGAATCTCTGGGCTGAATTTCAATCCCATGATGCTTTTCATCCATGCTCAGCGCACTGATTTCTGGGATTGAAGAAAATCTGATTTTCTTAATTTGTTTGATTTCTGAGTTGAAGAAAATGGAAACTCATCCCTCGGGGTATTTAAACTTGGTGCTCTGTAATGCATTGTTGAAGGATGATGGGGGTAATATAGTCACCACACAGTCATGTACCTCTAGATACAATAGAGACAGAAAATGCCTAGAGCGTCTTGTCAGGTCTTGCCATTGGACTCTGTGGCTCTCAGTACGGAATAGTCAACTAGTCTGGGATAGTAATTCAGATGGACATTAGTCCGGACTAGTTTAAGAATGATTGCTATAAACCCCAGTGATTGGGGTTTTATAACAACCGGGTTTATTTGTTAGTGCAGAGTAATAAAAACTGTTGCCAGCGTTCAGACGGACAACCTATCATGGACTTAATGCAATTAGTCTGGAAATGCCCTGAGGTGACATGGCAGCTGCATGGGGGAGGGCAGCTGCTGGGAACCCAGCAGGATCTCTCCAGTGAGGAAGCACCCAGTGGGAATGCAGCCTGGACTTGGAGCTGCAAGAGCCCGGGGACTGCTGAGTGAGACTGGGTGGTTGGCGAGCCCCAATGGTGAATCAACAAGAGGGTTGGCAAGAGGGGCCACTGGAACGCCTGCCCCCCTCCCCGGCAATTGTACTAGTTGCCCCACCTGTTACACCGAGTATTCCCCCAGCTTCCTAAATGTTGAGAATCCCAGCTTTCCTTCGGAAAAGGAAGGAAGTTACTTATCTCTTACGGTTGTGGAGAAAAGCTTGGAAGTGTAATAGTAATATAACCCTGCAGGCTTCAATGAGGCTATTCCAGAATAAGTGGCTAGTGGATTGCGGCCAGAGAATCCTAAATGTATTGTTTTGCAAATCTCATGATTTAGGGATTGAGGGTTTTGGCCATTTGAAGTTGACAACTCTGTCTAAGCCAGCACAAGTGCAAGTTTAATATTTGAGGCACCAAATGTGTTCATGCCAAGCTTTAAATGTGGTTGGTTTTTTTCATAAGCATCTTTACTCTTAAAATGTGATGTGCATTTGAAAAGCAAAGTTTACGTGATCGACAACACAGTTGAACTGAACGCTCTGATGAGTAGTTGGAGCAAACGTTTCCTACTCCCTTTGCTACTAAGAAAACTTGCGACCCCGGACTGATTTCCACCTACGTGATTGGGAACATGTGAATCCCACAATGACTGAACTGTGTGTGACCTCTGCGGAGCAAGTGGGTTAA
Organism: Sphenodon punctatus; assembly: GCA_003113815.1. Taxonomy (NCBI): domain Eukaryota; kingdom Metazoa; phylum Chordata; class Lepidosauria; order Sphenodontia; family Sphenodontidae; genus Sphenodon; species Sphenodon punctatus. The sequence goes on from QEPC01011341.1 coordinate 21,029,038, forward strand.
TCAAAGCTTGGCTCTTCCCTGCGCTTCAGCCACTAAAAACTCCTGCATTTCCTCATGATGGTGCAGCTGATAAGGAGGGATTGAATTTATGAAAGAGATGAAGATGTTTGGATAAGCTACAGTACCCAAAGCAAGCCTGTCCGACAAGTTAGAGCCTGAAAGGGGAAGCCAAAGGGAGCCAGAAAAATATCTTAGCTGGGGGAAGGGGCATGGGAAATAAACCACCGGGAACCAGTTGAACGTGATACTTTGCAGGTGTCGTCTAAAGATTGCACACCTTGGGTAGCTCATGTTGAAATGATGCGCTCTGAAAATTGGCTCCGTTCTTGCCTTGCATAGCTCTGCGGGGCATAGCTGGGCCATCTGGCAGGGAGATGAGTCCAGCGCTTGCTTCACTGCCCATATTGCATTCCTTCAGTGTGTGTACAGTAAGCAATTCCTGTTGTCATATATCTGTGGCAAAGCGTCCTTGCTTAAATCCAACAGAGTTTAAAGCTGCAGTCCCTAATGCAGTCTCACAGCAGAAGGCTAGGAGTGGATTATGGAATCCTAGAACTGGAAGAGACCATGAATGTTGGTGAGTCCAACCTGCTGCTTAATGCAGAATCTGCCTTACCTAGATCGTCCCAGACACGTACTCATCCAGCCTCTTCTGAAAAAAACCTCCAGTGGCTCCCATAGCTTCCCTAGGTAACCTGTTCCATTGCCTGACTGCCCTGACAAGTCAGGATTTCCCCCCTGAGATTCAGTCTCCCTTCCTGCAGCTTGTACCCTTTAGCCGCAATCCCAAGCCCTGCGGATCCTGTGTACGTGCACGTGGGATCTGCAGGGCTCAATGCCTGTGCCTGTCTCCATAGGACTTGGACCATTGTCTCTTGCTGTGTCCTCCATAGCAAAGGAGAACAATTGTTTTTCATGTTCTTTAGGGCAGCCTTTCCGATATTTGTAGGCTGTCATAGTCTCCCACTTTAGTCTTCTTTTCTCCAAGCTAAACGTGCCCGAATCCTTCCACCTCTCTTTGTAGGATTATACATATTATCCTTGGTGTCAGGGGCACCCCGAGCCGCACCACAGCACCCCCGGACCGCGCCGAGACCCCCAGAGCACCTTCGGACCCGCCACATCAGCCCAGCAGCTTACCGGCCCT
>QEPC01011341.1:21036109-21050078 GCA_003113815.1 Sphenodon punctatus
CCCGTGTCTGTCCTCCCTCTCCCCCTCCCGGGGCCCCGCACCCCCTGGGGGGAAACCCTTCACCCCCTGTCCCTTTCGTGTGGCGCTGTGTGTTAGCGACGAGTGTGGGGCAGCCTTGGAATCTTGGTCAACAGCGCCTGATGATGATAAGGGCTCGTTCTCTTTAATTAGAGGTAAAGCCACACACTATCCTGACGGGCATTCTAACCCCGGTCGCTCCCGTGTTGACCTCGATACCCTCGGCCCGTTGAGTGTGTGCGTGCGTGGAACCGTTGCCCCTACCCCCGGTAACACTTGGCATACGGTGAAAACAGGCATGACGCTAACCACCCTTTAACCACCCTTGGTGGTTATTTATGCATGTTGCAGGGCTGTGCCTGACTCAGAACAGTCATCATTAGAGACAGATCCCTGCCCTGAAGGGCTTACAATCTAGGATGGACAAGGGTGGGGAGATAATAGGAACATAGGGAAAGACTGGGATACATTCAAGAAGTTGAGAAATTGAAGGTGCACATGCTTGGTTCAGTTAAAGAGGCGGGTTCCTGAAGGATAACATGGTATAAAGAAGCATCAATGAGCAGTCTACGGAGATGAAGAGCTAAGGAACGCCTGATGGTAGAGGCAGGCTATTAGGAGGGATTTAAAGATCAGGAGGGAGAGAATGGAACATATCTGCTCAGGGAGGGAGTTGCAAATATAGGGGACATAATGGGAGAAGGGGCAAAGACAATGGGTGTTTTCAGATGGACATGGGGCTGCCCACCACCAGGCATGCCTGGATCAGGTTCAGATGGATCTGGTGGGTTTCCAATCCAGTCTGCCTGTGTGGCACCCCCACCATAGAATTGCGGGTGATCGCCTGTTACTCTAGGCTGGTGCCCACACAACTCTATGATGTTGTCCGGAAGCAACAGCTGGCCAGACAGACAGTTGCTCTGTTTTGGGCCGGCGCTCTGGGTTTGGCCGACCTGCTCCAGCAGCGTTGCTCCGGGATGTTCCAGAGCACCACCGGCAGGACTATAAATATGATTCTTGACAGAGCTTGTACTCATTTTCAAAGTGGCCCCCGGGATGGAAAAGGTTCCCCAACCCCTGGTCTAGACTAAGCATTCCCAGCAGAGCTGTCCTGCCTACTCTGCTTCAGCTTCTGGCAGGCCACTTTTTGACAGACGGGGCACCTGGGGGTGAAGCGGGATGGTGCAGCCAACACCGGGGCAGCCTGTTCATCTAAACCAGGGGTGCTCAACTTGATTTGTGCTGAGGGCCGGAAAATTTGGTTTGGGCTCAACCCGGGACCCAATTTACATGATCTCGCCCCCAATTTTCATAACCCCACCCATAATTTGCATAACACCGCCCCCAATTTGCATAGCTTGTGTGAATGATAAAAACGAATGTTAATTTGGTCCAATTTCAAACCTGCAATACAAAGAATCAACGCATTGGATTTACACTGGAAGGGGCAGCAGGGCTACTCCAAGGCTGTACAAATAAATGTTAAGTAGTAATCAAATGCAATTCAATTTCTAATTAAGTTTATTTAACAAACATGTCCTGTGCTCCAAAGAAGTCCCCCCCCCAAAGCTGGCACACAAACCCCAAACGTAAAGGACAGGGTGTGCTGAGGTAAATCCACCGACACCCCCCCCCCCCTTACCTGGGGTGAGACAAGCCCGGCAGCAGGAGGGGGTATGGCGGGCCGCTGGAAAGGTCTTTGTGACCAGGGGAAGTTGGGCCGCAGGGAAGGTCCTTGCGGGCTGCATGCGGCCCTTGGGCCGTACTTCGTGCAGCCCTGATCTAAACCCACCCAATTTAGGGAGCCAAAGCCTCTGGAGTGGGCGTGCTTGGTGGTAGAGGAAGAGCAAAGTTCCTGGGTGGGAACGTAGTGGGAAATGAAGGCAGAAAGACAGGCGCTTTTCAAACGGGCCGCAGTAGGTTGGGGGATGGGTGTGCACCTTCGGTGAGTGGAGGTGGGGGTGCACCCCCATCCACCCACCGCGGGCGAGCACGACTGGTGGAGCAGGTCGTAGGAACGGGTGCTCACCCATCTTCACCCATCTCCACACACGGCGCAACCGGCATTGGAGCCTGCTGCTCTGTGCGTGGGTGGAGATGGGTGGAGCACGCATGCACCCCCACCCACCATGGGTGCCATTCCTATGGGCGCCCACCCGCACATGTGTGCGGGGGGGGTGTGATGATGTGAAAAGGCCCATAGGGAGGAGCAAGGATCATGAAGAGCCTTGAAGGTGAGAGCAAAGAGTTTGTTTTGGATGCAAAAGGGGATGAGGAAGGTGAGGAGAGAGTCTGAACACGATCAAAGTGGTGGATGACCTTGGCAGTGGAGTTTGAACAGAAGTGAGAGAACTGAGGTAAGAGAAGAGAAGGCCAGGAAAGAAGGAGGCTGCAGTCGTCAAGACAATGGACTGGGATTTTGGCAGTAGGAGCTGTAAAGAAACCCCGGATTTTAGCAATGCTATGCAGAGAGAAATGAAAGGCCTTAGTAACAATCACAAATATGATATAGATTTGCGTGTTTGTGTTTTTGGATGGATTTGCTTCTTTGTGTTGCCCACCCCCAGGGGTGACTGAGCAATAAAATGGCAGACACAATTCATTATCGGTCAATTAAAATCAGAACAACAAAGGTGATCCAAGGGTCTGAAATACAAGTCAGGTGAAGGAAGGCTGGTGGCACTGGGAATGCTTAGTCTAGGTCAGGGCTGGGGAACCTTTTCCATCCTGGGGGCCACTTTGAAAATTAGTACAAGCTCTGAGGGCCACATCGACGTTGGCAGTGGAGCTGCTTAAGATGTGCGCTCGAGAGCCCCAGCCCTGCCTGACGAAGGACCCTGTGAGGTCCGAAAGCTTCGCTACCTCCGCTAACTGGAGTTGGTCCAATAAAAGATATCACTTTACTGATAAACTACTGATAAACTACTGATATCACTTTACTGATATCACTAACACTGATCAAATGTAACACCCATTTTATCAGTGTTATTGTCTGTGTGAAAAACGCTTTTGTCTCTAGTGCCTAGATTTGGGACCAACACGGCAAGCCCTACTTTCTCTACACTGCCCCTCATCTCTGCTCACCCTGAGCTCAGATTTCAGTGCTTGGGAGTAGGAACTAGGTCCAGAGGGGCGGGGCGGGGCGGGGGGGCAGATCCAGGAACTGGAAAGGGGGCGCATCGAAACTTGCTGTGGGCTGCACTTGGCCTCTGGGCCCCACCCCAACATTAAGATCTGGAGGGAGCAGCCTTGATATATGCCTCTTCCCCCAACATATCCTATATTGCTATTTTGGCATTCTAGGAGCTGGAAAGGGGGCACATAAAAAGTAGCAGTGGGGTGCATTTGGCCTCTGGGGTTCCCACCCCTGGTCTGGAGAAAAGGAGATTATGGGGGGAGGGGGACATATTGAGGGTTTTCACTTATTTAAAAAGATGCCATTAAAAAGATGGAGTATGTTTTCTGTTGCCACTGAGGACAGGACAAGAATCAATGGGTTAAAGAGGAGGAAGGTAGGTTTGGGTTAAATATTAGGAACAACTTTCTAAACCGTTCAACAGTGGAACAAGCTGCATAGGTTTTGGAATCTCCTTCCCCAGAGGGTTTTCAGTAAAAGACTGGACAGGCATCTGTCATCAGGAATGCTTTTAGGTGTGGGGTAAGCGGCTTCGGGGCTGCGGGTTGAACCCGATGACCCTTGAGGCTTCCAGTTCTTCAGTTCTGTGATTCTGTGTCGGGGTACGGAACCTTTTCCTTCCCAGGGGCCATTCTGAAAATTAGCACAAGGTCCAAGGGCCGCATAGAAGTTGGGATGGGGGTGCATAAGGGGTAAGCGCAGGAAGAGGAGGGTCCAGCTCATGGCTCTTGCCCCCTATGGTTGTGTGCAGGCCCTCATTGCTGCTCCCTTCCCCTGAGCTCAGTTTTTCAGTACTTAGGGGCAGGAAATGGACCTGGACCATGGGCCTTAGATTTCCCTCCCCTGTTTCTAAGCACGCGGAAAAAATGTACCATATGAGGATTGGATTCTAAATTAACTCAGCACTCGGGAAACATGTCTTGGTCACCAAGGATAAATCACGGAAAGCATCAGCATTATGCACCGTAACAGCCAAAAAGTCAAACATAGTAGTTAGGAAAGGGATATAACAAAATACAGCAAATATCAAGTCTTTGATTAAATCCATATTGGGTCTCCACAGCTTAAATATTGTGTGCAGTTCTGGTTGTTCCATCTGAACACGACAGAGCTTAACTGGAAAAGGTACAGGGAAGGAGAATAAAAATGGCCCAGAGCAAGGAACAGCTTCCAAATGAGGAATAAAAGGGTTAGGACTCTTCAGTTTAGAAGAGAGTGGATAGGATAGACACAATAAGGTCACTGATAATGTGGAGCAACCACACAAGGAACTGTTGTTTACCCTTTCTCATAATACTGGCAGTACGGGAAACTTGGTGAATTAACGGGTAGCACGTTTGAAACAATCAGTGCATCGCTGATCTGTGGAACTCATTGCCATGGGATTCATGAAGGCTGATAGTATAACTAACTTCAAACAAAGGTTAGAGAATTTCATGGAGGATTGCATCAACAGCAGCCCTTAGCCAAGATGGTCAGGGGATAGGACCTTGTGCTTAGGGTGCAATCCTCCGCCGTTAAATTTAGTCAGATTTGAGCCATTGACTTCAATGAATGGAGGATTGTGTACTTAGAGTGTCCCTAAACCTCTGACTGCCAGAAGCTGTGAACAAAAAGAGATGGGTCACTCTGTAAATATCTTACGGAGTGCCTAAATAGCTTGTTTTCTGTACACTTCTTTGGAATCATCTGGTAGTGGCCATTGTTCTAGACAGGATACACATTGGTCTGACCCGTTCTGGCAGTGATGTGTATTTGTATGTCTGCCCTCTCACAGGTGCTGCTATCATCCTTGCTAGGGTTGTTGTCTCCCTCCAGGAGGAAACGTGACGAGAGCAGGATCATGTTAGAGGGGGTGGGGCAAAGGGGTTGTCATGCTACTTTCTGACATAACCCTGGCTGGTTACAGAGTGTTATGACATCACATTGCTCCATGGGGGGTGTTGGTGTTTGATGTAACCTGCCCTTGTGGAACATTGTGACGTCACAACACTCTTTAGGGGCAGGGCCACAGTTCCCTCATAGCCCAGACACTCTGTGTTAAAACTGAGAGAAGTGATATCCATAATACTTGCTAAAGCATTTTTGAGTGCATACCCTTTACTAGCTGATGGCCCAGAGGATAAAGAGGATTTATAAGCAATAAGCCTCATGCTGCTAATGGAGCTCCACCTTTGGTTTCGGCGGCAGGGGTCTTGATCCAGACCTATGAAATCCTGCATTCGCTGCCCTAGGAATGTTGTTTAACTACTGCACAATCCAGAATGCAGCAACGCATGTCACTAAAGTGTGCTTCATGGAGAAACGGGACTTATTGTCTCCTCTGCTTGATGAACCAGGAATGGAGCTGCTGTGGAGGTCGATCTGTTCTGTTGGAGCAGCAGTGAAGCAATTGCGGACTCCGTCTTTCTTTGGCCTAGGGGTACTTCTCCCGTGCCCCCATGTGATGTCAGGGACCGTGTTCACTGCATATTGTTTTGCCAATGAGGAAAATGTAGTGAATATGGGTCCCTGCTTATAATGCTGTCTCCCATAGACCTAATCCATATTAATGTGACTCTAGCTAAAACTTCCTTGGCCTTGAGGGCTCATTCAACCATATCAAGCAGTTTGATACCTGTGTGTTTGGGTGATGGTTATCATCAGATGTATTTTTAGACACGTCTTATCAATGCAAAGGCCAGGTTTCAGTTACATGAAATGGAGGTGTTTTTGTTGTGTTGGAGCTGTTTTGGGAAGTACGCTGAGACTCTTGAAGGGTGTGAAAGGCAAGCAAAGTGTAGTAAGGGAAAAGCAAAGGGAAGCTGGCAGAAATTATTAATATTATTATTATTTATTATAAGCATTTATATAGCGCCAGCGATGTACCTGACGCTTTAGAGGGAGAGACAAGTGAGAGAGAGAAAAGGTTTAGGACTAGAGTGGCCATACCTCCCCTTTAATACAGGATGCTTATGAAAAATACATGGGGCAGGGCTGCATTGGTTCCATACAAGGTTGCACTGGAACCTATGCAGCCCTGCATCATGTATCATTCATAAGCGCCCTGTGTTAAAGGGGAGGTATGGCCATCATTTTTAGGGCTCAAATGAATGTCTCTTCTTGAATTCATGAACATAAGTGGCCTATTTGTTTCCACAAATAGATAACTACATTTGCATTCTGTATTTCATCCACTTTGGCGGTTGTTGTTTTTAAAGAAAAATATTGAATATAAAAATGATGTGATGTAATGCGGCAGTCACATTCAACTTAGAATGCTGGCCCCTGCCAACTAATATTACCAGAGAGAACAAAGCACTAAAGTACCAAAATGAAAATTCAAATCCACAAACAAAGATGGAAGCAAATACTAGGGATGGGCGAACGCAGTTCGGAACTTCGGACCGAACTCGGTCTGTTCAGTCGACCGAACCGAACTTCTGAACCGAACTCGAATTTCAAACCAAACCAAACCGAATTTCCAAACTCCGTTCTGTTCGCCCATCCCTAGTGGCTGGCAACACATACCAAAAAACCTGGTTTTGAATGGCCGAACTCGGTCTGTTCGGTCGACCAAACCGAACTTCCGACCGAACTCGAATTTCAAACTGAACCGAACCGAACCTAATTTCTGAACTCAAATTTCAAACCAACCCGAACCAAATTTCCGAACTCTGTTCTGTTCGCCCATCCCTAGCAAATACCACTTTGTATCTAAGGTTACCACCACCTTCCTCTGGGTTTTCACCTGAAGGGGGTGGAGCTACATCAGCATAGGGGGCTGTCATACACTTTCTGACCTAAGCCCTCCCCTTGTAGAGCATCGCAGTGGATGCTTTTAGCAGCTCCGGTTCTGCCTGCGCCAGCCTGCTTCAGCCCTGGTACCCTGCCAGATGTGTAAGCGGAGCAGGCACAGAGCAGCCCTGCCGGCGGTGCTCCGGAACATCCCAGAGGAGTGGGCCAGCCAAACCCAGGGTGCCAGCTGGAAGTGAAGCTGCTGTCCCTCTGTTGGGAGGACCCACGCTGCAATTCCGTGTCTAGATAGCCGTTGCCCCGGTTAGTACCAAGGAGTTGCAGCTGCCAGCCTAGAGTGTCTGCTGAGCGGCTGCAACTCTATGGTGTGTGTGTGGGGGTGCATTACGTGGGTATCCCACAGCACCAGGTCCATTTAAAGTGGACCCAGGCAGGGCTGGAAGTGGGCGGATGCGGGGTGCACCCACGAAGCAGCTCCAGGGGTGGCCAGGCTCTGTCTCTGTCTGAAGACACTCCTGAGACAATGCTCCCGAACAAGAGTTCTTACGTCCCGTCCTTTATCTGTCATGGCTGCCCGTTGTCATCCCCGAAATCCTTGCTTTCTCCAGATTAACCAAGGGTGCCCCTGGCTGAGGTGGAGATATTGGGGGCTTCCTCCAGGGGCTGTGGGTCAAATTCTGGAGTCAACTGGGGAAAACTGAAGTAGTGGAACCCTAGCTAGGGATCAAGACTGAGTCTCCTCATTAAAGTAGGGGGCAAGAGCTTAAAGTGCCAGTCACACAAACTGTTAGGCTCTGAAATAACTAAGGGATGTTCCATAAAATAAGAGGCATCCGACAAGCCTCCTTAAGAGCAAACCATTGATGTTCAGTGTAAATGAAAGGAGTTTCAGGAGAAAGGATTGGGGTCGCAGTGCCTCATATGGGAGTATATAGGGAGGATCTTTGTGTTCAGGTCCTGCCACTGCTTCATTCTACCTCAGAGGAGGGGGAAACGTTATTGGCTGACATCTCCTTTTCAAGCTGCAGCAGTGACAGGTTGTTTTGCGTTGAAGGGAAGGCCCCCCGGGGTGATTTACCTTGACATTTATAGAAAGCATAAGGGTTTACTCATTCATAAAATGCAGGAACAGGGAGTCTTCTCTGCATTGGTTGGGTTCGAGCCGATTGTAATCGTTTCCGGACATGCCCCGGTATGCCTACGGCGGGGGGTTTGCATGGGAACAGCAACAAAATGGAACGGGAGTGCAAACCTGCCCGACAGGAATGGAACCAGATCATGGCTTTAACAAATTGCCTTTTCTGCGGCAGCCAAAGGGGAGGAGCCTCCTTGATTGACACCATGTGTAACCAAGGGGCATCTAAATATGCAAGTTGATTCAATGGCTTCACGGGGTGGGGGTGGGGTGAGGGGCGATTAACATTTTCAGAACCTCTTCTTCTGAAGTCAGTGTATGGCCATGCTGGTAGTGTTCGGTCTTTCTAAGGTTCTTGTCTGGCCTGCTTTGCCACAGCATCTGGCTTGTAGCCTCCTAACTGCTCTGCACGATAGAGCTAGGGTTGGCACCTCACAGGGTTTTAACCAGAAACTCTTGAATTTAATCCAAAGCATCCAGGCTCTGGGGGAAACCCTGATTTCACCATGTCAGCCAGCGTGTCTTGGGCAAGCTGGAGAATTTGGGGTTTCTAGGGAAGAAAGGGAGCAGCTGTGTCAGAAGGGAGATGACTTCATAAGTAGGGTCACCCCTTTAATCCAGGTCGCTTATGGGGTGCTGGGCTGCATTGGAACCAAATGGGGTAAACCCTGGAGTGACGGCAATCCTACCTGGAAATCGCTCTCTTCTTTCACCAAACAGCAGAGAGAGTCAAGAATTCATGCCCATTGCTGGGTTCTTGGCACATCTTCATATGCATGCTACAATGAATCACTGCCCCAAGCCCAGGGCTCAAATTATAAGGAAAAAGGTAGGGGGGACCTCAATAAAATCATGCCCTCCCTGTAGCCTTCTAAAGATGGTAGTTGGGGGAGGGAAATCAAAAAATGGCCTAGGGTTGCCACCTATGCCAATTTTCAAAGAACGTTATGAAAATACATGTTGCAGGGTCTGCATTGGCACCTTAGGCCAATGCAGGCCCTGCAACATGTTTTTTCCCCATAAGTGTTCCTTAAAAATTGGATTGGTGGCAACCCTACCCTGGCCCCCCTGTAATTCAGGCAGTGCCCAAGCCGTCGTAAGGCCCCCACGCACTACTAGCAGCACCACAGTTAGTCTAATGGAGGAATGTGGAACCTTCCCCCTCCTGTTGGCCACCTTGAAAGTTAGTACAAGATGTATAGGCCTGATAGCATTTGTGGGTGAGGGAGCTTAAGGGGAGGAGGAAGGTCCACATCATGGGTCTATGCTGGGATTGGGGAACTGCCCCCTGCTGTGGGCTGGATCCTGGCGCGAAGGCCAAAGCATCTTGGGAGTTGGAGATGGGGGCACCTACGGAGCGTATGGAGCCGCTAGTCCAGAAGTGCTCCACCAGCTGCCAGGCCAGTTTTGGCCCATCGTAATGCAGACAGCAAGCCATGACACATGGGGGTGGAGAGAGGCCTTTTGGGTTGGAGGTCAAGCAGCCACAGACTGGAAGTGAACTGCGGGACAGCAGTTCCCCACCCCTGATTTATGCCATGGGCCTATCCCCTATTCATGAGTTCATGCCCTCATCTCCACTCCCTTCCCCTGAGCTCACTCTTTGGATTCCAGGAACTGAAAAGGGGCCAACTAAAAAACAGATGTGGGCCAGTTTTGGCCCACCACACGCTAGAGATTCTCCACCCCTGGTGTAGTAGTACGAGAATGGCTGAGCTCACTAAAAATGGGAAAAGCTCTCGAGGGAGAATAACTTTGGCCACGGCATAGAGAGTACATGGATAATGCGTTGTCAGACAGACAGCTGGAATACAGCAGAGACTGCTGGCCTCCCACAGCTGCGATGAAAAACCTTTCCAGTGAACTAGAGCAGAGAAGTCTCCGCCACGCTTTGCCGAGTGGGTACAGCTTGCTTGTCTGCCAGTGTTTAATAATCAGGGGAACTAATGAGGAGAACACCTGCCAGGAGCAGACCCCAGGTGATGAAAAGCCTGACCTATTCTCTTAGATAGCACCCAAGCAGAGCTCACACGGTGATCGGGGACAATGGTACTAGGCACTTTCTTATCACCCAAAAGCGGAATTTTCCATAAGTGGAAAATATCAGTATTTAACTTTGTGTGTGTGTGTCTCAGATCAGGAAATGGCAAAATATTCCATCAAGAAATTAAAAAATAAATACATTTAAAGCCACCCCAAAGAGCTCCTCGAAATATTATTATTTTAAAATCTCATTCTTTAAAAGCAAATTTTTAAAGAATGAAAATTTCTCATTCCTCACTCTCCCTCATCTCCCCTGCTCCCCTAACTGCCTTCGCCCCTTCTCCCTTGCTGCCCCCCATGCCTGGAACTCCCTCCCTGCCCACATCTGCCTTGCCCCCTCCCTCCTCACCTTCATATCCCTCCTCAAAACCCACCTCTTCCTCGCCGCCTTTCCTGATGCCTGTTAGAACTTTCCTTTCAATATTTACTGTCTGCCCTCCCCGCAGACTCCTGCCAAACTGCAACCAAGCCACGCAGGTGCACCTGAGACCTTGCATCCGCTTGAATGTTCTTGATCCCTTGTCTCTCCCTATGCCCCCTCTCCTTGTCTCCCCCCTCCGTGTCTATTAGATTGTAAGCCGTAGGCAGGGACCGTGTCATTTTTATTGTTTTGTAAAGCGGCAGGTACACAGCTGGCGCTACACAAATGCTTATAATAATAATAATTAATAAAAATAAATGTTGTGATTGTTTGCAGGGAAGGGCTAACTCTTGATTGCTGACTTGCTAGTTTTACAATATCCTGTAAGTCTGGGCTCTCATGCCCCACATTCAACCCCGCATTGGAGCCCTGCAACCTGTATTTCTCATGTGTTCTCTAAAATGTGCATATCTGGGCCACCCTAATTCAATCCCCTGCTCTGCTACACACACCCTGTATGAGCTTGGGCGAGTCCCTTATTTCCATTTTGCCTTTCTTCTCCACCTGGAAATTGAGGGTAATAGCACTATCCAGTATCTCAAAGGTGTTGCAAAGATAGATAGATTAAATATGCAGAGATTGTGAGACATTCAGGTCTAATAACAACAGGCAGGGCTGGATCCAGAGAAGTGCAGACTGTGGCCCTTTACACACTGCAACAGTGATAAAATGGGTGATACATTTTATTATACATGTTGCAGGGCTGCAGGTGTGCTCTATGGCCCTGTAGGTTTGGGGCCACCAGAAGAGCCCCTGCACATGAGGGTCTGTGAATAAACTGCAAATGACAATATGAGTGGGGGAAATACTTGTGTAAAATATGATCACTACTACCACCTCCTTCTTATTGGCTTCTCCTGTTCTCACCTGCCCCCTTTTACTTCTGTTCAACACTCCACTGCCAAGGTCACCACCTGCTGCTTTGATCATGTTCAGCCTCCTCTCTCCCCTCTCCACTGACTCCCTCTCCCCTTTCACACTCGGCACTAGCTCCACGTCTTTATAATTACCTTCACAGCTCTTTACGGCCTTGCTCCTCACTATCTATCGGCACTTAAGAACCAAAGAACGTAAGAAGTGCCATTTACTGGGTCAGATCAATGGTCCAACTAGTCCAGCATTCTATCTCCAACAGTGGCCAGCCTCAGGGGAGTACACACAGTAGGTTACAATGGAGGAATCCATTTACTACCCGTTTCCTGCCATCCTTCCTCACTACATTCACACCTGGGAGCTTCACTCTTCATCTACCCCATCCCTTGCCTGCCCCAGAGTCTCCTGTTCCACAAAATGTTTTTGTCCCTTCTTGCATGCCTGGAACTCCGTTCCTGAATGTATTTGTTCTGCTCCCTCCCTCCTGACCTTCAAATTTCTCCTAAAAACCTACCTCTTCCATCAGGTTTTCCCTAGCTCCTCACTCCACAGATTTCTGGTGCTCCCTGAGAGGGGCCGTTGGGCGAACAGCCAGGTTTTGGGGGCCAGAATTGGGTGGATGGGGGGTGGGGGAGGCACGGCTATAGGGGTGGTTCTTGGGTGTGGACGATATGGTCTGTGGGGTTGGATGGCTCGCGCCCCTAGGGGACCTAGGTGCCTGCAGGAGGTGTGGCGTGCCATCTCCCCTCTGGGGTGGAGGGAGGAGCCAGGTCCAAGGTCCGCCAGCGGGGGGCTGTTGCTGCCAAACGCGAGGTCCATTGTCAACAAGGCCACAATTGTCCAGGATTTGATCCTGGATGAGGCTGTGGACCTCGCATGTATAGCAGAGACCTGGCTGGACGAGATGGCTGAACCAACTTTAGCGGCTATTGTTCCGGCCGTGTATGCTGTGCAGCACCACCCCCGCACAGGTGACCGGGGACGTGGTGTAGTGATTATTTTTAGAGAAGTCTGCCCTGTTAGGAGATATCCAGTTCAGGAGATTGCAGGTATTGAGGCTCTCCATGTGGTATTTGATTTGGCTGGGGGCAAGCTAGGGGTGCTGCTGGTATACGGGGCCCCTTCCTGTCTGGCAGCATCCCTTACCACTCTAGCAGAGGTGACCTCAGAGGTGGCACTGGGCTCCTCCAGGACTTTGGTCCTGGGGGACTTCAACGTCCATGCCGATGTCGACCTTGTAGGAGTGGAGCGAGAATTCATGGCCGCCATGGCAACCATGGATTTGTCCCAAGTGGCCATCTGCCCGACCCACGTGGGGGGGCATACCCTCGACCTGATCTTTAGTTCTGGCCTTGAGGCGGGTGGTCCAGTAGTGGGGGAGGTTAGGGCTACGCCCTTGTCATGAATGGACCATTATCTCCTCCAGGCCAGTCTCTCAGCGCGCCACCTCCAGAAGGGGATGGGACCAGTTAGATTGGTCCACCCTCAGAGGCTGATGGAACCTCAGTGGTTCCAAAAAGTCCTGAGGGAATTAACCTTGGACATGGACAGTCACTCTGTTGATGAGCTGGTCCAATATTGGAATCGTTGGTTGGGGGAGGCCATTGACAGGGTGGCTCCAAGACGCCCCCTGCCTCTGTCTCATCACCGCAGGGCTGCGGTGTATGAAACAAGTAGGCAGGAGGCTAGAGCAACGCTGGCGTTGGACTCGCACTGACTCCGACCGACTTCTCCATAGGGCCCATTTGCGGTCCTATGTTGAGGCTGTGAGGACAGCAAAGAAGGAATTCTTTGCTGCCCTCATAGCGTCTGCAAAGTCATGCCCGGCGGAGCTGTTTCAGGTGGTGCGGGGGCTGGTCAGTCTGGCCTCCCTCCGCCTAGATGGGGACTTGTCCCAGGCCCGCTGTGAGGAGTTTGTCACCTACTTTGCAGACAAGATCGCTCGAATTCAGAGTGACATTGACACCGGGTTAGGGGCAGTAGGAGGAGAGCGTGAGGTCATGGAGGCCATGTCTGGTCCAGCTTTGTGGGGGGAGTTTCAGGAAGTGACGCCGGCTGACGCAGTGGATGTTCTGGGGTCTGTGAGAGTCACCAGTTGTGAACTTGATCCTTCCCCATCCTGGTTGGTGAAAGCCTCCAGGGACACATTGGGGACGGTGCTGGCGAGAGTGGTTAACGCGTCCCTACAGCAGGGGAGATTGTCACCCTGCCTCAAGGAGGCTGTGGTGCACCCCCTGCCGAAAAAACCATAATTAGATGTGGATGCACTCGCTAGCTACCGACCTGTCTCTAACCTTCCTTTTTTAGGGAAGGTTATTGAGTGGGCGGTGGTGATCCAGGTCCAGGCGCATCTGAATAGCATCCATTTCCTAGACCCTTTTCAGTCTGGGTTCCGTCCTGGCTATGGCACTGAGACAGCATTGGTGGCCTTGGTCGACGATCTCTGCCGGGAGATGGACGCAGGATGTTCTACATTTCTTATCCCGCTATATCTCTCGGCTGCTTTTGATACCGTGGACCATGGGCTGCTGTTGAGACGGTTGCGAGACCTGGGGGGTCTGGACGGGACTGTCCTTGAATGGTTCTGCTCATTCCTCTCGGGGAGAAG
>QEPC01011341.1:21050382-21073260 GCA_003113815.1 Sphenodon punctatus
GGTGTCGGCCCCTGATTGCGGGAGTTCGCCCTCCTATAGCTCAGCAGGTTCGGAGTCTGGGGGTGTTGTTGGATTTGGATCTTTGCCTGGAGCAACAGGTGGAGGTGGTGGCGAAGGTCGCCTTCCGCCAGTTATATCTGGTGCGGAGGCTGCGTCCATACATTTCCAGGCCAGATCTGGCCTCCCTCATCCATGCCTTCGTTACCTCGAGGCTGGACTACTGCAATGTGCTCTACGTGGGGCTGCCCTTGTTCCTGGTCCAGAGGCTGCAGCTAGTGCAGAATGCGGCAGCCCGGCTCCTGATGGGGACGGGTCATCGGGAGCGTATAACACCTGTGCTCTGGACTCTGCACTGGCTGCCGATAGCGAGCCGAGCCAGGTTCAAGGTATTGGTATTAATCTATAAGGCCCGTTACGGTCTGGGACCCTCGTACCTCAGGGACCGCCTCGCCCTCCGTGCCCCAGAGCGGCTCCTTTGGTCTTCCGGGGTGCCTTCTTGGAGGTCCCCCATGTTAAGCGGGGGGCTACAATGGAGAGGGCATTCTTGGTGGCTGGTCTTTGGAATTCTCTCCCGGAGAAAGCTCGCCTGGCCCCGAGCCTTTTGACATTCCGGCGGGCTTGTAAGACCTGGCTGTTCGCCCAGGCCTTGGGGGAGGGGGGTTAGGGTAGTATTGGCTCTCCCCTACCTTTTTGGTTTATTTTTATAAATTTTTGTTTCCCCAATCCTGTTTTAGATTTAAATTTATTGTATTGTTTTTAAAAATGTTTTTATTTAATGTTTTTATATTGTACATCGCCCCGAGATGCCGTAGGCATAGGGGGCGACACAGAAATGCTTATAATAAATTAATAAATAAATATAAATAAATAACATACAGGCCAGCAGCAGATTCTGTTCTCTGAAGGGAATGATATTTTTAGTTGATCATCAAAAATTAATTATGGTAATATTTTCTTTTTTCTAATGGGCGACTGAGGCCACTTTCAGATCTCCTCCCCCTCCACATATTTTGGCTGCGGGGGGAATATGCAAGCCAGGATATGCACGGGGATCGGCCCGTCTGAAAGCCCCCCCCCATGCGGCTTTGCAGGCAAACACCTGCAGGCTTAGAGATGTGGGTTTTACAACTCTGCATCTCCAGGCCTGCGCAACTTTGTGGTGCCCACTGTTTTCAGTGGCACCCGGTTCGCTTCTGGTAGCAGGGAAGAATGTCTAAGCCCCGCTACCAGAAGCTCTTTGGAGTGGCTTTAAATGTATTTATTTTTTAATTTCTTGAATGGAATATTTTGCCATTTCCTGATTTGGGGGACACACACAGACACAGACACAGACACAGACACACACACACCCTCCACCCCACCCCGCCCCTGTGCAAGTTTCTTCAGGAATTTAGAATTACGCTACTAACAGGCCTTGTGTAAAAACAGCCTCCGTCTGTGTCTGTCAAACGTTCCTATGGAAGGAGGCGGCCCACCTCACCATTTCACACTTGGCCCCAACTTCTCGGGACCCAGCGGCACCGATATCAGGGAATGATTCGTGTCATAGATAATTAGCCAAAAACCTCCAATCCCAGCAATTTCAAAGCCTGGATCTTGGCCTGAAACTCCAGCAGCTCGATTCTCTCTGGAACCTGACAAGCCAGGGTCTTGTTTCTAAGCTGCGTCTCATTTCTTTCTCAGACGGTTCCTGTCACGAACCGAGTGGAAGTGCTCATTGTCTCCTTTGCCTCGACGACAAGGCCTCCCCAGCCCTGCTTTCTGCTGTCCGAAAAGCTCAAGCGACAATATTGTCTGACTTTGCACAAAATATGTTCCCTGCGAGGAGAGGCTTTGTGCCGGATTCGGAAAGCAAACAAGACCAGAGGAACATAGGTAGTCTGTCCTCCCCACTCCGCCAACCCAGCCAGTTGTTCGATTCTTTGGAAGGTAACTTTTTGACATTTCATTCACAAGATTCCCCCCCCCCCTTGTTTTGCAGTGGGGGAGGGAAAGATTAAATCTCTCCCCCCTCCCGACCCCAACCCCCTTCGCTTCCCTCAACCCCTTCTCCCCCCCCCCCATTGTGTTGTAAAACAGGGAGAGCCAAAGTTGATGACATCTTTATGAGGCTGCCTCCGGTCAAGATTATTAGCATCTATTCAGGCTGCTAGAGGGGGAATTTTTCCACTCTGTTCCTCATCCCTTCATCCTTTCTCTTCCCGCATAGGCTGGGAAGCTATGACCTCGTTGGCTCTTTAATTCACCACACTTCTATAGTTTTGAATGGGATTGCCTGGGAGAAAGAGGAAGGGGGAGGACAATGACATCATCTTCTCCACAGCCGATTGGCCGCCCGCCTCCCATAGAGGTGACATCATCTCTGCCCCCTTCTTTATTTTTCCCACCCACCCACCCCCATTTCCCCCTCCCTCCCTGTGGGATGCTGAGTTGCCAAGGCGACAGCGAGTCTTCAAGCTTGCTGTCCAAAGGAATGGCAGTTTATTATTCGCCTGACGTTGGGGTTGGGAAGGAGAGTTGGAATCAACAACAATTAAAAACAAAACACCCCACACAATTATCTGTGTTGCTTTTATGTTTTAAGAAATGCAGAGAGAGGAAATAGGGTGTGGGAAGGGGGTGTAAAACCACAACATTTTAGGACGCTCACTCTAAAAATGAAACCAATTTGATCTCAGTTCCCTAGTTTTCAGAAGATTGGAGTGGTTTTGTGTGGACAGACCTGTAGCCAACAGGGATGGGGCATAGGTGGGCATTACCTATCCTGTAGAAATCTTAGTTATATAGAAATCCTATAGAAATCTTAGTTATATAGTCACATATATCTTATTTTTCTTAAGATTTTTTTTAAAGGGCTTCTGACTGAGAATGCATTTTATTTAAATAAATAAACGTCTGAAGGAATGGAAAGAACAACCTCCCACCCATATCATACAGTTTGCTTCCTCCCTCTCCCCCCAAGGGCCAACATCGTAGCTACAGGCCTGATGTTTCAAGCATATCCAGGTAACCAACAGGTTTGTACTGTTGTTCTGAAATAAAACTGCCCTGGTTTGCCTCATTTGTGCAGCCCAAACTTTAATACCTGTCTCCCCACATAGAAAATCACCTTTCCTTTCCCACAAAGGTCTTCTCTAGCTCCCCATGAAGCGAGTGAGATTAGGCAAGGCCAGGGAACCCTTATAGGTCGGAAGAGAGGGGGATGCCAAACACCGCACCATCATCATCATTAATAAGAATTATTCTTAATAATATAATGAATGAAATAATTTTTTTATTATTACAGAGAGATGTGAACCTGCAGTCTCCCCATAGTCTCATATTTCATGTTTGCACTTAATTTAGAAAGTCCAAGCTATTTTAGTGCCACAACAGACACCTTATCGGAGACAGCAATGATGAGAAATGTGCAGGGTCAGGGGCTGCAGGGTGTGGACTGGCGAAGGGTAGGGGTGTGTAGCCCCAGAGAAGGTATGCAATATACTGCATAGTTTGGTAGATGCTTGGGGTGGGGGAAAAGTCCAAGTTGTGGTGCTTGAGTAACCACACTCCTCTCTGCTGTCTTCCCCCTGAGCATGCTTCTTCAGAACTAAAAGGCAGAGGCTGGATTGGGGGGGGGACAGATCCAGGAACTGGAAAGGGGCCAAATAAAAGTCAGCTGCATACCTAACAGTTCCTATTTGGGAGCGACCATCCCTCTTTGGGTGCTGAATCCCACTGATCCTCTTTTGGAAGAGAGAGACAAAAAGACCAGTATTTAAACCTCATTTGGCACTCCTTTCCTGATTGGTTCCCAGGATAAGCACTTTGGAAATGGGGAGAGGATGAAACAACAAGAAACTAAGTAGAATGAGAAGCAGAGGAGCAATCTGTCCCTCTTTATGCACTTGGAATGTTAGGAGCTTATTCTCTGGGGGTGGAGCTTATTGGCCAAGGGGATGGGGCTTGGGGGTATGCAGCTGTAGGGCAGATTTGTCCCATAAACTTTAAAGAATATGAGGTATGTTTTAAAAAAAGCAGATGATACATTTAAAGAGGAGTATCCATTTGAAATCGAGTGGATGTTTTTATGTTTGTAGCTTACCCCCAGATAAGCATACCCTAGAGTCGGTGTTGTGACCTGGGGTGGGTAGAGCCATTTCATGTGGCCACTTCTGTTTGCGGTTAATATATTCCCACTCCATGTTATCAGATGGGATGGTCACATGGCATGTTAGAGAGTGGTAATTTTACTTGGGGGTATATGACTTCACTTTTCCCCTGACCCCCCTTTTGGGGTGGTTGGTAATTTACCCGGCGGTAGAAACGGCTGCACAAATAGCTTTACCCCTGGGTAGTTTACGGCTAGGTAAGGACAGGTTTGTGTGAACATGTCCTTAGACAAGCAACGTTTGAAGCCAATGTAACTGCTCCAGAGAGCGGTAACTAAAGCAGTTAAGAGGATTCCTTTATTTGCCCGACTTGCTACACCTGTACAACTCCTGTTTTGGAGGCCAGGCCTTTGGCACGGAGAGGTTTGTTTTCACCTCCGGAGCTGTGGTTTCTGGCATGGTTCACGATGATAGTCATAAGTGTTTCTCATGTCTTATATAATGGGCGAGCATGACTAACAAACAATTAGTGTGGATGTTTTTTCGAACCTTCCTCTCCCTTCCGAGCTGCACAAGGAGGAGGATAATGTATCTAAATGACTTCCTGCTTTGTTGCTTGCCAAATTCATCTTGGGGCAGCTTGGCCAAGAAAGTTCTAGCATGTTGCGCTTGGGATGAGCTGATTGCTAAGGGCTTGGCATCGTGCTGAGTAGTTTTGGGACGTGCTGGGAACAAAGGAGGCTTGACAGAGGTGCAGGATCACACCTTATGTCAAAGCAGAAAAATATTGGTGGAAACCAACATTGGTCAGAGCAATGTTGGTGACATCTAGGCCTTCCGGATCCTTCTCTACTGTAGACATAGGCTGTGGTAGATGTTCTCAAACTACAGGTTGCAGGGCTTAATTTGTGAAATGAGCGGCGTTGGGGCTCAAGCCTGCTCCAGAAGTCTCACACCTTGACCCCAGAAGCATGGGTAGATTTAGGGATGTAGGGGGAGCTGCCTTGTCAGATCCGATCACTCCATCAGGCCCTGTTCTGCCCCTACTTTGCCAGTCCTTGCTCAGGGCTGGATTAACTAAAATGAGATTTCACCAAAATGGGAATTCCTGTTGAAATCCCAGTTTCCGATAGCATCTTGGTCGAATCGAGAACCTCTTGATACTTGACGTTGTCAGGATCGATATTTTGTTTCTTGATTTACTGACTTTCCATTTTATGGCTTTGCTATTTACTGCTTTGCTGTCCATTTCAAATCCCGAGAGGTTTGGTGTAAGGTGTCATCAGTATGCTGATGACACCCAATTGTATCTCTCCTTTTCATCAGACCCAGGCCTGGCAGTCTCGGTGCTTACCCGGTGTCTGTCAGCTGTGGTGGGGACTGGATGAGGGTGAAGTTGAAGTTGAATCCCGACAAGATGGAAGTGATGGTTGTGGGAAAAGCTGGGGGAGTGATGGCTCCCATCATTGATGGGATCCGTCCCCCCTGGTATCTCAGGTCCTAGTCTGGGGGTGCTC
The DNA here is from genome assembly GCA_003113815.1 of Sphenodon punctatus. Classification (NCBI taxonomy): domain Eukaryota; kingdom Metazoa; phylum Chordata; class Lepidosauria; order Sphenodontia; family Sphenodontidae; genus Sphenodon; species Sphenodon punctatus. The sequence continues at coordinate 21,055,991 of QEPC01011341.1, forward strand.
CCAGACCCGCAGCTTCGCCTGGATGCCCAGGTGGTGACTGTGGCAAAGGGCACATTTTGCCAATTACATCTGGTACGACAGCTTAAGCTGTATGTCTCGGACTTGAACCTTGCCACGATCATCCATGCTTTTATTACCTTGAGAGTGGACTACTGTAATGCATTCTACATGGGGCTACCCCATGTGACGGTCCGGAGACTGCAGCTGGTGCAGAATGTGGCAGCCTGCCTCTTCACGGGGATGAGTCGTCAGGAGCACGTTACACCAGTGCTCCGTTCTCTACACTGGCTGCCGAGAGTCTTCTGGGCCCAATTCAAGATGTTGGTTTTGACCTTTAAAGCCCTGAATGGCCTGGGCCCCACTTATCTGCACGTCCGCCTCACCCTCCAGATCCTGGATTGGCCTCTGCGGTCGGCCGTGACACCCTCCTTGAGGTCCCCCAGGTTTCCCGGGTGTTGACCACGAGGAGGGCATTCTTGGTGGCCACTCCACGGCTGTGGGACTTCCTCCCGCTGGAGGTCTGCCTGGCCTTAGACCTCCCCTCTTTCCGTAGTCAGTGTAAGACCTGGCTGTTCTGCCGGGCCTTTACTGAGGGAGACGGGTGATGGGTGGGTTGGGTTATGGTGGGGGTTTTCCTTTTGGTTGGGATATTTTACTGTTTGATTAATATGTAAGGTTCAATATTTTATTATTTTTATTTGTTTTTTATAACGTTGTTAGCCGCCCTGTGATGCACAAGCAGGATGGGGTGGCATAAAAATGTGATAAAATATAATTAATAAATAATTAATACCAGCAGAATATTGCATTTTTTGCACTCTGTTTTCTCTTGTGCTTCCTTGTCATTCGTTGGCTGCTATGCAGATTCCTTTACCAATCTGCAATCCAGTTGCAGATTGGTCAAAGCGAAGGGAATAATATAGAAAAACAATTCTGATTGGAGGTATGGGAATTGGAAGTTAAAAGGTACTGTGAGGAAGTTAAGGGGTGGATTATTTGAACAGTGATTGGCTCAGAAATGTAGTACAATGAACAGACAGAAACTCGGAAGTAAAACGGCACCCACAGCAACGCGGTAAGAAGTAAACGAATGATACATGGTAAATAGTAAGTGGAAAGTCAGCAAATTGGGATGGCATCTCACGATAGTGTGAGAATCGAGAAATCACATTGGTATTGAGACATGGTTGGTAAATCGATTCCAGTTCCTGAGATGGTGAAATTCCTTGCAAGCAGCAGTTTAGCTGCTCGTTTCACCCCTAAGCTTGATGGGGGCTAAGGCTGGTAATCTTGATGGTAGCCAAGAGCCGGCTACAGCTGCTGCCTTGAGTGGCTACTTGGCACTGCCAATCTGCCCGAATCCTGTCGGGGAGAGACCAGGGCTGAGGATGGTGCTTCTGCATCTAGCTACAGGGGGAATCTTGCAGAGTAACAGCAGCGAGAGGGTCTGGAAGAGGGAGGTGCTGAGGCTGAGGCCTGGCCCAAATTAAGCTTAGTGGGCGACCTTTGATGGGTTGCTGCATCTACAGAAGAGTTTGCTATTCTGGTTGATAGATTTTTGCCGGTCTTTGTTGCTGTCTGGGGTTCTAAGATTATGCTTAAATGTCAAAAAGAGGTCATGCTGACAAACATTTGGGAACCCTTGAGCTAAGGACCCATTTGCACAAGGTCATCTGCCCTCGGGTTCTTTACTGCTCAGTAGTTCCAGGGGTCTTGCATCTTTGCTGTGAATTGAGGGCTTGTCCTGGGGGCAACTGCTGGCTTAATGTTCCAGGGTCATCCTCAGATTACTGTGTGAACGCAGGGGTGGGCCTGGGGGGCCAAATGCAGCCCTGCAAACCTCAGTCCCAGGGGCCAAATGCAGCCCATTTTTATGTGTCCCCTTTCCAGTTCCTGTTTCTGGCCCCTGGATCCAGTTCCTACCCTCCAAGCACTGAAAGAATGAGCTCAGGGGAAGGGAGCAGAAAGGAGGCCATGTGCACAAGGCAAGGGGACAGATCCATGGCACCAATCCATAATGTGGACCTTCCTCTTCCTGAGCACGCCCTTTAAGCACCCCTGTCCTCAGTTTCTATTCGGCCCTCGGAGCTTGTACTAATTTTCAAAGCCTCTCGGCGGGAAGAGATTCCGCACCCTGGGCCTAGGGGACAGCTGCCTCATGTCAGTCAGGTGCTTTGCAGCCCTTTGTGTATCCCCACAACCCCAGGTACCTTGTATAGAGGGGGTCCTGAGGCACAGAGGTTGCCAGCATCAAAACAGAGATCTGAACCCTGAGTCTATAGAGACTATTTATTATCAGGAATAGGCATCTGGAGGGAATTACTGATCCACAGCTTTAATCCTGGATTTAATTATGCATTCGTATTATGGATCTGAACATTTTCTACTGCCACTGAGGTTGCTTGCAAAGGGCCCCACAAAGAAGGGGCAGAGTCGTAATGCTGGCCCCATTCCTGCCCACTCTGAAAATGTCCTTGCCTTCCTGATGGGGTTGCTGCTGCCTGTGGGGGGTGGTATTGGAGCCAGGGAGGCACCACAAGCTGAGGCTGGTCAGGAGCCCCCTTGGGAGGGGCCGCCACTTAATCAGATTCTGCCCCCTTGCCATCTAGGGGAGGTCCATAATTGGGATATGAGCCCGTGCTCAATCACCATGGCCTCGCAAGTTGCTATGTAACTGTTGGGAGTGAGGGAGAAGAGTGTGTTCAGTTATCTTGGCACAGAACCAGATCCAGGGCTTAATTGATAAAAAAAACCAACAACTGAATTGCCAGGGCCCAAGCCTGCCCCAGAAACCACGCCCACAGCCGCAGAGCTGTCAGAGCAGAGAAATGAACCTGATTCTTCAGCTAGCAACCCAACCTCTGGGCTAACTTAACCTGCCTCTCCACAGCTGATTATAGAACAGGAGTTCTTGTGATTTGATCGGTGTGACGGCTAGTGCAGTGAGCGGGTCTTTCATTTATGAAAGACAAATTTCCCCCCTGGCTGCTGTTTCTAACCCTGAAGTAGCCATAGCCAATACTGGCCTTTTCCTGGACTTTCACATTTCTGGATGCATATTGCATTCCTACTGGGAACACTTCCCTGGGCTCATGCCCCTCTTGAACCCCCGCCATGAAGCCTCCCCCCCCCCCAGCCGCTCCTAAACTTTCAGCTTCTCTATTCTAAACGCCGTGTTTATCTTCAGAGGGCCTGGGAGAATCAGAGAGAGGAGGAGGGGGCAGGGGAGGCAAGACTCCTGGTCTCTATCCCAGCATCACCAGGCAACGGTGCCCTGCAATTCGCAGACCAATGGAGAGAACTCTGTTTACCAGGAAGAGGACACTTGAAAAGGAGAATCTTTGGCGGAAACATGACTGGGATTAACACCCTTGTGTGTGTGTGTTTTGAGGCAGTTCTGTTGTTGGGGGGGGCTGACCCCTAGCACCACAACTTGCCTTGCCAAGGGACTCTCTCCCTGCCTAATTTAGAGTGCAGCATGGTGAATGGGGTGGGAAGAGGGGCGGCGGAGGGAGGGTGGTGAGATCCAACAGCCCAAACAGGAGCCTGAGATTATCTGGTTTGAAGGGTGGAGGGGGAGGTCGGTCATTAGATGCCATGCTTCGGAAAATCCTGCTGTAATTAATTTTCTCCTGAATTAATTAGAGGAGCCTTGGAAGAAGCGGGTGGTTGGCGGGGGAGTATGAGGCGAAGGAAGGGAGAGGGGCTGTGGATTTGGGAAGCTTTTTTTTTTTTTTTTTAAAGGCACGGTATCCAACAGGAATTAAACCCCAGATGATGTTGGTAGTGAGATAGTCAGCCGAGAGTGAGTTCTGAGGAAGGGAGTGCTGGTTTGGGGTTTGTCCTGGCTAGCTGCTGTATAATAAAAGCAGCCAGGAGGGCTGAGTCTGCTTGCACGTATGAGCAAGGGGGTCTACACAACTCCCATTTGGGAATCTTCATGTCCTTCCTATGGTGGGCAAGGAAAACCCCCCCCTAAACGCAAGCATCAATTAAATCTCTGCATGAGGCAGCTGCGGTGCACTGCCAGGGAAGGGGCTGGTGTCGAGGCAACAGGCTTTGCTCAGGGCAGGGGCAACCAAGAGGTAGATCGTGATCCACTGGTGGACCACAAGCTAGTTGCCAGTAGATCACAGTCTGGGGAGGGGAACCAGCCCTTCAGAGATAGTCTCTGGGGAGGAGAATAGGGTCAGCATCCCAAGGAGTGTCTCTGGGGAGTGCACCGGTTAGGAGAGCTCCTCCAGTACAGCAGGGAAAGAAAGGCTCTCTAAAAGGGAGCGCTCCTCTCCACTTCTGAGGTTGGTTGCTGAGGTGCCCTAGAGCTGGGAGTCAGCAGGAGGAGCCTTGGTAGGGTGGCCACCTCCCGCTGAAATGACCTTGATCTTGTTACCTTCAGTTTTGACCTATGTGAGATACGTTTAACAGATTGACTATAGTCTGAACATATTGGCTTTAGTTTGGACATAAAGGCCTGGACATATTTGGTCTTCCGATAACTTTTCCCCTGCTTAACTTTTAACCTTGTTAGTTAATGCTTAGGAAAATATGAGTAAGCTCATATTTAGGGAAGTAGAGGCATACACTCAAGGGAACATTTTTGTTGCACAAATGGGTTGCAAGATTGAGGTTTAAAACAGTTTATAAAAACAGGATGTTTCATGGGTGGAGGTAATGACTTTAGTTCCCCAATATCTTAACCACAAACGTTGTCATACATTTATAATTTTATGCAGGCATCAACCCTTTTCAACCATGCTATTGGCAGTTAATAATATATGAATTACTTAGCCTGAGTGTGACGTCAGTTTTCTTATAAAAGAGTAAGTCACCAAGGAAATGTTACCTTAGACGCCATGAACACTCTCGTGGTGCTCTTTGGTCACCATGGTGATCCTCTGGTCACATGATCTTCCTTCATCTTTCTTAAGCCTGTATGCCTGGGTAACTATGCTAGTTTTAAGTTTATTATTTTAACCTTTGTACTTTTAATACTTAAAACAATCTTAAGTTTAACTTTAATTCTATCCATGTAACATGTACCTTGAAATACTTTTATATAAACCACTTATTAAGGGTTTATTCTGTTTTGGGGTCTTGTCCCATAGAAAATGTTTTTCTATGTTTTCATAAATATTTTCAATTATATTCTTATTACTAATTATGTGTTTCTCTTTATTTATGTAGTCATTTTAATCTCTCTGGGTATTAGCATAATTTAGCTGTGTGTCCAGGTTTTGAACCTACGTAATTATTAATAAATTATCAATTAGGAAATGGATCCAAATAAATCAATATTACCTTAAAACCTGGCAACAATCTTCACATAGGCCAAAAATGAGGAGCCTCTGGGTCATTTCTGCAAGAGGTAGCAGTCCTAGAGCCTCAGCCTGCAGTGCCAGACAGGTCCAACCTTACCACCGGGTGACCTGGGGCAGCTACCCCGGAGCCCTGCTCTTTCTGAGGGCCCTGGGATTGCCTCTATTTTCACCAGGACAAGTTGTGGGGGCCCCTTCTTAGTGGGGACCTCAAACATGACCACCTTCAGGGCACTGCAGAGGTTGCCTCCCAAGGGGGAGGAGCTACCCGGGCCCCTGCATTTTATCTTTGCCCTGGGCCTTGGAAATCCTAAGGCCGGCCCTGATGCCAGAGCCAGCAGAAGGCATAGTAGACCGCCTGAGGTTGGCACCTGGATTGACTGGGCACCCTTGCCTGAGGGAGACTTAACTCTCCCACAACACCCTTTCTCTTTGCAATCTCACCACTTGTTTTGTTCTGTAGCAATAGGTATTTGGTGTGTGTGTGTGTGTGTGTGTGTGTGTGTGTGTGCGCACAACTCTGGAACAAGTCCAGGGTGCACCATTGCATCTGCCTGCATGCAGCCGCGCCTGGGTCAATGGTTAAATGGCCCTGGTGACTACCAGGGCCCACGGTGTGCCCTGGCGGCACCCCTCCCCCACACCATAGCGTTACGGGTGGCTCACCGACAACACTATAACATCGCCAGGACAACCCCCAGGTGAGAGCAGGACTGCAGTGGCTATCCGCTGAGCAGACGGAGGGCAGCTCCAGCTGCTGGCCCGGGGTTGGGCTGCCTGCTCTGTTCCGCAGTCTCGCCAGAGGGGCAACCCTGGAGCAAGGACTGCCCTGCCTCTGCTCTGCCTCCACATCTGGCAAGCCGCCTTTAAACAGACAGTCCGCCCAGGGGTGAGGTGGGGCAGATGTCCATGTGAAGACATCCAGTGTATTCACACAAGTGTGGATTTCCCTGCATTTCAGTGGCTCATTCTTGAATCTGGGTGGTAGAGAACAGGGGATCTCAAGGAGCACAGAACGTGGTAAGGATTTCACAGAACACTCCACTCTTAAAAGAGGGGTGTATAAATGAGTCCATGGAGTCACTTATGGCCAGACCTTGGCAATGAGACTTAATAGACCAGGACATTCAATACAATGCTGAAATGAATTGGCTGTTCCCAAATCATTGCTATTTTTGGCTTTTTTTTTTTTTTTTTCCAAATTCTCTCTCTCACATACAATCTAAAAACAAATAAATGAAAAATCCAAAATAAAAATGAAAAAAAAGGTCTTTTAAAAAAAAAAAAAAAAATTGCTGAAATTGCCGACCATAACGGAAATGACAAAAAGAACATTTCCAGAAGTACTGAGCAATAGTGTTTGCACGGAATTACCACCTGTACCAAAAGGTTGAAAGGAAACCTGAACGAAACGTTGCAAAGATGAATATGTTTCTGCATCATTGGGAAAACAGCAAATTGGGCACTTTTACGACAAAACCAGTGTTTGCTGCGATAAACCATTTCAGCTCTAGTTCAGTGCTTTCCTTTGCAATGCCGCCGCCGCCACCACTGCTGCTACATCGCCACCCACCGGGCTCTCTAGATGGCAAAGAGGGAAGAACTTGAGGGATGCGACTCTCCATCCCAGCTCTGCCACTGATGGGATGTGTAACCTCGGAAAAGTTCTCTGACCTCCCTGGGACTTGGTTGTTCCATCCATGGGACTTGGGAGTGGGTTTATAGTCACAAGGTGGAGTTAACTTATTCTGATTGGCTAAGCACGGTAAGAAGGGCAGAGGGCTGCTGCTGATTGCAAGGGATGGAGGTTGGGGTGTGTCCTGGGGGCGCTGGCAACACTGCAGCCGGATGGATTCGTTCAGAGAGCGCCCAGATGGCCAACCTTTCCAGACATACCTTGGTAAGTGTGGGCCAACTGCCCATTTGGTGTAAATCTCCACTCGCTCTAATGAAGGGACACTTCTTAATTCCAGGGAGGGGATCTGCCCTGTTGACTTCAAATGAGGTGCCAGATTATTAGCAACAGATGGGGATTTGGATCCATTTACTTCAATGGAGTGAAGTCAGATTAACTTCCTCACCTAGGGATATGGCTCCATTGACTTCAGTGCAGCAGTGCAGGTAGGGACTTTGGCCCCCACTGACTCCAGTGCAACACTTCTGGATTTACACACTGCTGAGGATCTGTCCACATTGACTCTAGTGGAGCTCAGCCATAGTGACAGCAGCTAATTATCTGGCCTAAGTTTATTTGAAAGAGTGAGGCTGACTTGCACCAACTGTAGTTTTGGCCCCTTGATTCCAATGGCATGTTGGATTTCTATCATGTGAGAACATGATCATGCAACTCCTTTTGCTTCAGTGATGTGGAACTGGAGTTACACTAGCAATCTAACTCCATCAATTCAGTAGCAGGGCCAATTTGTGCCATCTAGGCATCTGGCTCTGTTGGCCAGTAATGGGTGGAGAGGAACCCGATCTGCAAGTGCTTTGAGATCTGTTGTCATGTTGCAGCTAAACTGCTGTCTTTGCAAAAACAAATAACACAGTCGGGGGAATAGCAACGGTGCCAGATCTCATAATCTGGGCTTATTTTTTTTAGGTTTGTGGGGGGATTTGGAAGTCCCCCTTCCCCTATTTGCAGCTAGGATGAGTTAAAATTAGAGCAGGGCTGGGGGGGGGGGGGGGAGAGGGCAGGCTGACAAGCATGGGAATCTGGAAGGCTATTCAGAAGTAATTATTGGCCTCAATATGGAGCAAAGCTGGGGGCCAGGGGAGAGGGGAAGACCCATGAGGAAAGGCGGCTTTGCCAAGCAGGCAGGAGAGAGCCAGCCCCCCTATGCCCCCCCCCCAATTGCTAAAAGATGACAAATAGCCAGAGACGTGAGAGGGGAGGGGTTTGCCTGTTTGGGGGCAAAGTGACAACGTGGAGGGCAAGCCATCTGGGTGGGATGTGGGGATGGAGGAGGAGGGAGTTAGGGAGGCGTTAGGCCGAAAAATGAATGAGCCAAGGCCACAAATCTGTCTTGCCGAGAGCCTCATTAGGCCAAGATGGAATATTGTGTTCAGTTTGGGCAGTGAGCTTCAAGAAGGATGTAGACAAATGGGAGAAAATTAGCAGAATAATTAGGATGAAAAAGGGACTGGAAGACAAACTGTATTATTAATTATTTTTATTTTATTTACATAGCACTAGCGATGTACCTGGCACTGTACAATCCACAGTTACAGACAGCTTCCTACCCCTGGGGGCTTACAATCTAAGAAAGACAAGGAAGGGGGAGACAAGGGAGAGATGAACATCGGGAGAGACAGGAGTACGTTCAGGAAGTTGAGAAGTTGCAGGCACATGCGTTTCACTTAATTACAGCCAACTAGATTCTGAGCGAGGAGGAGAGGATGCAGTTTCACTCCACATGTCTGAGGAAAGGCTGAAAGAAATGGGTACGTACGTTTAGCCCAGAGAAAAGCAGACTAAAGGGGGGACATGATAGCAGCATTCAGTGATCTAGAAGGATGCCACAAAAATACTGGTGAACGGAAGATGGAATGAGATGGAAGGGGGCTTAAATTGTAGCAAGGGAGATTGCGGTTAGATATTAGGGAAAATGTCCTAACTCTAAGAACTGTTGGGTTATGGAACAAGTTGCCTAGGGAGCTGTGGAATCTCCTGCCCTGGATGTTTTCATAACCCAGCTGGATGAGCATCTGTCTGCAATGCTGCAGGCAGAGGGTATCTTCCTTGCCTTGGAGCAGGGGCCTGGGACTGGATGACCCTGGAAGGCCCTTCTATATTCTCTTGATTTTATTGTGAACCGTAGGATTTCTTAACGGCTCAACTCCTGACTCGTGATAACGTTTGGAGAATCTCATCCTTCATTGCTACAATGTCTAGTCCTTTTGGGCTGTGAACCACAAGTCACTTAACCCCAGAGTGATTCTGTGGAAGCCTGAAGTTTGCAAATGGAACTGTGATGTCTCCCATAAAGATTCAGAAACCAGACATAATCCCTTCCAGAAATTATTATTATTGCCTGTGGGTATTATTATTATTATTATTATTTATTATTTATTATGTGAGTATTATTTGCATTTTTGTGTCGCCCTCTGAATAGCCAAATCCCCCTCATTATTTTAAGAGATTTTAATAAAATCTCATGATTTACATCAATCTCAGGCTCCTGCATGGTGGTGGCTTCTTCTTTTTTTCTGTTTAAGGATAGCAAACCTGTAAATAAGGGTCCTTTTGCACATAGCACTAGCCGTGAAGTTATAGTCCAGGTCCCATGGCTGTATAAAAATGGAGATACCAGTCTGGCTGTGTGCCAAATCTGGGGCTGTTGTTCTTTGAGCTTGTGTTTAGGGCTCTTGTGTAGCCAGTGCAAATGGCTCTATCTGTAGGAGCAAGAGACTGAGGCTGCTGGAGGCTGATTGGGATGACGATGGTGGTGCCATTGATGTTCTGTTTAGTCATCTGAGTATTTTGTGGCTAAACAGGTGATCCACAGCAATGGGATCACCCTCCCCCTCTCTCCACCTCATAGTTTGGTCAGCCTAAAGCAGCACAAGCTCCAGCACAATCCCCAGTCCCAATCTTTTCTCTACTGAGAGTGGACTATGTGGTGCTGGAGGTAGACCAGAAGTCTTGTCACATCATCTGGTGGAGATTACAAAGCCCATGTTAAATCAAAAGCCATTACATGCCTAAGTTAAATTGAATGTGTGTGTGTTCTCTCTCTCTCTCGCGCACACACACACACCACGCCAGAGCCAAAACGGATAGTAGGTTTATTATGGGTATTATTCGCATTTTTGGGTTGCCCTCTAAATATCCAAATCATACCCGTGACTGAAATGGGTATTTGCATATCAATTTTGGGGGATATTCTGTTTCAGTTATTTTGGAGGTTTGGTTATTTGGTTTTTTTTGTTTTGTTATCGTGGTATTTAGGTTACATCCTTTTCAGCAATTGTGTATGTGCAGTAGTTCTAACGTTGCTGAAATGATGTGATCAAAATGCTGAAATAAAAGAAAAACAAACGAAAACCACCCAACCTCTAATAACTAAAATGAATACCTAAAGGAAGAGAAGTGGGGAGCTGTTATTATCTACTTTGCCTTTTAGGGTCAAGTAGGATACATTAGGGTCAGGTAGGATACATTAGGGTCAGGTAGGCTTGTTCAGGAAAACACCTAGGTTGGAATAGGCTTTGGGGCAGAGGATGGAATGGGCCCCCCGCTGATTGTTCTCCCATGCACAAGGGGGTACAGCTAGGGTTACCATTTCTCAGGGTTTGACCCTGAGACAGTGTCAGGATTTTCAAGTATCATCTCTGGGTTCAGGGTTAAGCCAATAATTCGGGGTCAGTCAACTCTCCCCTTATATTTTACCTGTCTTTGTATGCACTGGGGGAGGGAGAGGAAGCTGTGCAAGCTTGGCAGACCCAGCTGCCAAGGTTGTAGTGAGAGAGGAATTTCTTTCCTGAGAGTCCTTCTTTGCAAGGACTACGAGGCTGCCCATCTACCTTTGCACCCCCGTGCCTCTGCTCTCAGTTTCTACACCATATATCGTGGCTAGGGTTGCCACCTAGGTATATTTTTCCAGGCCACTTATGAAACATACATGTTGCAGGGCCTCCATAGGCACCAATGCAGGCCCTGCAACATGTATTTTTCATAAGTGGCCTGGAAAAATATACCTAGGTGGCAACCCTAATCCTGCCGCTGGCTTTTTTTTATTAAACAAATAGAAATATACACATTTAAAGGAATAACAAGTTAACAAAGGCTTTTAATGTACATTTATGCAAATCACCGTGAGGCTCCCCTCTCCAGGGGAGGTGGCAATCCTAGATACAGCTGCACCAGAGAATGTGGGACCCCCCCCCCAGGCTTGAGGGGCCTTATTGCAGCTGTCCCTCCCTGTTATACCCTTGGGTTTGCTTGGGTTCCAACTCCAACACCCATCTCGCGCAGACACTCGCTTCCTCCTGGGTCCGTCCTCCTGGCGCGGGGCTTGTGGCTATGGCTGTCCCCTCTTGCAGTCTGGCCATAAGACTCCCCTAAGCCAAAGTCAAACTGCAATAAGTGGCAAGTCTCATTGCAGAGAGGGACAAAATGGTGGTGTCTCCTTCATTCCCCTTTGTCCTTCATCACCCCTCCCCACCGCATAGTTTGGGCCACCTAAACCGAAACAAGCTCCAGCTAGGGTGGCTGTACCTCCCCTTTAAAAGAGGACACTTATGAAAAATACATGGTGCAGGGCTGCATTGGAACCAAGTGTCCTCTCTTAAAGAGGAGGGATGGCCACCCTAGCTCCAGCCCCAGCCGTTTCCCTATTGAGAGTGGAACATCAGCTGTAACCATCCGTGGTATGTTTACACACCTAACCCAGGCTGCGGTCCCACAGGCCGCACCTCTCCTGTGTATTTCCACAGTGGAAACCGTCATCCAAGAGTCGTGATTACACCATTGCCACACAGCAGGCTGGCAAGCCAGGGGGCCAAAAGGAGCCTCAACTGAGCCTCCATGACCGTGGATGTGTCAAGCAAGAGGGAGGCGGGCCCTCCGCATGATTGGTCCCATCCCCTTTTCCATGGGAGGCCACACGGCGTGTCCATTTCCCAGAACTTCATGTACCTGTCCCACCGTGCTCTCTGAATAAAGCTTTTGCCCTGCAGGGAATCCTGCGATAATTGCAATTTGAGTCACTCTCCTTTAGGGGAGTAGCTTATATGGCATATAATTACGGTGGAAGGAAGAGCACCCAAGCTATGCCAAGGGAGCTTTGTGTCCTGCGTAAAGGAAGGCGGAGGGGGCTGATGGGATTATCTGCTAGGCATTTTGCTGATGGATAGATAGGAGGGCCTGTCAGAAAGTTTGGCATTGATTGGTGCTCCTGGGCTGGGAGCCATCAAGTGTGTGGAAATACCAAGCTAACATAACCTGGGCATGGCTGAAACCTTGTCCCACGGCTTCACTCTCCTCTGATGAGATACCTACGAAAAAACATGAGAGCAGATAGTCAGCAGGGGGGAGGTCATTGACCAGAGGTGGGGAACCAGGCTCCGTAGGCTCGATAGGGGAGCTGCAGGCCGGCTTCCAGGCTCACAGAAATGTGGCTTGAAAAGTCAAGGAGAGCAGCCTGTGTGGGGGCGGTTGCCACCGTTCTCTGTGACATCAGAATGGTTGTCCTGTATCCAGGGTGCCATGTCAAGTGGTGACCGCCAACTTACCAAGTGGTAGGGGAGTTGAGATCTCACAGTGCATGCAGTGGAAACCCTGTCTCCATGCTTGGTTATCATGAGCTGCCTTTCCACAGCTATTCTAGCTGATTTTTTATGATGTCTAAAACCACCTTAACTTGCGTGCAGGTGAGCAATTTAGGAAAGATGTTTCCAATGGAAAAAGCAGGGTTGTTTTTTTTTTTTTAAATGTCTTCCCAACTCTGAGTGAAGAGCAATGATTAGTCCATTCCAGCCTATCAATCCGAGCTGCCCCTGGAGTTTCAGGACACCCCCCCACCCCATCCAGGATCAGATTTTCAGATGGGCTCAGCACCCATGGCCGGCAGAGCTTTCAGCTTAAATGAGTGCTCCCAGCTAGTATTGAATAAAAAAACCTGCTGCTTCCGGATCGAGATGGGGGGCGGGGGTGGTGGTGGTGGAGGGTATATGATAGGTGGGAGGAGAAGGTGGCTGCAGCTGCTCTGTCGGATCTCTGTATTGTGCTTGCCTCCTTCTCCTGCCAATGTGCCAGCATGTATTGAAAATACCTGAAACGGATAGCAAAAAACGTATCTTAACATCCACTGTTGGTTTACTTATTTTTCTGTAGTGTTGGGCTCCAGACCGGTGCCCAGTGTGGTTATCTCTGACCTGGAGCCGTACCCTACAGAAAAGTAAATAAAGCACAGCTTACCCTCCCTCTGCCCACCCCTTTCTGACCCCTGGACCCCTGACTCCTCCCCCCTCCCACAGCCCAGAAATCCCCTTGAAGTGGCACCAGTGCTGCTCCAAGAAGCTTTGATAGATCCAAAAGGGGGGTATACAAACCAAATTCACCGTTTTGTCAGTACGAACCGTCCAAATTCCGACAATTTGTATTGATCCAAGTCCGAACTTCACACCCCTAATATTTTATACGAACAGGCATTTAATGGGTAGGGTGTATTTTATTTTCTTTCTTGTATTTTGTTGTGTATTTGCATACTTGTCAAGGCTGTTTGTCAGTACAAGGAATAATCTAAACGTAATGGGTAGGGATAGATCCGTGTGTGTGTGTGTGTGTGTGTATTAGTATTTTATGGGGTTTATATTTTTATTTTTTTTAAAAAAGACATGAGCTACGAGGGTGAGCGTTTAGAGAAAGCCTGATGGAAGAGAGGATTTTAGAAATAAGTTGAAAGGCATGAGAGAATTAAAAGTTCATATGTGTTCAGGACAGGAAGCATACCTCCCAACATTTTGAGAGGCCAAAGAAAGAAAGAAAAGCCTTGCCCCTTCCGCCAATAGCTCCACCCCCTCAGCCAATACGCTCCACCCTCTCATGCACTTACACATCCACACGCACCACCCCCTCCCAGCATCCAAGGGCATAAAGAGGGACAGACGCTCTCCCGCTTCTCATTCCAATCAGTTTCTTGTCATTCCATCCTCTCCCCACTGGCCTCTCAAAGTGCTTTTCCACTGGGTGACCTTGGGCCTGTCACAGATTTCTCAGCCTAACCTACCTCACAGGGTTGTTGCTGTGAGAATTAATTACTCATTGAGTTAATTAGTTTAACATTAATGGTTAGATGTTAAAGTGAATAGATTGAGTAGTTTATTGTTAATAATAATAAATAATAATAATAATAATAATATTATAATTATTATTATTTTCATATGGTTAGATGTTAATTTCTAAAGTTAATAAGCTGAAGTGCGAACCAGCCTGAGCTGAAGGGAAAGGGTGGGATACAAACTGAAATAAAGAAATAGGGCAGCTGGCCTGCACATGCGCAAAATGGCCGCTGCGTATATACAGACCGGTGGCCCTTTTCTAAAATGGTGGCAATGCTGCCGTGGCCATTTTGTGCATGCAGTCATTTTAAAAAATGTATAGATTTTAAACCAAATTGCAACCGGTGTGTTACGATTCGGTACAGATCAGTCCGTATAATGCCCATCTTTAATAAATAGGGACTGCTGGGGGAGGTATGAGAGAGGGAGTCCCCGGCAGTGGGGAGCAGCACGGGAGAAGGGGCAAAGGTGATTGAAGGAGCAATACGGAAATAAAACTACTGTACACAGCTCAGGAGAAATACAATCTAACATTTCTTAGGAGCTTAAGTGGGTAGAGCCTAAGATGATAAAGGATCACTTTCTATGGTTCAGCCATTTCCTAAGACCCAGTTTAACTCTCCTGCCTTTTTTCCTTGCTTTATTCGTACGGTTTCCAATGGAAAGTAGATTTCTGGGATCGCCCTCTCTGTAGGTGTCCCTTAATGACATTTGGATTCTACAGGTCAATTTCAGCCAAATTGATCAGAATGGCAGAAGTCACAAAGCTAGGTAGGGACTTACAGTTTCTTAACAATAGTTGCATCTGGAGTTGATATATGGCCAGGGGCCTGTGTTCACTGATTTTTCCTTATTGGCAGCAATGGGGAAAACACAGTGAACATAGGTCCCGGGATGTGGTCCTTTTTAGTAATAAGGGGTCCCATTGCCTTGCATTAAGCATTGTCCCCCTTAGGAAACCTAGCTTTCTTGGGGGGGTTCCTGAATGCAGCTTCTCACTTTTGATGTGTAGCGTAAGAGCTGCCATATTGAGTCAGGCCAATGGTCCATCTAACCAGCATCCTGTCTCCAACGGTAGCCTACTTTAGTTGCTTCGCAGAGGGGTGCAACCGTTCAAATGGAATGATGCATTTCTTGCTGTTCACCCCTAGACCCTGATAGTCTGAGGTCTCATCCAACGACCAGCTTCATGGACCTCTCCTATAATAAGGCGCAGTCCGCAT
This sequence comes from Sphenodon punctatus, assembly GCA_003113815.1. NCBI lineage: Eukaryota > Metazoa > Chordata > Lepidosauria > Sphenodontia > Sphenodontidae > Sphenodon > Sphenodon punctatus. Next base: position 21,071,313 of record QEPC01011341.1, read on the forward strand.
TCCTCTTTCTGCATTAGGAACTCAAACTGGGGACTTCTTGCACGGCAGGAACAGGTCCCATTAGACTCCTCCAGACCAAACCAAGCAGGTCCTGAGGATTCAGTTCATTTCAGGAACTTCCTTGGCCCAAGCCTGCCAGACACTCTGAGGGCAGGAGACCCCTCCCATGTTGTGATGTCACAGTGGGCATTTTTGCACACACCTTAAAGTGCTGGTCTTTCAATCTTCTGGGTTTACAACTCCATAAGTAAGTTCTGGATGCATTCTTCACACACACATACTGCCCTAAGGCAGTTCCTGGATGCATTCTTCACACAAACACTGCCCTGAGGCAGGCTAAAGTAGCCGCAGCTGTAGACGTGAGGGGCTGCCATGGAAACCAAGTGACCACAGCTGCCTGGAGCAAAGCAGTTTACCAGGAGAACATTTTACACACACAAATGTTCTGGGAGAAGTTCTATGCACTAGTTCAAAGAGCCAGATGTTTAAGATCTGGGTGAGTGATTTAGACACACAGAAAGTTCAGGATGTAACAGCAAACATGCAGAAGTGTGTCTGTAAAAACACCCAGTATTCCATGAGGCGAGCCCACATCAAAAATGGGGTGGAGAATGCTGTAGCCCTGCCCTTTTCCTGGGGTGCCCCTCAGATTTCCATGTTGCTGCCGTGCTCTGTGGCGGCAGGCCTAGGGCAGAAAATAGGCGGAGTTAAGGCATTCCCCCACCTCTTTCTGACATGGCACAGTCCTATCACAACACTCTGTGGGGGCAAGCGGTGCCCAAGTTTGGAGGAACCTGGCTAGATTGGAAAAGGTTCTGATGAATTTACAGCCCAAGCATGGCTGTAGGCCCCATTACAAGCCAGGCCTAAGTTTGCCTCCTCAATAGTATGAATACACTAGGCCTTCTCTCCTTCCCTTCCCCTCACAGAGCTGTAAACGTGAGGTGTACGCTGTGTTCCAAGCTGTCATCTCAAGCCAGGCACTGGGAAAGCAGGTTTCTTTTTTCTCCCTTCAGAGCTACAGTGATTAGGATAATGAAAAACTCGGAGGTTCCTCTTTGCCTCTGAATAGGAGCTTTGTCTTTGCAGAGAAATGACTTGAAACTTATCCGGGGGAAGGCGATTGTTATCTTGAAGGCTCCCGAACTGTTTGGATCCTGACTTTGTTAGAGATCTTGTAATTTAAACTTCAACCCGCTTATTAGAAATCCGAGATAATAGTTTAATAATAAAAAAGTGTTTTTTTTCTTTCTTCTTTTCTTTTCTTTCCCCTTTCTCTCTCGGCCGCTCTGGGCGTTCATCATTCGATACTCTTTCTTTTCCTTCCTTTGGGAAAAAAAACCCCCGCAATTGGGTTTTGTCGTTATTATGTGGGATTGCCAGGCAAAAGTGGATAGAGGCTTCTTTTTGAAGGCTGCCAAAGATTTAGCACCAAAGGCCTTTCAGGACAAGGACAATCTTTCCGCAGGCCCAGAATGAATTAGAATCCAAATCACTCCTGGTTTTGTTTGACGTTCAGTTTAAAGGGAAAGAGAAAATAATTCTCTCTTTGGAACAGTTTCCAGCGCCTGGGAGACTCATAGCTTAATCCACGTCCCCACTCAGCAGGTACACCATCCACCTCGGTCCCTCCACCGCCCTCGGGTTTCATTGGAACTAGCTGAGGAGCTCCTTCCAAGAAATCCTATTTGACTCTCTCATCCATGTGGCTTGCTGGCCCCAAATGTGTACAGAGCAAGCATGTTTGGACATGTGCAGAGTACGTGTTCTCTCTCGCTACTGATCTCTCAAGCTGATACTGTGGTCACTCATCCTACCCCATGCTGGTCTGGTGATCTGATATTAAAATGCAAGCCAGTAACATGCATGCTCTGAAATTTGGAAGGAAGAGATGGTCCAGAGGGTGGGTTGAATGCTGGAGATCCTAGGGGATTATTATTATTATTTT
>QEPC01011341.1:21100236-21136252 GCA_003113815.1 Sphenodon punctatus
TGATATTGGAAACAGATCTCTGCCTGGAGAGACAGGTGGAGGTAGTGGCGAAGGCCGCTTTCTGCCAGTTATATCGGGTGCGGAGGCTGCGTCCGTATGTCTCCAGCCAGGACCTGGCCTCCCTCATCCATGCCTTCGTCACCTCGAGGCTGGACTACTGCAATGTGCTCTACGTGGGGCTGTCCTTGTTTCTGGTTCGGAGGCTGCAGCTAGTGCAGAATGCGGCGGCCCGCCTCCTTTCGGGGACGGGTCGTCGGGAGCATATAACACCTGTGCTCCAGACTCTGCACTGGTTGCCAATAGTGTGCCGAGCCAGGTTCAAGGTATTGGTGTTAATCTATAAGGCCCTTCATGGTCTGGGCCCCTCATACCTCAGGACCATGTCGCCCTCTGTGCCCCAGATTAGCTCCTTCAGTCTGCCGGGGGTGCCTTCTTGGAGGTCCCCCGTGTTAAGTGGGGGGCCACAATGGAGAGGGCATTCTCGGTGGCCGGGACGCACCTTTGGAATTCCCTCCCAGAGGAAGCTTGCCTGGCCCCAAGCCTGTTAACATTCCGGCAAAATTGCATGACCTGGCTGTTTGCCCAGGCCTTTGGGGAGGGGGGTTAGGGTTTTTTATCTCCCTTCACCCTTATTTATTGTATTAATTCTTTTGTGTCACCCTAGCCGTGTTTAATTGTGTGATTTTATGAGTGTTTTAAAATATTTTTATAATTGTATTTTTATATTTTATATTTTCAAAATTGGTAGCTGCCCTGAGCTGTGTTCAGGAGGGGTGGGATATAAATTGATTAAATAAATAAATAAATAAATAAAATTAAAAAAACCATATATATAAAAGCATATAAAAATGGAAACATTTAAATACAAACATAATCTCCCCAGCCCACACATGACCCTCCAGAAAACCCACCCAATGCCACCTCCCTGTTCCCCACATCCTAACCCCCTCAGGCCCCTACCTCACCCCTATCTCCACCTGCCAAATGCCTTTCCAAACAGGAAAGTCTTACACCCCTTAGGAAGACACTCAGGCTTGGACCCAAACAAACCTTTGGGAGGAGGGAGTTCCACAGCATTCGGGAAGCAACCAAGAATGCCTCCCTGTGAGCTTTTGTCGTACGATTAAGACTAATGGATGGTACCCACAGGGAGGCACTCCCAGCTTATTGCAGGGGCCGCAGTGGGAAATGGAAGGACAGCCGGGCTTTCAGATAATGTGGGGCCCAAACTTTTTAGGGTTTTAAAGATCAGAACCAGCACCTTGAATTGTGCCCAGAAAGTTATAGGGAGCCAGTACAGACTTTAGAGGACCGGTGTAATGTGCTCCCGGTGCCCTGCCCCTGAAAGAAGGTGAACCACTGCATTGTGGACCAGCTGCAGCTTCTGAACAGTCATCAAGGACTGCCCAACGTAGAGCGCATTGCATTAATCTAGCCTCAAGATGATGCACTGACGTGACGACAGTGGCTAAATCCAAACCAGAAAAATAAAGGCTGCAGCCTTCTCACCCAATGAAGTTGGTGAAAAGCGCTCCTAGCCACCGCCGCTACCTGACAATCCGGGCACAGCACAGCAAATGGGCCAGAAGCACTCCAAGGTTGCAAACCTGACTGACCAGAGGGGGCCAGACTCCATCAACAACAGGAGTCCCAGTCCCCTCCAGGTCACAAGGTCGGCCAACTAGCTTCCCCTTAGTTTTGTCTGGATTCAGCCTTAGTCGGCTCATGCTGAAGGAACTCTCCTCCTTGAAAATATTTTACTCGTAAAAGAGACTGGTTCATTTTGGGGACTAGGTCCTGGTAAATCTTCATTCTTAGATTTGGTCCTGGATTCATTTCAGGATTCCTACGCTCCCCTTTCTTTCCATATCTTGCGCACGCCCCTTAAGGCCCCCCACTCACAAATTGTATCCAGTGCACGGTACTTGTACTAATTTCCAAACTGGCCTGTGGGAGGATAAAAGTTTTTCACCCCTGAAAGAGCTTGCCATTCTTTAAAAGCTTTGGTGAAGAAAAATGCAAAGGCTGTGACTTTATTATTTTTATTTTATTATTTTTCTAATTTATATGCTGCCCTTCCCACAAAGCTCAATGCAGCTCACAATTCATGTCTTCTATAAGCCAGTTTAGACCCTAAATCCGAGCTCATCTGAAAACTACCCCCTTCAGAATCTCAGGGAGCTCCCTCACCTTGGAGCAGGAAAATGGCAATAAACAGGAAGAAAATATTTTCCCCTGAGTTCAGTTAAAATAAGTATAAAGGAATTATTTCTCCCCTGATCATTTTCTCTAATGACATTAAGCATGGAGGGGAGCTCCTGGTTTTTATAGATGTAACATGTGATTCTGTAATAATACATAGTTGAAGGCCTGTCATATGACAGCGCTTAACCGACAAACAGGCTATTCTGAAATCCAGTCTCACAGTTAAAATTTCAGGATTTTGAGCTGTTTGTGTGTTTGGGTTTTTGTTGTGCCTTTCCTCTTCCCTCAGTGATTTGAGCAGTTGTTCTGGGTTCCTGCAAACTATGAGCAAATCTAATTCCACCCCTTCCATCTATGCTGAGGCGATGTTCTCTTATAGCATGGTGATAAAGGTCATAGCAGCCTCTAGTTAGATGACAGTCAGTAGCCTATGTCATTTACCGCCTTTGATAGCTTTGCTGAGGGAATAGATGCCTAGGGAAACCATGGAGAACAAACACTGATTTGCGATAAGAAGTTTGCATGACCCTTTGGGCTGGGTTGGTTGCTCACTGGGTAATCTAGGGACCGCGTCCATTTCTATGTTCTGTACGGCGCCAAATACATGACTGGCGCTATACAAATGCTTATAATAATAATAATAATAATAATCATTAATAACCCAAACCACTTGACTAAAGTGTGTTTGTCCAACAGTGTTACACAGGAGGAAATGCAATTTTGATGGACAGTAGGAATTAAAAGGCCAGATTTTCAAGTCTTTAGTCAAGCCTTGTCCTGTCAGTCAAGCTGATTTTCTATCTTTCTTTGTGGTGGATAAAGGTTATCATCTCCCTCTGGGAAAAACATGGAGTGAGTAGGACCGCAACTGAGAGGATGGGGCAAAAGGACTGTCATGTCACCTGCCTTTGCGGAGTGCCATGACATCATGGAACTCTATAGGGGCAGAGGGACACCAGAAGGGTGGTTGGAAAGTCGGCTCCTTGCTGGCCTCGGAAGCCACTAGTTCCACCTGGATGACCCAGAGAAATTGGAGCTTTCCCCAGAACCTGGAGACTCTAGGTCAAAACCCAAAACCCATAGGTGTGGCAACCCTAATGGTGGGTTGTCTTGGTATGAGAGTTCCAGTGGTTGTCCTGTCCTCTCTCCCTATGCTGAGAGAGGCCCTACTGGACCCCTTTTTAGTCTACCTATGTGACATGGATTGACCCCACCCACCAGGGTCTGTAAGTACACTGGCACACCAAGGTTTTTCTAGGAGGAACATGTAGCTTTCTAGGAGGAGCACGTACCTTGAATTTGGGCTTTGGAAACTTGGTAGCTTTACCAAAACCAGAGCCAGAGTGACCAAGTCTGCCAAAGAGCTCAGTGCAATGTGTAAATGGGACCTGGGCTGTTTTGAACACTTACCCGCAAAGACAGGTGCTTTGCTCTTTTGAAGTTCTGGCCCATAAGCATGTGAGTACCAGTTTTGTTTGCAGATGTTATCTGGTTACTCAAAGAGCTATCTGAAAACTTGAATAATAGTCAGGAATAGTAAACCCACTACCCATTTCAGCTCTGATCATGGCATTACAGTGCTCCAAAGAGATGGGCCCCATGTCAGAGGGGGGAGGGGCAAAGGGACTGAACAAACCCCTCCCCTTTGTAAAGGTGTGAAAGTGGCACACTGTTTGCCCAGTCTGTGGCCCTAGGCACTTGGCAAGACTTAAGTGGATGCTAAGCACTCATTCATTTTTCCCAGTGGGTGTTTTAGTCACCAAAGCGCTCATGAAGTCTGCCACTGGGCTGTTGCTTCTGATGTACCCATTAGTCAATGGATCTATTCTGTTTCACACCAACTGAAGAGCTGATGATTGTATGTGAAGCCCTTAGCATTTGTTTATAACAGTGACTGAATGAGGTTGTATTAATTTATCGTCTCCATCTTCCTTCTTTTCCCTTCTCTTTTCCCCTCCTCTTCTGTTTTTCTCTCCAATATTCTTGGGGGAGGGGAGTGGGGGGAGAATGTAAATCCTTCTCAAGAGAACATTGCAGCATGGCCATAACTTGTTACTGCTGCAATTAAAATAGTTTTCTTATTAACTTTGAGATAGCGTTTCTCCTTAAATTATACCATAACATTTTTCCTAATTAAATTGCCAGTTTCAACAAAACCACCTCAGGAGTGTCTCTGCATGCACAAGTCTGGCCGTGCAAGGGGACTGTAACTGCTTTTGTATGGTTCTCAGCAGCAGGCAAGCAGCCCAATGTTCTTTGCAGAATGGAGCAGAGAAAGGCACCAATAATAAGAAAACGTGCCTTATTCTGTTATGCATAGAGCTGATCATATTTGCATGTAGGTTAATACTGGAAATAAATATCAGTCTTTTGCTAGAGATTATTGTGAAGGCCAATAGCATAACTTGGTCCAAAAACATATTGGATAAGTCCTTATAAGCTAGGTCCATAGATGGCTATTAGTCAAGTTGGCTAGCGATGAGAGCTAGGAGTGAATAACAGAAAATGGATCACTCCATTGTGACCTGTTGCACTCATTCCTGAAATAACTGAAGCTGACACTGGGTGTAAACAGATGGACTGTAGCCCCAGTTCTGCTCCGCCTCACTCACATTTGGCCCGACTATCTAAAGTCAGATGGTGAGGCAGATCAGAAATGGAGAACATCCAGGAGCACCGACAGCAGAGCAGGCTGGCCAAACCCAGGTCACCGGCCTAAGGTGGAGCTGTGGTCCGTCTGCTTAGCGGATGGCCATTGCAGCTCCGCTCTCAGCTGGGGGTTGCCCTGGGCAACACCATAGAGTTGCAGGCGGCAGCCTAGAGCATTGGGCAGTCTGCCCACAACTCTATGGTGTGGGGAAACAAGACACCACATGGGCTGTTTGTGGGCTGCGGCAGCTGCTGGGCCCATTTTAAAACAGACCCAGGCTGGGGTGGATGCGGGGGTGGCCAGTCCGTTGTCCATCTGAAGACAGCCACTATCAGAGATGTGCTGTTTGGCTGGACAGACCATTGGATTGACCCAGTGTAGCACTCCTTATGTTCTTATTTATTGTTTAACCAGCCCCCCAACCACCAATGATGAGGCAGAGCCATCAGGCACCACCCATTACCAGGTGCAGTAGGCATCTGGGAGCCAGGCAGCCTCAGACTCAGGGGGATCAGAAACCAAGACCCACGTGACCCTCACCCGCTGTGCCCCTGATGAGCTCACGCAAGCCACCATGGAGTCGCAGGGGCCAGTGGACACGGGGTCTGAGTCTGAGGGTAAGCGACACCAAGGGGAGGGAGGGGGGAACAGGGCAACGGAACATGGGCAGAGGAAGGGGCCGCTAATAGATAGGTGAGAGGAAGCTAACACAGTTGTCGAATGTCCCACAACCACAGGCACTCAGGAGGAGGAGGATGGGAGCGCCCGAGCAGTCATGGAAGCTGCCCCTGATGCCCAGGAAGGTAGGCACTGAATGATCAACGGGGAGCAGAACAGGGAGATCAGGAGAAGCTACGGTGGGAGTGAGGGGGCTGCACAAGGGGACACACAAACCCTAATGCCCACAACCCCTCGCCCACAGGAAGCCAACATCCCTAGGGAGATGTGATGCCACATAGAGTGGCCCCCACCACCACCTGATGAAGATACTCAAAGGATAACAATGGGAACCCAAGGCGTGGGGGTGGGCAGGAGCTGACGCACAGTCGACCGTGCAAGTGGGGTGGGGGGGCAGAGGCCCCACCCCACACACGCTGGATGACTGACAGAGCACCCATGAGAGGTGGAGTACCAGGAGCCCAGGAGCGGGCCCGCACTGGAAGGATTCCCTGACTGACAGTGTAACATTTCTCGCTCGCCACAGATCATCTGGCCCTGGAAGAAGAGGGCCCACCATGACCGGTACCCAGAGAGTGCGGGAGCACCATGCCAGGGTGCGCAGGTGCCGGGAAGACCTAGCGGAGGACCTGCTATGGATGGGGACATGTCAGGGGGAGGAGATCTCGGATGCCATCCAGCAAACTGAGGTATCACACGACTGGTCCATGCTGTAGGTTGCAGCCCACCAGCGCAACCTGGTAGCAGAATTGAGGAAGGACTGGTGGCTGGAGAGGTGGGACTGGACCCAGCACCTGCGGTGGGTGGGGGAGTTCCAGGACGTCATGGAGAGGGAAGGCCAGCTCAATAGGGAGCGCACAGATGCGTCCCTCGACATCAGATGGGCACTTATAATCCTCGCTGGTGCAGTGAGCTCCTCCATCCCAGCTGCAGGTCCATTGGGGTCGGTTCCAGCACTCCTCCATGTGGCACCTCCAGTTGCCCCACCGGATCCCATCCCTCTGGTGCCACTGCAGCAGGCCCAGAGGCTACGGTTCTGCTACCCTGCACCAGGCACGGTGCAGCAGCCCCACCCCCCTGCACCCTCCACCAGCCAGCAGGATACCCACATGCCGGCCCTGCCACCAACACCTGCCCCATCTGGGAGCTTGCAGGAGGGGGGTGGGGGAGATGAACAACAAGAGTTGGAATCTGGAGAATCCACGCCCTCACTGCAAGCACCAGCCTGAAGAAAGCGGAAGGGGGCCGTGGCAGGGGCCGGGAGAAGGGGAAGAAATTCAAAGAATGGAAAATAAAGCATTGCATTACTGATATATGGCATCCGTGTAATGATTCCTTGATGCAGAATGCAGGCAGTCCCCCCTAGTACTAGAGGCCAAAGGTCAGACTCCCAGTGCAGCAGTTCACCTACTTGGCAGCCACCCCCATGCCCGCCTTGCAGATGTCCATTAACATATGGGATACACTCCCAGAGACGGGCCACGGGCCAAGCCCCTCTATCACCACCCAGCCATCTGGGACGGCACTGGTGCAGACCCAGGGCACCCCACAGCACTGTGCCCCTGTTGCTGGTTGAGCGGCAAGCACCCGGCTGCCCACCCCACCTTGTCCTTGGGGGGACTTCCCAATGACCATAGAACCAACCATCCCTCCACTCCACGTTGTGCCTTGAATTGATTGCGGTTGCAGAGTTCGCAAGGTTGCCCATTCAGCAGCAGTATTGGAGGGATGGACAGTGTCCTGTCAACAATAGGTCGTGATCAGTGCACATACTGTCCCATTCAGGTGATGCAAAGCAGACTAGGTGACCCTCCTCAGCTGGGCATTCTTCTAGCATTGAGCTGAGATGATCTTCAGCACGGACCGAAGGTGGTCAAGATGGAGGCCTGCAGCTTGATCAGGTACCGAAGGAGCCTGCAGGACAGCCGATGTTGATCAACATGTGCTTGAACGTGCATCTCGTGCTGTCAATACCACTCTGCAGTGCAGCGCAGGAGGAGCCGACGGGCAGGAACCTGCCCCGCATCCATGGTGTGACTGACTGCAAGAGAGAGCAGGAAGGCTAACTCGACCACAGGGGTGTTGTATACTGTACTGCTCTGAGGCAAACCAGTGCCAGATTGCCGGTTCTGGGAGTCAGGCTATATAGGCACGCAGTTATCTGCACAGCTGTGCTGCTGATTTGGACTCCATTGCTCCCACCGGCCCTATCCATTTGGATTAGGTGCTGACCGTTGCCATGTGTGATCTGGCTCTCCACCCCCAGCAGGTGGGGGGGGACAGCTTTCTGTGTTTATGTATCGTGGAGCCTTTCTAGGGACCTTTCTGCTGTGTATGAGAATCCTTTCCTTTGGTATGTGGCCACCTGAGTGTGGGGCCTTGTATATCCCTCCTTGTCTCCATCCTCCCTGTGCGGTATTTGCATATCGCCCCCCTTCCCCTGTCCCTGGTTGGATGGTAGACTGGGGGGCTTTAGCCTGCTTGCCTGGGGGGCTTTAGCCTGTCTTCCTCCCTGCCTTGGTTGCCCGTCTCTCTTCTTGGCATTGCCTTTGGTGTCTGCTGGCCAACGTTGTCTTCTGACCTTGGAGCTGTGGGGGAATCAACTGTCTGCCTCCCTTTCCCACAGCTGCCCCAGGTTTCACTCTATCCCTTCTCAGCTTGCTCTGGCCATGTCTGCCGGTGCTTCCTCCTCTGTTCCCCCTTCCCAGGGTCTGTCTGCTCCCAGGGATTGGAGTGTGTGGGCCACCATATCACTGGTGGATTTATGGCACAGATAGGACATTCAGCAGCTGTTGGGGTTGCCCGGTGCTGTGCAAGCTGGCTATGACTTTCTGAGCACTGAGCTCAGCTGGTTTGGCCATCCTGAAAGTGGTCCTGAGTGCTGGTGCTGGGCCCGCGAGCTGGGGCTTTGACTGTTTGTAAACGCTGCACTGGCCCCCATCCATGGTGCTGGGACTCCTTGAGGGCTTGCTGAAACCCTCACATTATGGGAGATCTGTGGTCTGCTGGACTATCACTGGAGCCTTGCTACTGAGCGGCCGTCTCTGGGGCTATTGCTTGTCTGCTCCTTCCTGGGGCCTGTAGCCATGGGCGGTCCCCACAGCGCCCACCTGAACCGTCTGCTTGAGCCCCTGGGCACACACACACACCCACGTCCTGTACTTGTGGGAGGAGCCTTCAGAGGCCGAACTCAGAGCATTCTATGATGTTTGGACATGGCCAGATGTGCAGGTGGATTTGGCCATTGGGGGGGACCCCTTTGAACCTTACTACTTGGCCGCTTACCATATGGGGGAGATAGAGTACAGGAGGGGCATGTTCCAGTGGCTCTCATATGTCGACCGTGTGGGTCTGCCACCACCACCTCCCCCCCGGTCACAGACACCATGCACCTGACCACTTCTGACCCAGCCTGAGACCACCTTTTGATAAACCTGCCCTTTGCATTAGCTGTTCTGGGCCTTGGGTGTGCAGCTGTGACCCACCTTGCTGGCCAGGACTGCCAGAGCTGGTGGGTGTCCTTCTTTGGCCGGGACGCACACCTGTTGCTCCCTCCTCCCTCCCTCCCCCTCCCGCCCTGTGCCCAGCTGTGGGCGGGGTTGCACGGCAGCTTTGGATTCATTTGCCCTCAGTCGGCCATATTTGCACATGGCAGGTGTGGTATTGGGAGCAGTTTATCACAGAACGGGGCCATGGACAATTGGACATGTTTGTTCCGCCATCCCAGATTGTGGTGAGGGCCTCCCTGCCCCCTGTTGTGGTTTGGCCGACGTCTCGTTTGTTATGGCTACTGGCCAACCTCGCAGCATGGTAGCAGCATTTCCCCCGGATTGGGGCTAAGTTCCCCCATCGTCACACCTGAAAACACCCTGTGTGTAATTTTCTTCTTCCACCCACTTCTTCCTCCTCCCTGTCCCCCTTCCATTACTATAGTATTCTACTATCTGAGTTGCTCACAGTCCTTAAGGAAGTTTCCATCGCAAATCCCCTGTGAAGTTAGACAAGGTTACTTATTATTATCTACATTTTAAAGATAGGGAGACTGAGGCTTATAGAGATTAAGTGAGTTGCCCAAGGTCAGACAGGGAGTCTGTGATGGGGCACAAAATTGAACCCAGGCTAATAAAATCCTAGGCTAGCATGCAAGCATTTGAACTGTGAGTCCTGGAATTTGGATTTCTGACAATGGAAAAATGTCAGCCAGCAAGGTGGAAATTGTCTAGTGCTGTTTCAAAACACCCCTTCTGTTTTCACCAGACAGTTCTGGGGAAATGGAATGGGTCTCAAAATTTCAATCAGAATTCTGATTGATAAAATGTTTTGACTGGAATTCCAATTAGCTATTTGCGCATGCACAAAATGGCAAAAAATTTGTCCGATCGTTCCAGCAAATGAAAATCAGACTGAAAATCAGACCGAAGAAAATCAAATATAAAAAGAAAATCAGACACGAAATGATCCTGGTTCTTATAGACCGATTGCTCTCATAAATATTGTAGCTAAGTTATTTGGATGGTTTTTGTTATGACAACTTCTGGTTTGGATAGAATAATATCTTAAGAGAAGAACAAGCAGGGTTTAGGACTGGCTATGCCATGTTAGATAATGTACACACTTTACACTATATAATGTATAAGCATACTAAGGAGAGTCCTTCAGGGACATAATAGAGCAGTCCCACCTCTGCTCTGGCAGCCTCTGTGCTGCTTTGGAGGGGCGAGGTCTCCAGGGAGGCGAGCACAAATGTGAAATGGCAGGAAACAATCCCGTAGCAGGGACCTGCCTTCTGGGTGATGCGTTATCCTCTCTCACCGAGGATATTTCTCCAGGGGTGTGTGCCCAGAAGGGTGGGAATAGGACAGCTGTGGTAGCTGGGGATTTGATTATTAGGAATGTAGATAGCTGGGTTGCTGGTGGCCGTGAGGACCGCATGGTAACTTGCCTGCCTGGTGTGAAGGTACATGACACATAGAATCCTAGAGAGTGCTGGGGAGGAACCTGTTGTTGTGGTCCATGTTGGTAGCAATGACATAGGTAGATGTAGGACGGAGGTTCTGGAGGCCAAATTTAGGCTTCTAGGTAGTAGACTCAAGTCCAGAGCCTCCAGGATAGCATTCTCGGAAGTGCTGTCTGTTCCATGCGCAGGACCCCAGAGGCAGGCAGAGCTCCAACATCTCAATGCTTGGATGAGACAATGGTGCATGGAGGAAGGCTTTAGATTTATCAGGAACTGGGCAGCCTTCTGTGGAGAGGGGAGCCTATACAGATGGGAGGGGCTCCACCTTAACCAGAATGGAACCCGGCTGCTGGCACTAAAAATTAAAAATGTGATAAGAGCAGTTTTTAAACTAGAACCTGGGGGAAAGCTGGCAGGCACTGTGGAGTGCACAGTTTGGACTCTGGCATCTATGCAGGAGGATGTTAACTTAGGGGATTTAGAGTTGCTTAAGACTGAGGAAGGGATATAAATTAAGGGACTTCAGGTGGAATTCGCTGGAGAACAGATAAATAACAATTCCAGGGTGCCTGATACAGTCTTCTATAATGTGCACAGTAAGAAGAATAAAAAGAATACACATAAATGTCTATATGCAAATGCTAGAAGCCTAAAAAGATGGGAGAATTAGAATGTATGGCGCTAATTATAGGCATCACAGAGACATGGTGGAATGAGAATAACCAATGGGACACTGTAATACCAGGGTACAAAACATATCAGAATGACAGAGTAGGTAGAGTTGGTGGTGGGGTGACTCTATATGTAAAAGACAACACTGAGTCAAGTACAATTAAAATTTTAAAGGATGCAAACTGTTCCCTAGAATCTCTATGGATAGAAATTCCAGGTATAAAGGGGAAGAGTATTGCAGTAGGGCTATACTATCGTCCCCCTGACCAGGACGGAGAGACTGATAAAAGCAATACTAAAAGAGATTAGACAGGGTACTAAAGTTGGCAACATAATAATAATGGGTGACTTCAATTACCCTAGTATTGATTGGGGGAATGTTTCCTCAGGGTGAGACGTGGAGGTCAAATTTCTGGATGCCGTATATGACTGCTTCCTAGAACAGCTGGTTCTGGAACCAACGAGAGGAGGAGCTATTCTAGATCTAATCTTGAGTGGCACGCAGGGTCTGGTGGATCAGAGTTCAGTATGGAGGGAAATTAGCGCAGAGAGGTAGGAGGGAGCAAGGTTGTAAAGAGTTTTATAGGTGAAGACTAGGAGCTTGTGCAGGATTCATTCAGGAAGGGGGAGCCAGTGAAGGGCAGAGAGGAGGGGCTGCACGTGGTCGAAGCGATGGGCGAGGTGGATGACCCTGGCAGCAGAGTTTTGGACGGAGATAAGGGGAGAAGTCCCCTTTGCCACCAAAATGGCGACGACGAGGCATTTGTTGCATCCCCCCTTGATCAGGGGAGATGCAGAGGCGAAATGGAGCCGCTGCGGGGAGGCTTGTTAGAAAGCCTCCCTGCTGTGAGAGAAGGTTGCCTGGGGCAACCGTCCTGGAGCGAGGCAGCGCATGCACGCCTCGTTGGATGTGGAGGTACTTCCCCTGCTAGAGGGGGCGGAACCCCTGTTGGCCGCAAGAAGTGGCAGTGCTGGGAGCAAGGCAGAAGAGTCAGCAGCAACAATCCTTGCTGCTGATCCTTGTCGGCCTCCAGCGCGGGAAGAGAAACCGAGGGGTGAAGCGATGGGCCGAACGTGGAAGAAGAAAGTGTCGGGAGGTCGGCTAAAGAGCGCCACGCCAGGGGGAGGGCAATCAGGTACGGAGGAAGCCCCCGGCTGCCATGAGGAGCAATCGGCTGGTGAGACCCTCCCGAGTAGGGCCGCGATGCTGGCCCACCTCCGGGAGTGTGAGGCAATCCTGGGGGCCAGGAGCAACCTCCCCCCCCGGGGATCAGAGTGGCAGGGCACCTGCGGTGGGGGAAGGGCTGGGCGCAGTAGATCCCAGCAACCATGAAAGGGTTATAGATGGGATAACCCTAACAGTGGGGCCAGCTCCTGGGTTGGGGGTGGGACGAGACCCACCAGTAAGGGCACAGAACATGGGGAGAGGAAAGAGAGTGGTGGTGCCGCCGGCACGCTACAGAGAGAGCGGGGACCTGCCAAGCGGGAACAGGGACAATAATCCACAGCAGGGCGTGGCAGGGCAGTGGGATGCAGCCCAGGCAACCCAGCGGAGAGCATTACAGGGGGGACAAGGGACCCGCGCGGCCACGCGAGGGGCAGGCCCGGAAGGCACAGATCAGATGGATCACCTGGGCCCCCTCCTGCAGGCTTTGTATCCTGGGGGGGCTCACCACCAGGAAGGGTTCGAGCAGCAACTAGGGCCTATTGATCAGCATGGTGTACCGGGCCTAGCGCAATATTGTAGGCAGGCCCCCCTGGCCTGTGAGGCAACAGAGGGCTGGGCCCAGTCAAGGGATGGAGGCCACGGGGCCTACTGGGCTGGCTAGGCCTGGTGGGGATGTGTTTTTACAGGTGGAGAAAGGGCCCCTGGCCAGTAGAAGGAGGGTCGAAGTTTTGTTAGAACTTGGCATACTGGACCCAAATTGCGTGTGCAATTAGCCACCGACCGTTGAGATTTACTGATTTGAATAAATGTGTGCGGCCAGCATTTATACCAAACAATGCCTCTGCGTCTTATTGGGGTGCGTCGACAAAGGTGAGAGTGGGGAGGCCAGTGAGAAGAAGGTTACAGTAATCGAGGCGAGAGATGACCAGGGCATGAACAAGGGTTTTGGCAGATGAGACAGATAGAAAAGGGTGAATCTTAGCAATGTTATGGAGGGAGAAGCGACAGGATTTGGCAACAGAGTCAATGTAGGGTTTAAAAGAAAGGGGTGAGTCAAAGATGAAGCCTAAGCTACGGACTTGGGGGACAGGAAGGATGTTGACCCCATTACATGCACGCAGGAAGATCCATATCTGTGGCACTCAGCTTTTAAGGCCAAAGTAGTCTCCCAGATAACGTATGGTTCCAAAATAAGGGGTTTTGCAATTAATGATGGCATAGAGATCCCGCAAAATAAATGTTTAAGGATATTGATGGGCCTCCCTTGTTCAACTCCAGCAGCCTTTTTAAGAGCAGAAACTGGGATGGAGGCTTTATTGACAACAGCTGTGAAGAGGGTTTTGAAATACTGGTTCACACTTTTGAACTTTAGTCCTAACCGTATCCCAAAAATGTACTACTTAGAAGATTTAATGCAATCATCACATAAACAATTGCCTTGGCTTTCATTTGTTGTAAACTTCCTTAATAAAATTGGGTTTGGTTATGCAGCAAACAAAGATGTAAGGTTTTTCTCTAGACTTGAGAGGGAGTCAGTATTTCAAAGACTAAATGATATAGCTCTACCGGAGGATTTTGCTTCTATTCGGGTCTCCCAAATAGCTCCCTTTTACATACATTGGAAACGGGTGGCAGGTATGGCAAAATATTTATAGCTAAACCTGAAGTGTACTTGCTGTATACATCTGGCCAGGCTACGTCTTAGTCAGATGACGTCCACAGTAACTGTAGGTCGTAGATTGGGTATTCCTAAGGAAAAAAGATATTGCACCTGTGGAATGGAAGTGATTGAGGATTTGATCCATTACGTATTGAAGCGTCCCTGTACAATAGTATTAGAAATACTCTTTTGGCCCCCACTTTATCAGAAGTCCCTTTCTTTTCTAAGAAAGAGAAGCTGATCTGGCTTTGCTAAAATATGGGTAATGATGCTATAACCAGATTGGCAGCTTTTGCATGTAGGGCAGCAGCTACTAGAAATTTGTATCCTATATTTATTTTGAAATAATTTGTTTTTAACTGAAATTTATGTTTTTGATTTGTCTTGTTGATTTTTGTTATTGGATGTATGTAGCTTCCCCATCCAAGCTTGTACTTATTTGACTATAGTGAGAACCGCATGCCATGAATAAAGAAAGAAAATTCCTTGGAATTTTTATTATTCACAGTTTTTGTCTAACATGTATTTCTTTTTAGTTTCAGAAGTTCAAAAGAATCTCATTTCTGACTTTTCATTTGGTAGAAGCTGCTGCTCCCAAGTATGGAAACCAACTCAACATTTTTTATTTTCTTGTCTGAGACCAGAAAAAAAAAAAAAAGGAAAATATTTTTCTTAAAATTTTTGAAATGCAAAAATGAATACACTCAAAATTTTGATGTGACAAATATACAAAAAAAAGAATATTTCAGTGAGGTCTCCCTGGTGTAACATATTTCTGGAGAAGTCCTGAAGAATATGCCAGATTTATTTATTTACATTTCTAGTTATGCCTTCCCCAAATGCTCAGGGCAGGTAATACATAAAACATATAAAACGCACATAAAACCAGTTCCTTAAAAAGTTATACTTTATTAAACATACAAGATTCCCTAAAAACAACTCCTCGAACCCCATTCCCCACCTGCTAAACACTTGGCCAAATAAATAGGTCTTACATTGCCTCCAAAAAATGCTCAGGCTTTGGCAAACCTCCAGAGGAAGGAAGTTCCAGAGCTGTAGAGCAGCTGCTCCAGATGCCAATTTGTGCATCCTTGCTGTACAGTCTTGGCAAATTGATGAAACACTGAAGAAGGCAAGACTTGATGACTTTAAGGAATCATGATGGAACATAGAGGTGACAGCGGTTGGTCTTTTAGATACATAGGGGTGAAACCACTTAGGACTTATATCGGTCAAAACCGGCACCTTGAATTGTGCCTGGAATGTTTAGAAGGAGATGATTGAGATTCTTTGGACGTGTAATGAGAGAGGATAAGGAAAACGTTGTGATGGGCAAAACTGAGGTGAGGAGAGGTTGTAC
The DNA here is from genome assembly GCA_003113815.1 of Sphenodon punctatus. Taxonomy (NCBI): domain Eukaryota; kingdom Metazoa; phylum Chordata; class Lepidosauria; order Sphenodontia; family Sphenodontidae; genus Sphenodon; species Sphenodon punctatus. Next base: position 21,115,587 of record QEPC01011341.1, read on the forward strand.
ATAGCTTGGGAGGACATGTTCAGGGCATCTTACTATGAGTTAGATGGTGTCTATGGAATGCTGGCAATATTCTGGTGGATTTGTGGTAAGTCTGGATATACGTGCATTACTGTCAACATGAAATTCTAGTGTGGCACTAAAGAAGGATGAAGACATTTTCTAGACTCTGAAACCCAGGGGCTCATGTCTGAATTTGTCCAAAACAAAACAGATCTGAAATGGATAACACATTTGCTATCCATGGGTAATACCCACATTTGGGGGTAGTTTATTGAGTGCCTGATTGGTATCTGAGTGCCGAGTTGGTTACCGATCGGAATCGCGATGGAAAGTCTAAAAATCGGTACCGGAAGCCAGAAAATTGGAATGAAAAATGGAAAATGAGTATATTGGGTAGCCCATCATTGGACACTCATTGGGTATGGATTAGTACCTGTGTTACTGGGTCAGGTTGAGTGCTACAATTTTTGACGGTTATATCCATTTTGGTGGGTACTTGTTTCAGCTCTACAAAACCTCGTCTCACTGCCACCACCTTGAGCTAGTGTGGCAGGGAATGTAACAGCGTTACTACTTGGCATGTTCCGTTTGCTCTCTCATTCTTGTTGGACTCCATTTCCAAATTGTTCACCTTGAAGGCATCTCTCTCAGCAAGAGGTGCACGAACCTCAATTCTGTAGCAAATCAAGAGTTGCGAGATTCCAAAGTTGGATGCATTCCAATGAGAAATTCCAACTTTTTCAGAGCACATTCCTTCAGACGTTTCCACCTTAATTTTTTAAAAGACCTCGTTATTAGATGACTTCACGAGCCACATTTTAAGCATTTCTTCTTCTTTGCTTTTTAATTGTAAAGACATCTCTCCTTTGATATCCCATTATTTTGGAGTTCTCCTCCTCCCAAACATTGTGGATTTGTGGGCTGGGGGGATCAGCACACAGACCTACCGGTGCCAGCCATGTTCACCCTCTAGGCTCTTTCTTCTCTGTGTTTTCATTATTTTATTTTATTTTCTTAAAAGGGGGAGAGAGAAAAAAGATGCGATCTCTTAAGACTTCCTGCAGCAAGCAAGTCGTCTCAGGTTTCAACCTGCAACCAAGCAGGCCCTGTTCTTGCCCCTGACAATTACCTGCCCGTGATCTGAAATGGGTGTTCTCTGTCAAGTCGGAGATTACAGTTCAGAGCGAGGACAGACTTATGTACACATTGCCATGGCGACGTTTAGGTAAAAGCTGCTGGGAAGCGCTGGGGTGCCTGCCTATTATGGGTTAGTTGTCCTTTTTTTTTTTTTTTTCCCTTTTCTTTCTTTTCTTTCTTTCTTTCTCCGACACTCGCCTAAGGTGATGGGAACACCTGAGCTGGTTTAATTGGCTTTTGTGTGTATGTGTTTTGAAAATCTCTAGCCTGATTCATTTTTTTTTCTTTCCCCCTTAAGTTTAGTTCCAAACATATTGTAGGATTCCAGCCAAGGAATCACTGCATTTGGATGGGACTCTCTGTGCCTGAACTGTATGTGGAGTCAAGGTCATATGTGGAGCCGTGGTACGGAGCAACAAGCCTCCACTCCACCTCAATGTTCTGTGCATGCGAGCTGGATTGCTACCGGCCTTGAGCAAGTCACCAAAAAGCAATTGGGAATAAGATGCTTCGTGGTGGTTTGCTCCAGATACCTTGCTCCACCTCCTCCATTGTTTTTTTTTACCCCCTCTGCTCCTTGTGGGTAAGGGGTATCAATCTGGATATCCCATCTTTTCTTAACTTGAATCCTAGCTCGGGAGTTCCTGGAATTGTGATTGTTACTCAGCTTACTCTTCTTCAAAATGGAGATAATAATGCCCCCACTTAACTTCTGTCCTTTAAAGTACCCCAGAATCATAGTATTTGAGGCCGTCACCATTGGGTGTGTTCAGATGAGATGCTACTGTATGGCCACCCATGAGCCATGGATCTGACGGCCCATCTGAAGGTGGAGCAGATGAATGCGCGCTCCCATGAGCCACAGAGCAACCACTCTCAGCCACTCATGGAACCACGTTGGAAAATCTGGAGTGAGCCGTGCGGGGCAAGCCAGATGTGTGGCGGCTGCTTTTGTGGCCGCGGTAACTAGAGCTGCCCATTTGTTTTACTCCCCATGCCCTCCACATGTGTGAGTGCTCCGTGGCAGAGCCATGCGCTGGCCATGGACTGCCTCACCCCCTGGTTGACTTGTTCGCCTGAAAACAACCCTTGTTAGTGTATTTTCCCTCACAATTGTCCAGTGATGTATGGAATTGCTGCCTCTATTCTACAGATGGGGAACCAGGTCTGCTTAGAGAAATTTTAGGTTTTGCTAATCAAATAGGTGTCAGGGGCTCCAGTCACTCCTTTCCCCCTGTTGACCAGGGCTGGATCCATGTATTATTTATTTATTAATTATTTATTACATTTATACCCCGCCCCTCCTGAAACAGCTCGGGGCAGCTTACAATCTCAATAAAATAAAATAATATATATATATATATAAAACATACATAAAATACAACAATTAAAACAGGATCAGGGAACATGATAAATAATACAATAAATAAGGGTGAAGGGGGATAAAACCCCTCCCTAACCCTCCCTCCCCCCCCAAAGGCCTGGGCGAACAGCCAGGTTTTACAAATTTGCAGAATGTTAAAATGTATGTCCAAATTGTGACCTCAAAGGGCCTCTTGTGTCTTGTCCTGCAATACATCACATCCATGAATACACTTGAAATGCCAATGGGATTGTGAGAAGCCCTGGTGTAAAATACAGGCCCACAGATGGGAGCCCTGGCCCATGGAGGGCTTGCAGTAATTCAGGAGAGGGACCATGCCACCATTTTGCATAGGCCTCCGTTTCCCTGAGTCTGGCACTTCCAGTGACCAACATTTTTCTAAACCAAAATTTCTGGAGATAATGTTACTTACAGGGGTTACTTTGCGTTTAATATTCTATTCACCAAATTATTTTGTGTGTGTATACATATCTACATTTTAAAAATCATTATAAATTGGAGGGAGGGTTGAGCTGCTTGAGGGGGACCTTTCCAGTTGTCCCTCTTTCTGCTCTCTCCTCAGGGTTGCTGAGAGAGGCCACAGACCCCCTTTTAAAGAAGTGGCTTAGGTGCCAAAGCCCAATTATCAGTCAGCCTCAGTGTCTGACAGTGGTTCCATTTCTGCCCTCTGAGACCACCTAGGAAATCTGCCTCCTCCTCCTCGTGGGCCAGAAACAGAGCTCGTCGCTCTGGCCAGAGATGCTATAGGCAGACTGGAGAAGGCAGCCATTTTGCCTGCTGCAGCTCTGACCTGGGAGAAACCAGTGCTACTCCTAGCAGCCCTCTCTTGATCTGCCTGGTATCTTCCAGGTTGCGGCTACTAGACTGGGAACGCTCTGCCCACACCAAACCCAGCTGGGAACACCCCAGGGCTGCTGTAGACAAGAGGCGTGGGTGTTGCCACATGTCCTGGCAGCATGAATGAACTCCTGGCATAGGATTTCACATGTATTGCTCTCCACACCCTTCATACAGGAGCGGAGAACATGTAAAAACACCTTGATTCTCGGTGTCAGTCAATGAAACTCTGGCCCTATCTGATTTTTGAGGTCAAAAAGGGAAGCGACGGAGGAGCAGGGAACTGAACCAAATTCTCTGTCTAGCATCCTCACCGCTGCCCCATCTTTCCCTCCTGAGAAAGGGTGTGAAGATTACTTGAGTTAATGCTTGGAAATACAACTCATTGTTTAAGTGATTAGTGTTGTTATTACGCGGGGTGGATGAGATAAAAGTGTCACCTGACCCTTCCAAAAGCACTCGTGCGTTTGCAAAGAGGAAGCAGCATGTTCTTTCTTGTCCAGGTGCAGAGCATTTTGCTTTTTGCAGACAAGTGCAAGGCAGTTCAGATGTTCGGTGGCATTGTGAGTACAGGGAGTGGTTGCCTGAACAGACGGGGTGTCTTTACGTCCTTTTTTTGTACACGAGACGTATCCACGCATGAACATGCAGAAATCTGCATGTTCATGAGTGGGTGCGCTCCGTGTGAAGGATGCAATGTGGGTGCTGGGCATGAGTGGGGGGTACATGTGCGTTCCCACCTAACACACAACCCCACTCACCCCCCCCACCCCCACTCATCCCCACACACGGAGCAACTGGGGAAACCAGAGGTTGCTCCATGCGTGGGAATGAGTGGGGGGATGAGTGGGGATGTGTGTGCGGCCATGTGCACGCCCTGCCCACCCACTGTGCAGGCACCGGTGCGCCCACGCACTCCGCACCTGGCGACGCCATGTAAAAACGCCCTACATGTAACGTTTGTCACCGTTCCAGCCCCTAACACACAAGGGTTATGTTTGTTTCAAACAAACCTGGGAGGCAGCCATGGAGGAGATAAAGGTTTTTCAGGAGTTTGCTTCCTGGAACAAATCCTGGAAACTCATCAGGAGACCCGTACAGCAGCTGCAAACATTACAGGCAATGAATGTGTTCCTTGACACCCAAGCAAGGCTCTGTCAAGTCAGTTTTACTAGTGGGGCTTTACCTGGTCATTTTTCACCATGGGGGGCTTTGCCGAGTCTTTTTACACCAGCAGAGAGCTTTATCTTGCAGTGGGGGAGATTGGCTGTGTCAATTTGATCACCCAGGAGCTTTGTCGTGCAGCAGGGAGGGTTGACTGGTCAATTTAATCAGTGGGGCTTTTGGGCTTCACTTATTTATGCTGCCACCTAATGGTAGGGGGGCCAGATATGCAAATGTGAGGACACGTATGAGAAATACAGGTTGCAGGGCTGCACTGTATTTCTCATAAGTGTCCTCTAAAATTTGCATATCCAGCCACCCTCCCTGAGGGGCTCCCCCTCTTGGGCATAACCCGTAGGGTGGCAGCATGAGCACAGAATGGCATGAATGTTTGTTCATGTGCTGCTGCTCCATGGGATGACATTGTCGCAAGTACCATGGCATTACTTCCCCCCCTGGCTAATGAAATGTCCTCCCCAGCGATGCTGTGATGAAAACAGCGAGTTCACAAAACGGGTCTCTGGTGTCTTGTGTTTCGTGGCTGGACCATGGAGATAAGACAATGACACCCACGTTTCCACGTTAATCATTTTGGACACACAGCAGCTCAGGGGATATCGGTTAAACAGGTTGTGTCCTCGCCTGCTGGGTCTTATCTCCTCTGTCTCCACAAGGTGGATGTTTTGTGGGTGGCAATGTTTAGGGCATCTGGCGGAATTTATAAGCACTTGCAGAGTCATTTCTAGGCAAGTTGTTCTGCTTGGAGTTATTTCATCATCTAATGCTGCTGACAATCACTTGTAAACAAGAGATTTAAATCAACCCAACCCTAGATTCTACTATAAGTGACTTGTCTCATTCCCATTTCCCCCCTCTTTTATACCTTATGGCAATAAATAAGGTAAATTCATTTTAGTAAACAAGGTGCAGGACTTTTAGAGAGTTAGAAAATGTGGGGGGGAATGCGCAGCCAGGATATGCGCAGGGATCAGCTCCCCCCACCCTCCCGCGGCTTTTCCAGCAGACACACGCAGGGATGCAGAGCAGGAAATCGAGCTCTGCATCACTGCGCATGTCTGCTGGAAAAGCTGTGCGTGCACGCCCGGGGGGAGGGGAGGCTTTCAGCCCAGCCGATCTCCTGCATATCCTGGTTACGCATTCCCCCTGCAGCCAGAATATGCGTGGGAGGGAGAAGGTCTGAAAGTGGCCTTAATGTCTCTGTTGTGGGATTTCTGAATGTGCGCCAACGCAAGAAAGCCGTGAAGACAACAGAAAAGTGTTTTTGCGCCACTCACAAACACGTTAGGTAATTAATCATTTTGTATAGTTAAGAGAGTATTGATCTAATACATGGAGTTTTCTCATTTTTAATTCAGACGTGTTCTTGCTAGGGATGGGCGAACAGATCGCGGTTCGGGTTCGGCCGTTCGGTTTGGTTGCGTTTGGTTCGTCCATTCAGTTCTTCTGTTCAGTTTGGCTGCGTTCGGTTCGGCAGTTCGGTTAGTTTGCCAGGTTTGGGTTCAGCCATTCGGTTCGGGTTCGGCTGTTCGGGAAATGTTTTGTTATATGGGTGTTTTTGTTGTTTTTTATATGGTTTTTTGGTTTTTTATTTGGTTTTATATGGTTTTTTTTAAAAAAAAATTTTTTGTTTTGTTTTTATATGGGTTTTTAAATTTAATTTCCCCCCCTAATATTATATCTATCTATCTACACTAAATCTAACTGCTATTAACTATTCTAAATGCTATGAACTAAATGGATTATCTAATAAGTATACAGGCCTAATCCTACAAACACTAAAACTAAATCACTAACGCTATCTCTATCACTAAGCTATCGCTATCACTAACCTACTGTCCCCTCCCTCCCTCTCCCCCTCCCCCCCTCTGTGTGTGTGTGTGTGTGTGTGTGTGTATATATATATATATATATATATACATACACATACAGTTTAAGGTTTAAGTTTCATTTCAGTACAAAACTGAAATGAAACTTAAAGCAATCTAATAATCCTACTCAACGCCTGCTGTTCCAGAACAGTGACTATCTCAGAAGGTGTTGGGAAGGGGGGAGGCAGATAGTTTCATTTCTTGCAAGCCTCTCCACCCCTGGTGCCTGGAATTCTGCTTCTGAGTGACTAGTACTACCCCTCCCTGTCACCTTAGAGTGAACCTTTTTTTGCCACCCGAACTCACCCGAACACAATCTGAACTGACCGAACTGTTCGGCCATTTTGCCGTTCGGTGTTCTGTTCTGTTCGGTATGTTCGGCCATTTCACTGTTCGGTGTTCGGTTCTGTTCGGTATGTTCACGTTCGGGTTCGGGTTCGCATTTGGTAGTCCGAACAGGCCAAGTTTGGCCCAAACACCAAACTTCCGAACCGCGTTCGCCCATCCCTAGTTCTTGCTTTCATTTGGGTGATGCCTAGAAAAGCATGACGCATAGGCACCTACCAGCAAGCACATTGGCCCTTTTTACACAAGAGACTCTCCCATGCATGGACACTCATCATCCACACGGGGGAGCGTCTTGCGTGGGTGCACACTCCTGTGGCCCATACCCCCCCCCACATCTCCCCCTACCCCCCGCCTGCAGAGCAATCAGCGACAGTGCAGGCTGCTCTGTGCGTGGGGATGCGCGGAGGATCGGTGTGAGCCTGTGTGCACCTTCACTGCTCCCACAGCGGCATGCACACTGATCATCCCCACAGTCATGGCCCGTTTAAAAAGGGCCATTGTATAGGGGTACACTATTTGTTTTCCTGGCAACTCCCAAAATGCAGTCTAAGAAATAGGGTTTTTCCAGGTGGAGGCACCACCATATATTCTGTTGTTGGAACTGTACGTGCTGCAGAGAAGGAAACAGGAGGCTCCCACACATCCTAGCCTGCTGTTTGGACCCCCCAGGTTTTTCTGCCCCACTAAGCATAGGTGCCTTGTAAAAGAGGGATACATTATTATTCTTGATTATAATTTATTGATTTATATCCTGTCCTACCCAAAGACTCAGAGTGGCTCACAGCGACAGCCTCTTGTATTTTGTAATGCTTTTTTCCAAAGTCTGTAACCAGGAGACCCAAATTCTGCAGGTCGAAAAATCTATTATGCAGATGACTGAATGATACAAACGGAGCACGTTACTGAATACCAATGAGTTTCATAGCATGCCATTCCATAGCTGAATGGGAAAGCAGGCACACATGCCCCAGTCTCCCAAAATGTAGTTGGTGAGGCAATGATAAGTGGTCTTAGTGAAGCAGCTTCAGTCCTCACTGGCCTTGGTGCCTTGGTGATATCTGAAGGGAAGGGGAAGAAGAAGAATGACCATAATGCACATGGTCTTTCCACGGCAAGCATATTATTAGCCTCCATACCTCACCTCCGCTGGTGTTGAAAAGGACCAAAGCCATCTGCATTGTACAGCAAGGTCAGACCTTCAAGCAGCATGCTCTGGGCTGTGTCCATGTCTGGTGTTTTATTGGTAGTCTATGAGAAATTCGGAGGGTTGACAGTGATTCCTTTGTCCCAAATGTTTGGAGACCACTAGACTTGATGGACTCCTGAGCGATCTTCCTGCCCAACAATACTATGCACTCTAGAGTGCTAAGCTGGTAACTGAACACTGCATCATTCTTCTCAATGTGTTTCACCGCCTTCTATTGTCCAGGACGCATGACAAGCGCCTACAAATATTTGAAAGGCTGCCATAAAAAGATGGAGAACAATTGTTCTCCTTTGCTGTGGAGGCCAGGTTGAAAGGCAGTGGATACAGGCTGAAGGAAAACAGATTTTGACTGAACCTCACGGGAAAAAGTCCTGACAGAAAGGACAGTCAATGAAGCAGGCTGCCTTGAGAAGCTGTGAATTCTCCATCATTGGAGGTTTTAAAGAAGAGCCATCCCATAAGTAAATCCAAGCAGAGGGTGGACTTGGTGACCCTCAAGGTCTTTCTGACCTTCTGGCTCTGTGGTTCTATGACTTCCTCTGCCAGCTTGTTTTCAGTTTTCTCTCCTTTCCCCCTAATTGTGAAATGTTCTTTTCTTTTTGCTTCTACCTGCTCCAGCCTGTAGGCTGGGAACACTGAAATGTATTCATTAGCATTTGCCCTGACCTGTCGTGCACACAACGTATATATGGTGCTCTGCTTTTTGCCTTGGATTAACTCTCACAGCTTGAGTTTTTGTTTCCGTGACCTCTTCTTTTTGAAAATGACTCTACAGTAATAATGTGGCCAATGTGAAATCCCCAAAGAAGTGTCATACTGGGTCAGACCATGTGGTCCATCCAGCCCACCATCCTTCCTGTCTCCAGCAGTGGCCAATTTCACTTGCTCCGGAGAAGTCCCCAGCAAGTTATACTGGAGTGATCCATTCCCTGTTGTACACTCCCATCTCCTGGCAGTCAGAGAGCTCATCCATGACCAATAAAAGATGCAGCCCCCTTGCCTTCTTTCTCATTAGGGACTCAAACTGACAAGTTCTTGTATCCTAAGGACAGAGCATGCCTGTAGGTCAATGCCATTGCTTCCTTTTTGTCCCATACGTTACGTGTTCTGAGTTCTCCCTCATGCTTCTACACATATTCCTTACCAACCATGTAACTGGTTGCTTTTGTCCTGAAACCCACAATAGTATCCAACATGCTACTCATCCACAGAAGCACTAGGTACTACAGAGAACCTTTACAGGAGTGCAGATTCCTTCATCTTTAGCTTGCCAGTTAGTAAGCTGTTAACCATCTACTGGCCGTCCAATATCCTATGGCTACTGGCATCCAAAACTCACCATTTGCTGGGATGTACTTCACAATGATAGGCGATCACACAGTTATTTATTTTCCAGGGACAACTGCTATATAACCAGCCCTCATCCTTAATGGGAAGGATGGGACAAAAATGTGAATAAATAAAATATATAAATAATATCCTGGATGCTGTTGGGGGATAGTAATTGAAAGGTGCTCAGTGCTGACTCTTACATGCCAGAGGGTTCACTTGACTTCAGCTCAATTCTAGGCAAAAGGGCTTCTACTTAATAGAAAACTCCACAGTAACAGTAGTCTCAGCCCAAGGTCTTAGGCCTAAGTGGACTTTGAAGAAAGAGCTATCCTCTTACTAGTGGGACCTCCTAAGTAAGTGATGTCACAGAATCATAGGAAAGGATTTCAAGGTCAGTCTAGTCCAGCTTCTGTCCCACTGCAGGATGCCCTATGTGGGGAGCTGGCCTTTTAAGACAAGCTCATCATAACCGGTTTGGGCAGGTCTGTCTCAGCCATTGTGCACTTGGAAAGATCCACAGACTCAGTGTTCAGACCGTGAATAAGCAAGCGGTGTTTGAGGCTCTCTTATCTTGCTGTGTCTCTAACATACATACTCAACATTACATGGGACCAGGAGCAGATGAATGAATACATATATGGAACGTTACACCCAGTACCTACAGCATCTGAACAGAAGGTGGGACTGTGCTCTGGGGCCTGGGTACTATAATTATTTGCTGGGTGTTTGACTTGTGGGTTCTGCACACATTCGGAGTCTAACTGATCACCATATTTAGGAGTGGGAAGCAGGATTGAACAGTTTTGACCACTGTAGCTTTAATTGCTGGTTTGAACTGGTTTAAACCAGCCTAAACTACAAAAAGTGTATTGATTTAAACTGGTTTAAACTTCCCTACACCAAAAGACCACTCGTTTAAACCAACAAAGAAGTGGCGGTCTTTGCCAATCTTGCTGGGAAGGAATTTCCCCCTGGGCCACATTGGCAGAGGGCTGTGAGGTTTTTTTGGTTTCCCCTCAATATGAGGCAAGTTTCCCTTGAGTCATCAGAATATATTTTAAAATCACTTGAATTTATTTCAGGCATTGGGGTGCTCTGGTCCTTTCCAATCTCTGTTTGTGATTGAGCCTTAATTATGGGCTCTAGTTCCGTGCTGGTGGAGTTTTCTGCTGAGGCAATTTGGATATGATTAATACTGCATGTGTGCGGGGGCCGGACTCAATAACCCTTGCCTGTAGCTCGATCAGTGACAGGTGCTTGCCCACTTCAGCTGGTTTTTGAAAACCTCCAATGAAAGAGATTCCACAACCTCCTCAGACAACTGCTTTAGAGCTGAAACTCGGTCTTGTGATTCTCATGTTTCTTGGCAAGAATCATGGTTCAATCTCGGCTCATTCTGGCAACTGAGAATGAACCGAGAACCAGCAGTGTAAGTAAGTAAGTAATTTATTAATATGACACGGGCAATTGCCATGGCCACAACCAACGAAAAAAACACAAATACATAACAAAAACAGTTAACTATAAAAATAATCCAGAAACAAACTTAAAACAATACAAGAATCGAGTTACAAGCCAATTCCCTTAGGATCATCGCTTACTAATCTCCAAGGCCATTTTGGCCAAATTAAATAATAAATCTGGAACTTTGTTTTTCAGACAGAATTGGAGAAGCTGTTGCGGGGAAGAGTAAGGTTTCGAAACCAGCCAGAGGGCCAAATAAATGTCCCTCAAATAAACAGTAAGTGGACATATAAACAGGAAATGGAGTAGATCTTCGACACAACCAGCATTACAAATACATAACCTATTCTCATAAGGAATCCCAGAGCGTCTCCTTGTAAGGACTCTGGTTGGGAGGAGATCAAAATGAAGAAGGGTCAGAGCCCTGTGCAGCTTCCAATTATCTATCAAACTCAGATAGGTCTCAAATTCAAGCGATGATTTATATAAGCTGTAATATGGAACACTCTTAAGAGTCTGACTTGCCCCCATCCGTTTGGATGGCCTGATCTATTAATTGCCTTCTGATCATCAACTTCCTCCTAGGTCCTGGGAAACCATTGAGCGTGTCTAACGAAAGACCCAAATTGTGAAGATGCCACGACACTCTACCATGCCATAGCCAAGGAGAGGCCCATACACTAGCCTCTTTCAGGCAACAATATGGGAGCTGATCATCTGGCATGTCAGCAACTCTGGACCAATAATTCAAAAATGCCAGAAGAATCTTAGCTCTCAAGGGGACCATACCAGTCTCCAAATGGAGCAAACAAGATGGTGTGAACTTAGGTACCGCACAGAGAGTCCTTAAAAAGTTGTTCTGGAGACCTTCAAGCGCGTCGGTATTAATAAATCCCCAAATCTCCGCACCATACAGCACGCTGGATCTGGCTTTTGAGTCAAAAAGTTTCAATGCCGGGTCCACTAGCCTTCCACCGGGTACTCTCCAGAACCTCAATAGGCCCACTATGGCTTGTGATAACTTTAACCTGGCAGACTCTACATGATCCCGCCATCTCAAGGTAGCATCAAAGGCAAGCCCCAAATATTTGTAAGCTATAACCTGCTCCAGGCGGACCCCGTGCAATGACCACAAATGCTTAGTTGGACATCGTCCTGCTGTTAAAACTTTGGTTTTGCCATAATTTATTGACAAATGCATCTCTGCACAATATTGGGCTCCAGCCTGGAGCATTCTTTTCATCCCAAAGACAGAGGGAGACAAAAGGACCCAAAGTCAAAGTCAAAAGTTTATTAAGGATTGGCTCTCGCCATTTCCTGAAAGCAATCAAATTATAAAAAATAGTTCACATACAAAATCCAATGACCCATAATTAAAACAGTAACTATATAAAATCATAACACATCTATAAAAATATAAAAGTAAAAATCAGTTGTTACTTGACATATTAATTTTTCAAATCTTGTTTTAACTTAATTTTCTAATATAAATATGTTGCAGCTATTAGTAACTTCCAAGAATCCGAATGGGTCAATATAAATTGTAACTTAAAAACAGAGTTCCAATATCTTCTGTGCCCCAGACGTTTGCTGAGCCAACCTTGCCTTAGGTCTTTCAGGTATAGACAGTTCAATACAACATGTTGGACGTCATCTATTTGGCCCAGCCCACAAGGACACAAACGCAACTCTCGTGGTATTGAGGCGAAACGCCCCTCAATTATTTTAGAGGGAATTAGCTCGAGGAGAAAAAAGGACCATGTCGTCCACACAGAATAGAATAGAGACTGGCCTATCTAAAACCTTTGGTGGAAGAAAAAAAATCACCCTTCAAAGTTGCAATAATCCCATTTATGTAAAAATTAAATAGGAAAGGGGCAAGGACACACCCCTGCTTAACACCGTTGGTAACTGGAATCAAATTAGAGAGGTGTCCATCCTTGCCCTGCCTGACTCTAGGGTAGGTTTGGCTGTATAGCACTTGGACTAGGCTAATGACCCGTCGGTCTATATTAGTGCTATAAAGCTTATCCCAAAGGATATTTCTATCAAGTAGGTCAAAAGCAGAGCGCAGGTCAATAAAGGTCATAATCAAACTACCTTTCCTGATCTTAAAATACTTTTCATGTAACCAGCAGTGTCTCGGCTGCATTCTCGCTGAAGAATGTGAGGAAAAAACCCCAAACAACAAAAAGAATGGCACATCTGGGGCCGTTCTGCACTTGTGCAGTGGTCATTTTGCACATGCACAAACCGGCTGCCCTTTTCCAAAATGGAAAATGTCTCGCCCAAGGCACTTGCATGGGTTACTAACCCCATTCCTTTTGGCTGAAGCCCTCTTTAGGTTCCCAGTCTGTTGACTACGAGGCCTAATCCCATAACCTAGACTAGGCCAGCTAGGTATGAAGCACAGGGCCCCACGCTGGCTTCCAGCCTCTTCCCCCGCTTCTTCTATCCACTGCAAGGTGAACTTCCTTCACCCCAGTGGCAGTTTCTATCCCTGGATTTCTCCCTGACTGAGCCTTAACTCAGGCTTCTATAATGACTTTTTGCCCTCAGCTGGTCAACAACTTTCCTCTTTTTCTTAGCCAGGGTCAATCAGCCATCTCCCAATTTGCTCATTAGACATTTCAGTTAACTTGTTATTGGCTCCATGCATTTTCCCCTGCACCCATCACAGAAAGGGTTGCCTCCTGCCCCAACTTAGGAAGGCCTGTTACAGTCATGTCTATGAACACCTCTCCCACTGTGAGGCTCTCGGACTCAAACCAGCACCCCTGGTGTTCCTGAGACGGTGGCTTACTCTGTCGTGCCACTAAAACGGAAATTCGAGTTTTGTCCTTACTGTTCTCTTCCAGGCCCGCTGGATATCTTCAGAGACCATGCCTTCACTGGCCCAAGATTAGCCCCTGCCCATTTCTAGTCTTCCAAGGGAGGTTGGATGAAGCAATGTGTCTCACTTCCAGTCTTGATCCATATCTTTTCCCAGCCAGTTTTCCAGTCCCTGCTCTAGCCAAGTGTCTCAGCCCCGTGTTCCAGTCTTACTCTTTCAGACTGTTCTCCTAGAATTTAGTCTATAATTGATTGGCTTTTTGACTATGGATGCTTTTAGAGCGACCTGGGGGCCCTGGGTCTTTTCAAGCGGCGTCGGGTTTACACGGAACCCGCCACTGCCTGCAGTCTGCCCATGTGCCCCCCTCCTTGTTACCTATGGTGGGGCTACCTATGGTGACAGCTCAGAAGCTGCAGCTGGTGCAGAATGCAGCGGCCCAGCTCCTGGTGGGGCTGGGTTGCCAGGAGCACATTACACCAGTACTCCGATCTCTGCACTGGCTGCCAGTAGTTTTCTGGGCCCGATTCAAAGTGTTGGTTTTGATCTATAAAGCCTTACACGGTCTGGGCCCTGCCTATTTGCGAGATCGCCTCACTCCCCAGGTTCTGGACCAGCCCCTGCGGTCATCTGGGGGTGCCCTGTTGGAGGTCCCTCAGGTTTCCCAGGGAGCCATGCAGGACAGGGCGTTCTCAGTGGTCGCGCCTCGCCTCTGTAATTCCCTCCCAGTGGGGATCCGTCTGACCCTGAACCTCCCAGTTTTCCACAGGAATTGTAAGACCTGGCTGTTCCATCAGGCATTTGNGGGGGGGGGGGGTGGAGTTTTTTCTCCTCATTTTTACTATTGCTATTATCATTATAGGATGTTTTTATATGTTTTATTGTATTTTATTGATTTTGATTTTGTTAGCTGCCCCGGGCTGCCTGGCGGGAGGGGTGGGGTATAATTAAAATAAATAAATAAATAAAATTGCAATAGAACTGTGGGCGGATTGGCAGCCACTCTAGGCTGCTGCCCATGGCTCTATGGCCATTGCCGGGGCAACCAGTGACTAGGAGTGGAGCTGTGATGGCCAGTCGTCCTTTAGATGGACCGCTGCTCTGCCCCATGCTGGTGCTCTGAATTTTTGGCCTGCTCCGCTTGTGGTGCTCCGTGAACACAGTGGGCCCACAGCAGGTGGCACCTGCTTCACTCCTGCTCCTCCTCACCCCAGGGTGGTTTGCCTTTACTCGGACAGGCCACCCGGGGGTGGGGCAGAGCAGGAGAGGAGCAAGACTCCGCCCTCCCCCCCTCCCGTCTCTCAGATTGTAAACCGTAGGGCAGGGACTGTGTCTATTCCATTATGTTGTAAAGCACCAAGTACATTGCTTGCGCTATATAAATGCTTGCTAATAATAATAATAATTAATAATTAATAAAAGCGTCAATCTAAAGGCACCCTATGTCTGTGGATTACACCCCCTGACTGTTGCTTCTACTGACCTCTTCAGTCCCCATGCTCACCAAGATATTCCTTCAATTAAAATAGATTTCCTCTACCTGGGAAGATGGCTCAGGTATTTCCAAGACAGCCCTTCCCTTTCCATGAGACAGGAGCGTTGCCCAACAGCGCTGTACCTTCCCATTGCAGCTGATCATTCACACCCTCCCAGTCCTGTCTAGAAACATTAAACTGAGGGGATAAAGGAACTGGGGTCATGTGAGTGGTTTTCAAAATACACAATCGTAATGTCTCTACCTCTATGTAATTAACTCTGAGTGATGGTTTTTTAATTACCTGGTATAAAGCCCTGCTAAAAAGATTGCATTATAGTCTTTCATCTCATAAATTTTATGAACAAAAGGGTTAGCACTTTAGCAAACGAGCACCCATCCCATTCTCATGCAATGGCAGATCAGCACCCTGGTGTCCTTGCTTAGGTGCTGGATGCTATAAAACGTTTGCATAACTCCCCTCTAATAGCAGTGGAAGATGAGGACCCCTTTGAGAGTATTTATTTATCCCATTTCAGAGCATATCTCTGGGTGTGCCTGTTTGTAATTTCCACCCCGTAGCCAGAAAATTCTGTAGCAATAGTAGTAGTAGCTGGGGTTTCCAAAAGAACTGAAACCCAACTCCCATTGACTTGGACCAAGGGCTGGCCTTAGCAAAGTCAGGATTGGGGGCGAGAGGGCAGGGGATGGGGATGAGGACTCCATGTCAGAGGGCTGACTCATGGCAGGCTAAAACTATCCAATGGTGGCTTTATTTGGTCCCTTCGTAAGTCGTGGATCTGGCCTATGTATCCAGACCCTCCCTCAAATGCTGAAGGAGCATGCTCAGGGGAAAGGGAACAGAAGTAGGGCATGCATTCAAGAACAGGGGATGGACCTATGGTGCAGATCCACGCTCTGGACCCTTCCTATCCTGACCACACCACTGAAGCAAACTTGTTCCTAACTCCTGTCCAGCCCATGGAGCTTGTACTAATTTTCAAAGTTGCCCATGAGAGGGAAAAGATTCCTCATCCCTGTTCTAACTGCAAGGCTCTACTTGATATAATAGTATCATGAGTGGAATACACCAGTGGTAACCAATTTGGGGGGCACAATGGGCTGTTGTCAACGCACAGATGTTTGTGCAAACTACTGTCCACTAGGGCCAAAATGACTACTAGCTTCACTAGTCACAAGTATTATTCAAATGTTCGGATAACTCTCTGAATATTAATTATTATTATTATTATTATTTTATTTATTAACTATTTATATAGTGCCTACAGTGTACCTGGCACTGAACAGTTGTGATCACTGATTATAGAAACATGTCCCTGCCCTGAGGGGCTTACAGTCTTACAAGAGGATGGGTGACAAGGGGAGGAGCACCTGTATCTAGTATTTCTGAACCTCCCTAGGGATAATAGTAGATAGAAAATAATAGATAATATCCAAATAATATCTGCACCCAGAACAATTATTTGCATATATTTTTTCATTCCATTTTGATTTTTCTATTGACTTTGGTATTTCGTTTTGGTTATTTTGGTCATTTTGGTAACATGGTTTCGGCACTATTAGTGCTATCGCACATGGGTAGTGCCAAAACTGAAGTAAATATCAAAATGAATTAAAAATCAAAATGAAGTATCCTAACCAAAATGAAATAGTAAAAGCAATATAGGATGAAACAGGAACAAATTGAGGCCATTCTCCATTTTGTTGGAACTGAAACGAACAAATCAATTGAAAATATTCATTTTGCTGAATATTCGTTTCAGCTCCACCATGCACTCGCCAGGCAACACCATAAAGTTGCAGATGGCAGCCTAGAGTGTTGGGTGATCCGCTTGCAGCTCTGTCGTCTGTGGAAGGGGGACGCTGTGTGGGTGGACTGTGGGTTGCGGCAGCCACCGGGTCTGTGAATACCTGAACCAGGTGGGTCTGGATGTGGGGGGACGCAGGACTGGCCAACCCTGGGGTGGTCAGCGCTGGGTCCATCTAAAAACAACCAATGAATCAGACCAATGGTCCATCCAGCAGAGTATCCTGTCTCCAGAGTGGCCGCCTTCAATCTCTTCAGAAAAGTTCACAATAGGTCATAATGTGTACATATTGGCTTAATGCAACACAATCATCCCCATCCTTCCTCCCCAGCTCCTGCCAGAGAGATAGTCATGGTATGGATGGAAACTGAAGCCTGCTTTGCTCTAGACACAGCCAGTTCTGTGGACCAAGTACAGATTGCGTCATGCCAGACGAGTGAGGAAAGTCTGGGAACCGCTGTAGCAACCATGTACCATAGGAACAGTAAACCAGATCAGAAAGCCTTTATCCAGGCCAAAATGCCCAGTCAACATAATCAACGGAGGATCCTAGGTCGGAGGAATGTTATAGTGCAACAAACACTGAAGAAGACATTCAAGGCTTAGCCCAGAAGGGCGCACTTGGCCCTCCATAATTGAACCAGTATTTCTGGGCTTGGTGCAGGAATGAATGGGTGAAATCCTGACATGGAACAGGCCATTCCTTCTAGCCTTGAAAATCCACAAATCTACCATTGCTGGCATAGAAAGGCTGTAGTAATTCCACCCAAAAGTGGCAAGTGAAGTCTAGAGCTGAAATGAATATCTAATTTGCAACAGCGGCTAATAACTGTTATTCCAAATAGTCAAATAGTTAACAAGTTTCTGAAATATCAGTTAATCGCATTATTGACAACCAATTTTCTGAAATATCAGTTCTGCTATTAGCTATTCAACTTTCTGCAATATCTAATGGTTCCAATAGCCAGGTATCCCATGGGAAATGAAGTTAAACTTGAAATCAGGTCTAGGGGAGTGAACAGGAAAGGAATTATGGGCAAATGGAACAAGACTGTGGAATGAAGGGAAAATGGCAAAACAGCAACACAGTAAATGGCAAGAAATTGGAAGTATTGGTAATATATCAGTAAATTGGTAATATAGGTAAATCAATTAAACTGCCAGTTACCAATCAGTTACTATTTGGTAACAATCTGACGGTTATAGATATTCACACAGGTAACTGTTTTAGCTGTAATGTAGACCTGATTGTCATCCACCTGGACTGAAGATACAAGGGCAACCAGGTAAATGAGAGAGGGAGATTTATTGTATCACCGTCTCACTTCAAAACCAAACACCTTGCTGTATTGAAGGGAGTCCTTCTTTCAGCCTCAATGATACAAGGTTTTCTTGGGTATACTCCTGAGGATTTTACATTTATTTATTTATTTATTTATTTACTCAACTAGCAATCCTCATAATAACCCTGTGAGGTAGGTTAAGCTGAGAGATCTGTGATGGGCCCAAGGTCACCCAGGGAGTTCATGGGCATTATGGAGTTGGCAGACCATGTGCAGTAGAAAGGTGCTGACAAAGCAGCCTACACAGTTGGCTAGTTACTCTTCCCTGGCATAATCACTCCTTGGCTCGGGTTTAAGGTGCCAGGCCTTAGAGAAAGCAAGCCTCTGCTGTGCCTTGCCTTCTTGGGTTCCCCCTTGCTTACGTTCACTCTATGTGAATGAAAATATAGCCCAGCACTATGCCGCATCCAGATTACACAGTAATACAAGGGGAGGCTGAGAAAAGCTGCAAGCAGAAGGCATGTGGAGAAATGTTCCCTTTCTTTGTCTCGGTTTCTCTCTTTCTTTCAGTTCTGTGTCAGGGCTGTGGAGTGTCAATTCACTCAGTAGTTTTAATCTTTTCAGCACTCTGGCATGCAAGTTATTAAGGGGAGATTGTGAGGAGTTGTGATCTGGAATAGATGGAGACTCTGCCCTGGATAAAAAGGTCCTTGCTAGGATTATCTTCACTTCATTTGTGTTAATCCATATACCTACATGGCTCCGCTTGTCATTTTGCTAGGACTATGGTAGATGCTGAGTTACGCAACGCATGCTGTAATAGGAACTGGCTGACTAAGCTGCTAGTGCCAATACTGGGGAGGGTTGAGTGGAGAGTGGCTGTTTTGACAAGGACCTGGGAAGCCGGAAGAGGAATTTCTACAGAAGTGGTTCTCTTGAATTTTCAGCAAACTGGTCCACATTCTGAGCAATTTCCCTTGATTCCTTTGGGAAAAAGAATAAAGCAATAGATCTTAAGGCCAGAAAAAGGGACATTTATAAAGATCTAGTTTGACCTCCTGAAGATATTGGAAGATCAAAATTTTGTTTCTTAACTTAGCATAAATTCCTTTGTGATGAAGCACCGTTGCTTACATTTTAAAGCCTTGGATCATCAAGGTGCTTAAACATAGCCCTAAAGTTAAGCATGTCACTCATTTCCCTGGGATAACTCACTTGCTTAAGTACCTTGGGAAATGGAGCCTAACATTGCTTATCTTTTACCTTGGTTCCTCCTCGGGTTGCTTGTCACCTATCCAGTTTTCATCTGGAGGGTCTAGGATTTTGGGGTCTTTGTCCGGAGTCCAATTGGACACTTGACTTGGATACTAAATTTATTTATTTATTTATTTTCTAAATTTCTACCCCGCCCTTCCTGAGAACAGCTCAGGGCGGCTTCCAACAATAAAACCAGAAAAATACATATAAACATTTAAAACATCAACATACACTATAAAGTATTAAACAGGGCCCGGGAACAATTAAAAAAAAAAGTAGGGTAGGGGAGAAAACCCATTAACTCCCCCCCCCCAAAAGGCCTGGGCGAACAGCCAGGTTTTACAACTTTGCCGGAATGTCAACAGGCTTGGGGCCAGGCGAGTTTCCTCCGGAAGGGAGTTCCAAAGCCGCGGCGCGGCCACCGAGAATGCCCTCTCCATTGTGGCCCCCCGCTTAACACGGGGGACCTCCAAGAAGGCACCCCCAGCAGACCAAAGGAGCCGCTCTGGGGCACAGAAGGCGAGGTGGTCCCTGAGGGGCTCAGACCGTGAAGGGCCTTTATAGATCAACACCAAAACCTTGAATCTAGCTTGGCACACTATTGGCAACCAGTGCAGAGTCCGGAGCACAGGTGTTATGTGCTCCCAATGACCCATTCCCGAAAGGAGCCAGGCTGCCGCATTCTGCACTAGCTGCAGCCTCCGAACCAGGAACAAGGGAAGCCCCATGTAGAGCGCGTTGCAGTAGTCCAGCCTCAAGGTGATGAAGGCATGAATGAGGGAGGCCAGGTCCGGGCCAGAGACAAACGGATGCAGCCTCTGCACCAGATGCAACTGGCGGAAAGCAGCCTTTGCAACTGCCTCCACCTGACGCTCCAGGCGGAGGTCCGCATCCAATATCACCCCCAGACTCTGAACCTGCTGAGCTATAGGAGGGCAAAACCCCCCCAAACAGGGGGGCCACTACCTCCTTCGCTCTCCCCACCAACATCACCTCCGTCTTATCAGGGTTGAGCTTCAGTCTGCTCAGCTGCATCCATTCCGCCACAGCCTCCAAACATTGGGACAGCAACAAGACGGCAGGGTCTGGGTCAGTTGAAAAGGAGAGATACAGCTGAGTATTATCAGCATATTGGTGACACCGCACACCGAACCCCCTCACGACCTCCCCCAAGGGCTGCATATAGATGTTAAATAATAACGGTGACAAGATAGAACCCTGCGGAATGCCA
>QEPC01011341.1:21137243-21171396 GCA_003113815.1 Sphenodon punctatus
CTCCTTCCTTGCTGTCCTCACAGCCTCAACATAGGACCGCAAATGGGCCCTATGGAGAAGTTGGTCGGGGTCAGATCGAGTCCGAAGCCAGCGTCGCTCCAGTCTACTGCCTACTCGTTTCATACACCGCAGCCCCTCAGTAAACCAAGGGGCCCTGCAGTGGCGAGACCGAGGCAGAGGGCGTCTCGGAGCCACCCTGTCAATGGCCTCTTCCAGCAAGCTGTTCCAACGCTGGACCAGCTCATCGACAGAGTGACCGTCCAGGTCCAAGGTTATCTCCCTCAGGACCTCTTGGAACCGCTGGGGTTCCATCAGCCTCCGAGGGTGGACCATCCTAACTGGTCCCTTCCCCTCTGGAAGGGGTGCGCTGAGAGAGTGGCCTGAAGGAGATAATGATCCGTCCATGACAAGGGCACCGCCCTAACCTCCCCCACAACCGGACCCCCCGCCTCAAGGCCAGAACCGAAGATCAGCTTGAGGGTATGTCCCCCACGTGGGTCGGGCAGATAACCTCCTGGGACAGATCCATGGTTGCCATGGTGGCCATGAATTCTTGCTCTGCCCCAACAAGGCCGGCATCGGCATGAATGTTGACGTCCCTCAGGAGCAGAGTCCTAGAGAAGCCCAGCACCACCTCCAAGGCCAGCTCTGCTAGAGCAGTAAGGGATGCCGCCGGACAGGAAGGGGCCCGGTATACCAGCAGCACCCCTAGCTTGCCCCCAGCCAAATCAAACACCACGTGAAGGGCCTCAATACCCGCAAACTCCTGGACTGGATACCTCCTAACAGGCCAGTCTTCTCTAAAAATAATCGCTACACCACCTCCCCGGCCATCCGTGCGGGGCTGATGCTGCACAGCATACCTGGACGGAATGAGATCGGCCAAAGTTGGACCGTCCAGCTCGTCCAGCCAGGTCTCCGTAATAAATGCGAGGTCCACGGCCCCATCCGAGATAATATCCCAGACAATTTGGGCCTTGTTCACAACGGACCTCGCATTTAGCAACAGCAGTCCCCCACGTGTGGACCTTGGACCCGGCTCCTCCCTCACCTTCCAACCCCTTGGACCATATCATCCTCGTCCAAGAACCACCCCTATAGCTGCACCCTCCCCTCCATCCACCAAATTCTGGCCCCCCAAACCTGGCTGCTCGCCCCATGACCTTCCCCCCACACCTCCCCCCCAAATCTCCCCCCCATCCCCCCGGCTATCCCGCTGCCACCAGGGGCTGGTAGGGACCATATCTCCCCCCGCCCGACTTCCCTCTCTCACAGAGGTCAGGCTCCACCCCCTCCACCCAAATATAACCCTCTCAGTACTCCCCCTGCTGTCACCAGGGTCAGTCACTGGGACACCCCCACCCCTCCTCCTTAGCCCTGAACAAAGAAGCACCCCACCAAAACGCCCCCTGCTGCCCCTGTGGCCCCGAAGTGCCCCAAAGTGCCGCGAGCTGCAGGAACCCCCTCCTCGTCGGCAGCAGATGGCAACAGCGCACAGCAGAGGAAGGCAGGCAGGTGAGTAATCCTAGCAGGGAGCCGCTGGCCTCTGGGCTTTAAAGCCCCAGCTACTTCCGGGTGGGGGAGGGGACAAGCTGGCCCTCACGACTGGCTTCTGTGCTCCCCCCCGTCCCCCAGCACTCACAATCTTCTTTTCTTGTCCCCGCAGGTCCAGCAGAGTGCGCAGCAGTGGCACAGGACTGGGGACTGGACCTTTATGAAGTAGTGACCAGTTTCCTTCCCCTTCGGCACCACTGTATCCATCTTGGACACATTCTTGACTAGGGCTGAAATGAGATTTCACCCTTCTTGAAAATCTCATCGAGAATAGGCTTCTTGACAAGGTTTTCTCGTCTCGAGATTCTCGCAAGACTTTCGCGAGAAACTCGAGATTCTTAAAAGAAACTCGAGATTCTCACAATATTCTTGAGAACCTTTAAAATAGCAAAAATATGGTCCGCGCATGCTCAGAATTGGCCACCAGGGCTATTCTGCGCATGGGCGCCATTTTACACCTGCGGAGATCATTGTTTGGACATTTTTGAGATTCTTGAGTTTCTCGCAAGATTCTCAAATTAAGTTTCGCGAGAATTATTTGTATTCTTGTTTCAGTCCTACTCTTGACTGAGGGAGACTTCAGTGAGATCATGGTACTGGACAGCGAGGTGTGGCTTATTTATTTAAATCCATTTATACCCCGCCCCTCTCACCCGATGGTGATTCAGGGTGGCTTCACAAATAAATAACAATATAATACAATAATACACAATAAAATTCATAAATATATAAAACAACATCAACAATATAAAACTAAATCTGTGCAAAAACAATTCGCCCACTCCAACACACCTAAACCATTCTCCCCCTCCCTGCCAAACGCCTGACAGAAGAGCCAGATTTTGCATTGCCTATGGAAAACAAGGAGATCTGGGCTGAGGCAGAACTCCACTGGGAGTGCGTTCCATAGCGATGGAGTGGCTGCCGAGAATGCCCGCTGGTCTGTCCAAACCTGCCAATAGCGCGGGATTTCCAGGACGTGTCCCAGGTGACCACAGGTCCTGCCCAGGGAGTGAGGCATTCCCTGAGATAAGTTGGGCTCAGGCCTTGTAGGGCTTTAAAGGTCAAAACTAGCACCTTGAATTGGGCCCGGAAGACAATAGGCAGCCACTGCAATGCTTGGAGCACTGATTTAATATGTTCTCTGTGACCCATCCCAGTAAGCAGGCAGGTTGCCGCATTCTGCACCAACTGCAGTCTCCAGACCATCACCATGGTCAGCCCCATGTAGCGCACACTGCAGTAGTCCAGTCTTGAGGTGACGAATGCATGAATGACAGTGGCCAGATTGGAGTCATATGTCCAGATGTAATTGGCAGGCACCCCTGGCCATAGCCAACTCCTGGGAATCCAGGCACAGCTGCAAATCCAGGAGCACCCCCAGGCTCCGCACATGATGAACCAATGGAGGACGCACCCCCCCAATAATGGGAGTCTCCCCCTCCCCCAGATCACTGACCCCACCCACCAACATCACCTCTGTCTTGTCAGGATTGAGATTCAATCGGCTTGACCTCATCCAGTCCCCCACAGTGACCTAGCACCGGGACAGCAGCAAGACTGCAGGGCCTAGGTCAGTTGAAAAGGAAAGATACAGCTGAGTGTCATCAGCATATTGATGGCAAAGAACCCCCCAGCTGCGCACATTGATGAGCCGCCAGTTTATGGACGCTGAATGTGACCTGGGGGAGTTGTTCTTCCAGGTCAGGTGTCTGGGAATGGCTTGTATCTTGTCTCTTGCCCTGTGTCCCCCGTCTTGCCTCCTGCTTCCCTGTCTGACCCTTATTACCGTCATCCACCGATTTCTTGGATGCCCCCATACCTTTGTCTCTGAGAGTATGATCCACTCCCGAGCCCACAGACTTCCCGGCAGAGGCTCCCCATGAGATGGAACCACCATCCAGATGTGGATAACCTTCTACAAGCTGGAGGCATACCTCCTTAATGCCTGGCAGTGGGCAACCTTTGAGGAGATGGCAGCTTATTTTCACCAGCAACAAGTGCAGTCGAGTCACCTCACCACTTTTCCCAGGACTAGCATCTGGAGAAGTTGTGAGGCTCATGCATCCCTGATGCTGGAGCTTTAACTCTGGCACAGGCTCTGGTGCTTCAGGCTCCTATGTCCATCCTGGTGGCACCTCCAATTTCGTCTCCAGCTCCTGTGCCTGCCCTTACAGCGTGCCAGAGACTGTCACCTGATTTTGGGGAGGTGGAAACCACTAGTCACCAGGGGCTGGCAGTTTGTGAACACACATTTTTTTTAACCCAAACCAATTATTCATTTTCTGATAGGATGTGAAATATGGTTCTCTGTATTAATACTCGGAAGACAACTCTTTGGGCAAGAACATCTTATCTGGCTGCTTAATCCTTCACATTTCTTGCTCTGGACTTGTCTCATTCTCTGTTTAGGTTTTAAATCCCACAGATGGACTTGCACATCTCCACTAATAAAAGGATAAGCTGGGTTGCTTTGCGGCACCTAAAGTAATAAGTGGATACTGAGATTATAAGCCAAAGGGAAATTGAAGCCAGCCACCAAGGCGATTTCTTGTATAGATGTACAGCTATAGAGCTATACAACAAATCACAATACTAACGCTGAACTTTTCTCTCCCTCAGAGAAGTATGAGAAGGCTACAGATGCCTGTTAGATTCCTTGTGAAATAAATTGGATCACTAGTGAGAATTATACAGCACGGCTGAGTTATTTGCATGAGAAAAGTAGTGACAAAATTAGAATATTTAATAAATAAATACAGAAAACTGAAATGGTGATTCTGACCATTGTTTTAGGAGGAGTTGACTTTTTCATGAAAATGTTATCGTTCTAAAAAAAAAAATGAAAGAGAAAAAGAAAATTTTCTCTTTGCAGCAGCCAGATTTCTACAAGAAAACAAAGTGTATTTTCAAATGCGACGCAGGTATTTTCAAATGCGACGCTATCACGGGTGGCCACACTTACTCCAGCGTGACTACCCATGGTGGTGTCACGTTTATTCCTGCCCACCAGATGTTTGCTGTGGGCGGGAATAAAGTTACTCCAGACCGTGGCAGTATTAACTCCGGGATGTGCACTGGGCTCCCTGCCAGTACACATCCCGGAGTTAGCAGTGCCACAGCCCGGCAGGGCCGGCCTTACTGCGGGGTGGTTAGGGGCGGCCGCCCAGGGCCCCATGCTTGGGGGGCCCCCACGGGTTTGGGGTTTTTTTCTTTAAAAAACCCCCGCTGCCAGCACAGACTCGGCCAGGGGGAATGAGAGGCAGAGGCCCTGCCTCTCCCTCAGTTCCCCTGGCCAAGAGACTGACAGGCACTGAGGGGGGTGGGGGGGAGTGAGGGCGAGGCGGGGCCTCTGCTTCTTCCCTCACTTCCGCCAGAAGTGAGGGAGAAGAACGCAGAGGCCCCTCCTCTCCCTCACGCTGCTGGCCCCCTCTGCTGTCTGCCTGGCTGTTTTGGCCAGGGGAACTGANGGGAGAGGTGGGGCCTCTGCCTCTCTCTCCCTCATTCCCCCTGGCCAAGAGACTGTGCACTGCCAGGCAGTGAAGGGGAGGGGGGGGGGCGGCAGCAAGGGGCCCAGGTCAGAGGAGGCAGCGGCGGCGGCAGTGGCACCGGATCAGGTAAGTGATCCGGTCAGAATCTGTATCTCAGGCTTGGGGATGGGCGGAGGGGACTGCCCCTATGCCCATCCCCAAGCCCAGGCCCAGGTAGTGTGCTGCCCCTGGGCCAGGGAATGCCCCCTGAGCCAGGGAATGCCCATAGGTCTGCCAGCGGCTTTGTATAGGGCCCCGCAATTCTTCCCTGCCCTGGGCCCTGCTTATGGTAAGGCTGGCCCTGAGTCCGGGGAAACCTACCTCGGACTGTGGTAGAGCAGGCCATCATATCTGAGGGCCCGCTCTACCTAACTCCAGCCTGTGGCCGGAGTCGGCACATTTGTTTGGTGGCTGGGCCTGATCCGGCCCATGGTGAGTGTGCTTGCCACAAGCAGGCTCAAAGCATAACGGCTCAAAGACCCATCATGTCTGAAAATACCCAAAGTGTTTGTATTGGCACCAAAAGTATCTTCTGCAAAGTAAACATTTTTTCCCTGCAAAATTTGAAAATAATTAGTTAACTGGTTGATTCCAAAATATGTTGAAAAAAATGAAAACTTTCCATTTTCAACAAGGCAAACTGATAGTAGTGAGATAAATATATCATAGATATAGTAAAAATATAAGTTATTCTACTATTTTATATAGAGTAGAATTGGTAGAATACAAAAGTTAGAATTTTGAAAAAATGTGACTAAAGTTTTTCGTACTAGCCCTGAATTTGTGTGAAATCAGTATGTGGTGCCTTCCCTCTTCTCCCTAGAAAAAAACGGAGTGGTGTCACCATGGCTCCCTTTACGGTGGGGTGGCGAACCTTCTACCAGCTGTGGGACAGATCCACTCTTCATGCAGCCCTTGGAGTTTGCACTACTTTTCAAAGTAGTCCCCGGGAGGAAAAAGTTTCCCCACACCTCCTCTAGAGTCACAACTTGTGCGTTTTACCTCCTTACTGCTTGTGTAGCTCGGATATAATTCTAGCTCCTTGCTCTGTTCTTTTAATTTCATCCCAGCAAGTCTTTGAGGTGGTGAGCACTCCCGCGGACTGGCAGAATCTTTCTAAACACAGTGAGATTTCTTTCCTCCTCTCTCCATCACTGCTGTCCCCTCCCTTCTTCCCTCTCCACTCCATGCCTCGGTGTCAGTTCTCGAGCTTACGTGCTGAGAAGAAAAGTTAAAAAGGTAAAAAGTCTGTAACCTGATTCCACGATGACCTGTCTAATCCTGTTCCCTGGTACAGTAAGAGCTGCTATACCTGTAGACAGAACAATGACTGCAGGAGACCAAAGGGGCCAAGATGGGATCCGGCTTCTTTCTCTCTTTCTTCATCTTCTTTCATTCCTCCTGACAAAAACCTGTCAACACTGAGAAAGGTTGCAGGGGTGAAAGAGGCCTGTGGGTTGTTGTTCGCAATGCAAATGGGGAAGGCATGCCAAGTCCCTCTGGTAGTGCTCAGTTCACAATTGCTAATGCAGAGACAAGCAATACGGTCCGGAGAAAATGGCACTTTCTTTTATTGTTCTTCATGCTGGAGAACGGAGGCTACCAAATTGTGGCTTGGGATCTTAGCTGGGATCATGTCATCTGTGGACAGGGTTACAGATTCAATCCTGATTGGTATTGATCTATAGTATTTTACATTTTTGTTGCTCTCTGGAGTCATGGGAGACTGGTTAGGTCTCAAAATGGGGTCACAGGGAAAAATCTGGGGAACTGTTGCTGTAGGGATGAAACGAATAGTAGATTTTGTTTTTGTGGATATTATTTGCATTTTTTGGATAGCACTATGAATATCTGAATGATATCTGAAATTGAAATAGATAGTCCCACCTCTGCTTACTTGAATATTTGGATCAGATACTTCATTATTTGGGCATTTTAGTTACTTCATTATGACCATTGTGCATGCACAATGGTGCCAAAACAAAGAAATAGATATATCAAAATAACCAAAGCGGTTATCCGGTGAAGCAGGACCAAATATTCACATTGTTAGATCTGAATCAAAGCAGGCAAATTTTTCGGATATAGTATACGCACTGCAGATATTTGTTTCATTTCTACTGTTAGTACACGGAAGCTTCACATTTGGTTTACCGTTTGGTCACAAGAGCGGTTTTATGTCCCCGCTATAAACTCTTTTCTGTTGCCTTTTCTCATACTGGACTTTGGCCCTTTTCAAAAGGGCCATGGCTGGGGGCGGGGGGAACGGTATAGGGGCGCGCCGCTGCAGGGCGGTGGGTGCACACGAGTGCACACCCATCCCCCACGCATGCCTCTACACGGAGCAACCAATATTTCCCCTGGTTGCTCCGTGCGGGGGCGATGTGTGGAGGTGGGTTGGGATGTGTGGTACACGGGAGCACGCATGCACGCCCATCCACAGCTGTGCAAATGAGACACATCCATGCATGCCCATGCAATGGACACGCGTGGGCATGTGTGGGTGCATCTTATTTGAAAAGGGCCAAAGCTGTTTGCTGTTATCAATGAGTAGCTGGCTGACACCTTTATAGACCTATCTTTGGTACTTCTATGGCCTCCATTGTCATAGCCTGCATTTTCATAAGATGAAAAATGTGCCAAAATCGGTGTCTCTGTTTGTGTGTGTGTTTACATTATGTGAATAGGTTAGGTGACAGGATACTTTGCCAAATGACCCTCAAGTGTCAGGGTGCGAATCAAGCTATTTCCCTCTTGCTTGCTTCTTATATACTTCCCACTTTCAGTTGTCACCCTTATAGCGACATGAGACAGGCCTGCAGCATCATGGGATTGCTGGCAGCAGCAATACTGGAGGCAGAACTGAAGAGGGGAAGCAACATGTAAAAACCAGTAAGGTGCAATTGTTCTCTCCCATAGGGGATTTACGAAGTGGGAGCAGACACCCGTATCAATGTGCCCGTAGTGTTTGAGCACTACCGTCTTTAGTGTATTTATCCTCGCAATCTCCCTATGAGATAGGGAAATACTGCTGTACATTTCCAGCAACATTCCACTGTTGTACATTTAGCGCTTATGAGGGCGGGGGATCCACTCCATGGTCCTAGTCAGTATGTAAAAATAAATACCTTTTGTTGATGGCAGATCCATACCAGTCCACCCCATGTGTTACGTTGGACTGAGAGGTGGAGGCAGTCAACTTTATTTCTTCTCACGACTCAATACAGCTTGGCCCATCTCCAGACTGCCCCCTTCCTCTCAGTCCAATGCAAAATTTGGGATGGATGAGTCTGGATCTGCCATCAACAATGGGTATTCTTAAAAAATTAACTAGGGTGATAGAGTGGATCCCTGATAGACAACACTAATTGAGGCACAGAGAGACTCAATGATTTTTTGGGGGGTCACACACAGAGTCCATAGGGCAGGAGTGGCAAAATTTATTGTGCACACAAACCACTTGATCCAAGCATCAATCTCGGGTGATCTACCAGAACATCTATTGGCTCCAATGATCTAGGCTAGGGCCCGTTGCACTGGTTCACAGCTCTACGGCTTCTCAGCAACTAGTCTCAGAGTGGAGAGGAGCACTCCCCTTTATAGAGAGAGCCTTCCCTGCCACACTGGAAGAGCTCTCCTAGCCCATCTCCGCCTTTGAGACACTCCTTGGGGCATCGGTCCTGCTCTTCTCCCCAGAAGCAATCTCTGAGAGTCTGGTCCTTCTCCCCATAGTGTGATCCACTGCAGACTAGCTTGTGATCTACCAGTAGATCATGAACTTCCTCTTGGCCATCCTTGCTGTAGGGAAACAAGGAAAGTGAACCCACATCTTCCAGGTTAGAAACCTTGCCACTAGACCAGGGTTGGGGAACCTCAGGTCCGGGGGCCAAGTGCGGCCCTCAGCAAGTTTTTAAATGGCCCCTTTCCAGTTCCTGGATCTGGGCCCTGGATCTAGTCTCTACCCCCAAGCACTGGAAAACTGAGCTCAGGATAAGGGGGCAGAGAAGAGGGCATGCACACAAGGGTAGGGGGACAGATCCATGCCTTCCTTTTCTTGATACACCTGTTAAGCACCCCCACCCCAACCTCAATTTGGCCCTCGGAGCTTGTACTAATTTTCGTTGTGGCCCCTGGAACAGAAAAAGTTCCCCACCCCTACACTAGACCAACCTTCTCCTTTAGTCTTGTGCCATTTGGGGATTTGCAGATCTGCAGATTAAGGACGTTCTTTCAAATGGGGCCAGAGGATGGACTCTGCAATCTTAACTATGCATTCCCCAAGTTCTGCTTCTCATGGGTCTTTGAAACGTACGTATTGCATCTGTTTTTGACCATTGTACAACTTTCTTCAAACCCGATGCCTACATTTCAAGGACAGAACTGGCATCTTTATTTATTTATTTATTTTATTTAAAACATTTCTATCCCGCCCCTCTCACCTGACATGACTTGGGGCGGCTCACATCCAATATAAACACAAATAAATACAAAGTAAATACATATAAAATCATATTAGCAGCTTAAAATCAGATCAAATCAAAGTGGTCTGTGCAGAAACCCTCCCCTCAAGCCCCAAATCCATCCCACTCTCCCCTGTCAAATGCCTGACAAAAGAGCCAGGTCTTACAACTTTGTCGGAAGGTGAGAAGATTCAGGCTGAGGCATTCCGAAGGGACGGTGGCCCCTGAGAACACCTGCCTGTCTGTTCGGACCCACTGGAATCACGGGACCTCCAGGAGGGTGCTCCCTGATGACCGCACGGGCTGCCCAGGATCCCAGGGGGTGAGGTGATTTTTCAGGTAAGCAGGACCGCGGTTGTTTAGGGCCTTAAAGGTCAAAACCAGCACCTTGAATCGAACCCGGAAGACAATAGGCAGCCAGTGCAGATCCCTGGGCACTGATGTAATGTGCTCCCTGCAATCTGTCCCCGTATTTATTAAGTGATTTGTCTTTTATGATGTTGTTAGCAGCCCCGAGATGCATTGGCAGGAGGGGGCGGCATAAAAATGGGACAAATAAATAAATAAATAAATAAAATAAATGAGACAGACCGCAGCATTCTGCACCAACTGCAGCTTCTGAACCATCACCAAGGGCAGCCCCACGTAGAGCGCACTGCAATAGTCTAGTCTCGAGGTGACGTATGCATGGATGAAGGTGTCCAGGTCAGAGTCTGAGACATATGGGTGGAGCCTTCTCACCAGATTTAATTGGCGAAAGGTGCCCCTGGCCACAGCAGCACCTGGAAATCCAATCTGTCTTATCAGGATTGAGTTTCAGTTGACTCGACCTCATCCAATCCCCCACAGCAGCCAGACACTGGGACAGCAAGGAGATGGCAGGGCCTGGGCTGAATGAAAAGGATAAGGACACCTGGGTGTCGTCCACATATTGATGACAACGTACTCCCCAGCTGCACATGACCTCCCCGAGGGGCTTCAAATACACGTTGAACAAGAGGGCGGAGTGAATGAAACCTTGCAGAATGCCACATAAGAGAGTCCCAGGGGATGAAGTACAGTCCCCTAGGACCACCTGCTGTGATCTCCCGGTGAGGTAAGAACAGGACTGTTGTTCTGTCCACCCCGGCCAGGTCCTGCAGGTGGGTCATCAACATCTTATGGTTCACGGTATCAAAAGCCGCTGATAGATCCAGTAGAACTGGTAGGGTCATACGACTCCTATCCAGCTCTACTTAGGAGGTTATCAACCAAGGCCACCAATGCTGTCTCCGTGTCATAACCTGGGCGAAAGCCTGACTACATGGGATCGAGAAAAGCAGTGCGGTCTAGATGTGCCTGCAGCTGCTGGACCACCACTTGTTCAATAACCTTCCCTAAAAATGGAAGGTTAGTGATGGGCTGGTAACTTGCCGGAGCATCCACATTGAGAGATGGTTTCTTGAGGAGGGGCTGGATCGCAACCTCCTTGAGGCAATCCAGGACCTTCCCCTCCCAAAGGGAGGTGTTAATTACCTCAGCCAGCACTGACCCCAGTGTCTCCCTGGAGGCCTTAATCAACCAGGATGGGCACAGAACTAATTCACAAGTTGTGGCCCCAACAGACCCCAGGGGATTGGCTGCTTCGGCCAGTGTCACCGACTGAAATTCATCCCACAAAACCTGATCACACAGGGCATTCCTAACCTCTGGCTCTGCCACTGCATCTGAAAGGGAGGAGTCAAAGTTGAGCTCAATGCGAGCAATTTTATCCACAAAGTATGTTAGAAACATGTCACAGTGAGTTTTGGATGAATACGGTTCCAGGCGGAGACAGGGAGGACCGACCAACCCCCTCACCTCCTGGAACAGCTCCGCTGGACATCACATGACTGAACGGATGCTACAAGGGAAGCAAATAACTGTTTCTTTGCTTCCCTCACAGCCACAGCATAGGCTCTCAAAAACTTCCTATTCAGCAACTGGTCATCTTGGGAGCAAGTACGATGCCACCATTGCTCTAACCGCCTTCCTTCATGCTTCAATCGCCCCAGGTCCTCCATGAACCACAGGGACCTGCTGTGATGAAATGCCAGGAGTGGACGCCTGGGAGCTACTCAATCAATGGCCTCAGCCAGCCAGGTGTTCCAAAAGTCTACGAGGTCATCGATGAAGTGACCATTGAGGTTACCAGGTATCTCCCTCAGAGCATCCCGGAACCCTTCTGGTTCCATAAGTCTCCGGGGGCGGATCATCTTAACTGGTCCGGCACCCCTACGGTCAGGCAGGCATGCCGGAATGGAGGCTCGCCAGAGGTAATGGTCCAACCACAGCAAGGGAGAACTTCCCACTCCCCCCAGTCATTGGACCCCCCACCTCAAGATCAGTGCAGAAAATCAAGTCAAGAGTATGTTCCCCCTCATGTTTCAGGCCCACTACTACCTGGGATAGCCCTATGGTTGCCATGGCAACCATGAATTCCTGCTCTGTCCCATGCAACCTGGTCTCAGTGTGGATATTGAAGTCCCCCAAGTCAATAAACGTAGGAGAGCTCAAGACCAGGTCTGAGACCAGAGCGGAGAGCAGTCAGGGATGCTGCCGGGCATTGGGGTGCTGGGTACACCAGCAGAATCCCAATCCTGTCCCTGGCTGGACCCCCTGGTCCATCTCTAGCCAAATCAAACACAAGATTGGAGACCTTCTATACCAGACTCGGTCTGCACTGAAAACCTCTGAGCGACCAAACCAAGGCCCTTGTTTTAAGATAATTAGAAGAAATGTGGTGAATTTGAGGAGTCTTCTACTGAAATCCCAAGAGTTTCCTATTACTTTTGCTACAGTCTTTCATCACTTTTGCATGAGTGTACTATGGCAATATTGATTGGCTGCTGCTGGAGCAATATTACCCAAGAGAATCATTCTGCATATGCGACTTCTCTGTGGTTGTTAGTATTGACCAGTCAATGGGACTATAAGAATATTACCAGGTTTCAAAAAGAATTCAGCTAGGTATGACACTGGAGAGGATGAAAAAGGAAGCCAAAGGTGCATGTCCAAGGAGTGTGTTTCTAACAAAGATCTCTTTTCCATAGCCCAACCCGCCTTTTCACCTCTTTCTAATGAAACAAACAGAGGCTGCTTTTAGACGTGCGCGGGGCACTCATGGCGTGAAATCCTGCAGCATGTAAAAAACTTGTGGGCAGGGTTTAGATGAGACTTCTCGTGAATTATAGCCGGTCATGCATTCTTTCAAAACTGCGGACTAAATTGAGGTATTTAGTCCACGGTTTTAAAAGAATGCGCAACCGACTATAATGTGTGAGAAGTCTTGTCTAAACCCCGCCTGTGGGATTTTTACGTGCCGTGGGATTTCATGCCGTGAGGGCCCTGCGCACATCTAAAAGCAGCCAGAGACTCTAGAGCGAAGCAGGATGCTAGATCTAGAAACAGGTGTCAGAAGCAGAAGTGAGGGCCAGGTCAGGTGCGTGACTGAGGAAAAACTACCTTGAATTGGCCTGGGATAAGAGCTAGTAATATCTGAGGAATGGGACTTGGGACTTAACTTGTTTGTTAATTTCTCTATAGAATGGGAAAAAGATGGTATGGTGAAGAATGAAATTGTAAGAAAAGGGTCAAGGATGCATAGGCTGTGTTCCCATCTGCGGCTGCAGAGGTTGGGCCCAGGAAAGACGTGGCAGCGCAGAGGAGCCGGCAGACAGGAAAAGAGCTGGTGCGAACGGGGATCTACCGTGGTTTCTCTCGCGCATGTCAGGGAGTCTTCCCTGGCCCCTCCCTCTGCTGCCACCACTGTCGCAGATGGGAATGCAGCCATAGTCTTCAGGTCCACATGGGTTCATTGTGGTCATCTAATCGGATCCAATAACAGGGCATGGAAACACTTGGTTTTAAAACCTCTCTATTAGAAAGGCATCCAGTCTTGAATTGGATCCGACGTGGGATCATGCCATCTGTTCCAGGGGTCATCATGATTTCAGCAGTATTTGGCATACTTTGCATATTTTTGTTGTTATCTGGGATCATGGGATTATACTCCTCTAGATTCAAAATGGGGTCACATAGGCAAAATGTTTGGGAACATCTTCTCTGAGCAGTGAAGAACCCACCCCGCTCACCAACTCATCAAGTGAGCAGTACCAACATTTAATTACCCTCATTGGGAAGGAATTGCATTTTTAAAAAAAGTTTGAATTTATCTAACTTCAGCTTCCAGCTTTGGACAAGAAAGAATCAAAGGAGAGCAACTAGGACAATAAAAGGGCTGGAAGACAAGCCACATGAGGAAAAGGTGAAAGAACTGGATATGTTCAGCCTAGAGAAAAAGAAGACTAAAGGGGAACATGACAGCAGTTTTCAAATATCCAAAAGGATGTCACAGACATATATTTATTTATTTATGAATAAAATGTGTATGCCGCCCCCTCCTGCTAAAAGCATCTCGGGGCGGCAAACAACATGTTAAAACAAATTAAAACAAATAATAACAAATGCAATTAAAATTCCACAATTTCCCTCGGGGAAGTCACGGTGGAACAGCTAGATCTTACATTGTCTGCGGAAAGAGGGGAGGTCGGTGGTCAAGCGGGCCTCCGGCGGGAGGGAGATCCACAGCTGCAGCGCAGCCACAGAGAACGCCCTTCTCAAAATCGTCACCCGAGAAACCCGGGGGGACCTTGAGGAGGGCGCCCCTGGCCGACCGCAGGGGCTGATCCAGGTCCCGGAGGGTGAGGCGGTCCTGCAGGGAGGTGGGGCCCAGGCTGTTTAGGGCTTTAAAGGTCAACACCAACACTTGTTCTCCAGTGTCACAGAAGGCAGAATGAGAGGTAAAAGGCTTAAATTGTATCAATTTAGATTTTGGTTAAATATTAGAGAAAAACTTGCTAACTGTCTAACAACTGTTGGTTAATGGGATAAATTTCCCAGGGAGACTGTGGAATTTTTTTCCTTGGATTTTCCTCCCCCCAAACTGGGTTGGACAAGCATCTACCTGGGATGCTGTAGGCAGAGGATATCCTGCTTTGGAGCCGAGGGTTGGATTAGATGACCTCTGAGTAACCCTCCAGCCTTACAATTCTATGATTCTGTGACCTAGTAGTTTTGTCTTCGTCTGGCACTTTGAAGAGTCTATTATTGCTATATGGCTTTTCCATGTGGAAGTATCTAAACACCTCTCACCCTTGTTGTCTTTGGGAAGCTGGATAGTTTGAGCTTGTTCAGTCTTGCGTCATAGTTTGTTTCCTAGCTCCATGTCATTTTTGTGGCCCTTCTTTGAGCTCTCTGCAATACTGCCTCTTTTTCAAAGCATGGACTCCAGAACTAGATGTAGAATTATTATTATGTATATAGAACTTTAAATGTTCAAAGTGCTTTACAATCCTTACCTAGTTCATTCTCACAACTAGCCTGTGAGATGGGTCATTATGAGTCCCATTTTGGAGACAGAGTACTGAGGCATAGGCTGCTTTCACACAAGATGGTGTCTTGGCAGTTTCCTTGTTCCCATGATCTTCCCGCAATCTTTAAATTACACCATTTATTTTCTGGGCACCCTTCTCATGGGACGTGTCTCCCGCATTTTTTTTTCTTTGCGTGTTTTACACTGATGTCACTCCCATTCCCACGAGTGCAAATTTCATACAGTTTTCATCCTCCCACTTCTGCCCTGTGCCTGGCTGCCTGGCTGACCTCAGAGCAGGGTTGAGATCCACAAACCGGCAGCAATTAACAAGCCAGCACCAGGGATGGGTGAAATTAAGAAGCCGGCAGCAGAGCAAAGAAAAATGAACAAGCTGGCTGAAATTAATTAGCCAGGAATGAACCATGGGCTCTGTCCTTCTGGTTTCCGTGCCTGCTATCGTGCTATTGAAATACCGACCGGTACTGTCCTCACGTTTCCAATTTTGTGCCATATGACCTAGGCATAACTTATGGGACAAGGCATAACTTATGGGACAAACGCATAATGTATGGGACAAACGCGGACTAGTGCACTCAGATGTGCAGTTAACTTGCGGGAACAAATGACAATCCTGCAATTAGTGTCTCATGTGACAGCAGCCAGCGTTACGTGCCCAGAGCTGAAACTGGCACCTGATTTGGTACCCATGGATAATACCCACATTTTCGGGTACCATTTCAGGCATCTGAATTGGTACCGGAATACTGATTGATTACTTGCAAAACTGATAGGGTTTCAAATGCCCGAAATGACCTGGAAAAATTTTTTGAAATAATATTGAAACAATTCCCCAAACCCAGGACAGGATCGGGAAAAAAATTTCACATTTTTGTATACGGGTTGTCAGTATCTCGGATACCCAGTTGAAAACCAGTTTAGGTACAGAAAAGTACCCCAAATATCTGATTCGATTTGGGTACTGGGAATTTGATGGCTATACCCGTTTTTGCAGGTACTCGTTTCATCTCTTGCCCAAGGCCACTTAGTGACTTCATGGCTATAGCAGGATTTGAGCCCTAGTTTCAGGCCATAACCTTATCCACCAGGCTATGCTGGCTGTCATCCAGTAAAAACAGTGGTCTCATCCATGCTCTTTTTAGGAGGCACACAGGTCAGGATCCAGAAGGTCCAGGTGGAGATGACACCAGAGGACACAGCTAAGTTCCTGGATTACTAAGTCCAAAGACCTAAGTGTATAACACAGGTCTCATGCCATGTGCATAATGGCATTGCCGGCGCACCAAAGGAGACAGGACTCAACAGTGGGTTTTAACGGCCGCACTCTTTATTCGAATTAAATTACCCTCAACAAATGGGTGGGGGTAAATCGCCTAGTGCGATGCGGGTCCAGTACATAAACTTAACGTTATAACAGTAATGCAACAACATACACAGGAGTGGTTTCGATATACCCTCGATTACCACCCCAACACGTGAACATCACGTTCCCCCTCTCAGTGGCCCCAGCCACAGGCAAGGAGGAGCCAATCCTTTCATGCGAGTAAGGATAAAGGTGCCTACAGGCGGGGGACCATACTTGTCCCTACCGCCCTCGCTCGACACCCCTCCCAGGGAGGCTGCCCTGTCGCTTTGCCATACCCTGCTTTCCGGCAGGTGGGCCTCCCCATCTCTTAAGGAGATGACTCTTCCTTATGATAAATCTAACCTACTCTAACTTGTGTACTGGACCCCTGCCAGAGTGCGACATTAATGAGCATGCACAACAACACCCTCTTCCTAGGGATCGGCCAATTTGCCTAAACACCCGCACTGTGAGGAAGGCGAAAAACGAGGCCCATGTTGGGTTCAGATTAGGGCATCTTGCAAAAATTCCTTCCTGGCCCCGCTTGGCGACCAGTAATGACCCACAGTGCAGAGGGAAGGTTGGGTGGGTGCTGCCTCGTTGAAGCTCCAGCCGCAAGTGTGGCTGGAGCGCAGATTACCGCCGGCTCGTGGGCCCCGCCTTCCGATCAGAGCCCACGTGACCGGCTCTCTACCTATCCCTACCGGCCAGGGTTGCCTAGCAACCCTGGCCAGGTTTTCGGAGTGACGCCGCCGTTTGTCTCCCGCGCACGGGGCTGGATGCAGCCCTGCCGCGGGAACCCATCAGAGCATCCAGTCTCCCCTGCTGATGTCGGGCAAAGGGCCTCGCACCCACCATCCCCCCCGCAGCGGGGGAGGGAGGGGGAGGGGGCGCGAGCGGAGGCAATTCTCTATTCTTGCCTTAAGAAAGAGTAAGAAACCCAGATAGTGAAAGTAGAGTTAGATCCATGCCAAGTTTCCATCAGGGATGGGAGAGAGCATTTCCCAAGGGGTTCATGTGAACTGGAATCTATAATGGAAACCCTGCCCTGCCCTTAATGCTCTAATATTAGTCATCATTACTTGGATGGTAATTAGCATAGTTAAGCAGCAGCGTTGGCTGTTACCATAGCCCATCTGAGAGATGCATCAGAGGCTGGATGCGCTGGTTTCCCACAAAAGGTAAGAAAGGATATGTTGACTTGGCACCATGGAAACTGATATGGATCTTGCACCATTTCCTGTAATCTTCCTTCGTCGTCACGTACACTGGCACATCCAGTCGGTTATTAAATATAAATATGCCAGTGTCATGCGAGGTTACAAGGTGAAACCATCTAAAAGATCAGGAGATGAAAAAATTAAAGGTTTCACAATGAATGTAACTGGTTGCACGGTTGCTGGTCCTTTATATATTGCGTGGTAACGGCTGAAAATAAGGTTTTCATTTGACAAGAGATGCTGAAATTGACATTTTTGCCATTTTCACACGTTTCAAATTCTGCAGATGTTGAAAAATGTCAAGAGCATTTCAGTGGAATCTTTTTGGTGAAAAAATATTTGAAAGGCCATCTTTTTTTGGGAAATAAAATCTCACAACTTTGAAAACTGAATTTTTCATTGAAAATTTGGTTTCAGCGAAAAATTTAAAAAGTGCTTAAATGTCATGAACTACAGGTGGCAACACAATCGATGGCATTCTGGATTGGTCGAAGTTTTGAGATTGATTTCAGAGAAGCCAGAATTTCATCTAGCAATGGTCACAAACACATAAAGGCTCTGATTTAGGAAATTGACCTTGAATCCTTGAGCGTGGAGAGGAGACCATAACAGCAAGCTGAGAGGAAAATTATTGTAGGGTTGATGGTTGGTTTGTTATAACAATAGGCAAAGAACAGTGAATGCAGAGTCTGGGACTGGCTTCCACAGACTTTACAAGTCTACCCTGAGAACTGTCTGCTCTGGGTTTTTAAAAACAAATCTATGTTTTGAGCTGAGAAATGAGATCTTGTTTTCCCTTCTGGATTTCAGGTGCTCTTCAAAGGCTGGCTTTTCTCTTGGTGGGAGGTTTCACCGCAGCTTGGCAGCTCCCGGTGAGACACGGTGAGAGTGACATGCCATCTCTTCTCTTCCAAGAGGAAAACGGATAGCAGGCTCTCCCGTTCCAGCTAGAAGCAAAGAAGGAACCCGTCTCAGTCTTGTGAAACAAGTCTTCACCAGCCACCAAGTGACACTTTGACATGTTGACTTTGAATAAATAACAGGCTTCAGCGCCGTGCATTTGCTGGTGGCGGGTAATCTGGGGAGATTTGTCCATCTTACTTACAGTGGCTTTAAGGCAGGTATGGCATTTGGGGTGTGATGGTGGCAGGATGAACAGGAGCATGAATTGGTGGCTTAAATATTTTTAACCTCTTAAGTGCCAAATTTTCATTTGCTTTTAAACACCTCCCTTCTCTGAAAGTGGATTAAGATGCGGACAGAAAATGAATGAATGAATGAATAAATTATTTTTTAATATGGTAACACCGTCCAAAATTCAATAGGTGCTGTCTTAAAGCCTCCGTTTACCATTTGTTTGTTTATTCAAATTTATACCCCATCCTTCCACCAAGGCTAGGTTTGGGGGAAGACCTTTGGTCTTCTTTTTACCTGACACTTCCATTTTGGCCGGAGAGAGTGGGTGTTTTCAGACGTGATGGGGGGGTGGGGAGGGGGCGTCACGAAATCAATGAATTCATCCCCCGCCGGGATGACCCGTAACGCCCTAACAGACGTGCTGGGGGATCCCGGCGGGGAATGCCGTCGCAGCGCTCGCCCGCTATGGCCACGGGCCAGAATCCCTGCGGGGATTCCGGGCCGCGGCTGCCGTCCAGATGTGACGGCGGGGGGTCACCACGGCGGGGAATCACCTTCACCATGCGACGGCCTCCGGTCCCGCCGCTTCGGCCACTCGCGTGGTGAATGTGATTCCCCGTTCCCCCCAACAGCCGTTACGTGGTCCAAGCCACCACAGGGGATTGACTGTGGTTGACATTGACCACGTAACGTCTGAAAATACCCAGTGTCAGGTAAAAAATCACCACAGGTGGCAACTCTACCTAAGGCTCAGATTGGCTGAATTGAATTCTAGTGGAATAATGGAATTTAATTTAATATAGATGTTGCTTCTTGCTTCTTGCTTCTTATGACTTCGATTAACAGTACCAATTAACAATTGACCAAAACAGACCCTTAGGCCTTTGAAATCAAAAGCAGTGTTTCCATTGCTTTCAGCTGGGCCAGGATTCCAACCCTATAGCCCAGGGGTGGGGAACCTTTTCTGTGCTGGGGTCCACTTTGAAAATGAGTACAAGCTCGAAGGGCCGCTTGAAAGGGGTACTTAGGTGGTGTATGTATGTATGTATGTATGTATTTATTTATTTATTTAATACCCCACCCCTCCTGCTCCAAGTAGCCCGGGGCGGCTCACAATATTAAAACACATAAGATAAATAAAACCATCAAATACAATAAAAAGGGAAGACACAAAAACCAAACTGGCCCCTCCCCCCATCCCACCCTACACCCCATCTCCCTCGCCAAAAGCCAGACAGACCAGCCAGGGTTTACAGATACGATGGAAGGAGGGGAGATCTGTGAACACCCTCTCCATAGTGGCCCCCTGGATACCCGGGGGACCATGAGACAGGTGCCCGCAGCGGACCACAGAGGCTGCGCCAGAGTGTGGACGAGGCGGTCCCGCAGGTAAATCAGGAAAAGGAGGGTCCATATCACAGAGTTGTGTTATGGATCCGTCCCCTTTCCTTGTGTGCCTGCCCTCATCTCTGCTCCCTTCCCCTGGGCTCAGTCTTCCAGTGATTGGTGTGTGTGTGTGTGTGTAGGGGGGGTAGGAACTGGATCCAGGGGCCAGATCCAGGAACTGGGAAGGGACCACATAAAAAGTTACCACGGGCTGCATTTGGATCCCAGGTCTAAGGTTTCCCATCCCTGCTAATAGCCCATTGATGATGACAAGAATAACAAATTAAAGAAAGTTGAAATTTTGTCAGGTTTTGAAACAAAAAATCTCTAAATTTCCCCCTGCCCCAAACCACTCCACCCTCCTGCCATTCTTTTTATGACAACACCAGAATATGTCATTCCCAACTAATCCCTTCCTCAGATTTTATCAGGATCATGAGTCCTGTTGAACTGCAGAATATAATCATTTCCTAAGGGAAATGGTTGGTCGTGAAATTGTCAATGGAACTATAAGGATCTCAGGGTTCATCTAGTCAAACCACCTGCTCAGTGTCAGGATTCCTTATTCCTAAACAATCCCTGAGAGAGGCTTATCCAGCCTCTTCCTAGAAACCTCTGATGACAAGAGATTTCACAACTCACCTTTGACAAACTGTCCCATTATCCCCTGATTGTTCTTACTGTTAGGAAGGTATTATCATTATTAATAATAATTTCTATAGAACTTTCAGTGTTCAGAGTGCTTTGCAATCCTTATCTAGGTCACTCTCACGATAGTCTTGAGTACAAAGGCTTTAGTGAACCCGGACTCATGTCCAAATTATGGGCCTCTTCTAAGAGCAAGGGGTGGTGTCTTCCTAAGTAGCAGCTCTCCCAAAGCTCCTGCCCAGCCTTAGCATCCCTCCTGCCAAGGCTGTGGTGCCACCCTGGCTCTCAGTGAGGCTGTCTAGAATGGCAGCAACCTCACCGGGAAGGACTTTTTAAGAGTCAGCAGGGTCTCTGCACTCCACTCCTGGCCACTCTGAAAACTTCCTTTTTGGTAAAGCCCTCTAAGCCAAAGGGTGCCAGGACGTGGGTAGCTTTCAGGGGAAGGGCCAGTGAATGAGTCGTTGCAGGATCAAGACTGGTGGATGAGTCCTTGCAAGATCAAAGCCAAAGTAGGGCTAACAAATGTTTGTGCATGCACAAATGATACCAGCTGCACCATTTTGGTTATGGGCCGCACCACCTTTGCACATGCTAAAAACAGCTCGGTGATCATTTTATGCCTGCACAAATGGCC
The DNA here is from genome assembly GCA_003113815.1 of Sphenodon punctatus. NCBI lineage: Eukaryota > Metazoa > Chordata > Lepidosauria > Sphenodontia > Sphenodontidae > Sphenodon > Sphenodon punctatus. The sequence continues at coordinate 21,158,571 of QEPC01011341.1, forward strand.
ATAGTGTTTTGTTCCGTACAATCAGTAATTGGAACCGGGTGAAGATTTTGATTTTGGCCTTATTTGCTGTCATCTTGCACTGTCAGGTCTATTATAGAGTTGAAACTCCTCTTTCCACCAGGTCCATCTCTGAGCTAAGTTTGCATCTGTTAAGTGCAGAACTCCAAAGGACTTTAATTCCGTAGCTCTGCTGTCTGCTGCTACACTTTAGAGAGTTCACAAGTCAAACATGGCCACCATGTTTCATTAGCTATGAAGAAATGCTGACGGCTGGTAAACTTAATCAAGTAGGACTATAGATAGAGCATGTATCTGACTATGTGGCCTTCCATGCGGTCTCCCTCTTGCTGCTTCCTCCGGGGCGTACCAGATAACCGTTCCTCCCAGGGAACAGATCCCCTACACTTCCAGTTCCACCAATCATGAAAAACCCACTGAGAAGGCTGAAATATGGAGCAGTCTGTAGCCACGGGACATATTGCTCTGACTAATCCATGTGGACATTTCATGAGAAATGTGTTATGTCCTTACGGCATATGGATGGACGGCAACCCTATTCCCTCACCTGCTTTTGGTGCAGCTCATTGGTCAATTTTAGATTGCCAACTTGGCCCGCGACTGATAAAGGATCCCCAGTCCTGTGGTAATGTGTGCATTGGCAGTAAGATGATGAACTAGATCAAGGTGAGGAATCTTTTTCCTCAAACAGGCTGCTTTACAAATTAGTACAAGCTCCATCGGTCCTGGAATTGGGGGGTGGGGGTCATTGAGGGATGTGCTTAGGATAGAGAGGGTCTAGATCATGGATCCATGCCATGAATCCATCTCCGCGCTCCTTGAATTCATGGCCTCATCTCTGCTCCCTCCCCTGGAGCTCCCTCTTTCAGTGCTAGAGGTTTGAGACTAGATCCAAGGGGGGACCAGATAAAGACCAGCCATTGGCTGGATCTGGCCCACAGGCTGGAAGCTCCCCGGTCTAACATGACTTTTCCATGCCTGGATGCTGACTGAAAAGAGCAAAGAGGATAGTTAATTTTATTACAACCACCCAGGCAGACACATATTTTTAAATGATTAAACTGAATAAAGAAAAATAAAAATTAATAAAATAAAATAGACCATGGATTTTGCAAACAAATCTGATGGTAGGGGAGAGGATAAGTTAAATATTGGGCTGATCCAAATTTGCCAGCATCCCCTTCCTCAGTCCCACCCCCTCCCCCGCTCTGCAAAGTCTGGGTTTCTGTTTCACAATGCCAGACACTGCAAACATGTGATGCCCATCACAGTGTGAGCTAGAGCGAAGTGTAGGTTGTGGGGGGAGGCTGGATGGTTTCTCTTCTTCGTTTCCTGCATTATAGCATTGAGGAGTGCAAGGAGTTCATGTCAGTAATCTTTGCCAAATGCCGCTCTCTAGGTTTTGCCCAGAGAATCTCTGTTTTGATTGGGGATCTCTGGGGGAGGGCAGATTTCTCTGGAACAGCCAGGGGCACCCCTGAAAACCTGGAGAAGTCTTACCTTCTGGAGATGGTCACATCAGAAAGAAAGCAGGTCATAGGGACTTTCCAACTCACTTTCTGACCTGGTCTCGCCTCTCTAGAGTATCATGACATCGTTCTGCTTCCGTAAGGGTTGGGGTTACATCAGAAAGAGGCATGACAGCCCCTTTGCCCCGTTCCCTTTCCAAAGTAGCCCCCTTATGGAGCATCGTGACATTGTAATGCCCCATGAGGAGTGGCATTATGTTAGCAAGGGGCATGACAGCTCAGGTGTGAGTGATGGGAGGTGGTAATCCTATCCTAGGCTAATGCTTCATCAAAAACAGCTGTTCCTGAATTGACAGGAAATCCCAACATATCGGAAACACTGCTGAATATTCAAATTTTTGTTTCTGGGACATGTCTTATAATTCTGTTGATTTTGGGGTAGCAGGTGGCGATTTATTTATTTATTTTGCAACTTTTGCTATTTTTTGTTCTTTTTGTGACTTGCCAATACCGTCTGTAATTGTTAGTACTTTGGGGACTTGTTACCTTCCATAATTTTTCACTACCATCTGTGGCTTGCCATTGGGTGTTAACTTATGTGATGGGGAGCTGTCTTCCCACCTGGGGGGTGGGGGAGGGCTACCCCTGGCCGGGTTAGCTCCAGCAGCAGGAACACACATCCCCGTGCCTTGACCCGGCCGGAGAGGGAGGATGGTGCTACTGTGCTAAGACCAATAACACTTTTGCACAAGATGTTTGCTAAATATGACTGAACAAAATAAAATATCAAAACAAACTAAATGAAAGAATTAGAACTACCAATTAAAAATAGATATGCAAATTTTGCACATCATTTGGATATTTGGTATATTCCAAAAATGTGAATAATATTTGCAGATATGGACCACCATATTCATTTCACCCCTACGGCCACCACCTGCCTTTGCTGCTTGCTGTGGAAGAGAGTTATCCTCAACAAAACTCTTCAGCGGGACGCCGCACACACTTTATCATGAGTAATCCAAGATGAAAGAAGGAGCTTTATTGCACATTTGGAAAGAGTGTGTTCAGCTGATTCTCCAGTGGCAGGGCTTACTCAGTAGGTAGCCCTTCTGTTTCAATAACGGCCTTACCTACCAGATGACTTCATTAAGGTGATTCTCCAAAGAGAGGGACATGGCTGTCAGTTCAGGTTTATCAGAACATGGAGAACTTGCCTGCAGGACATATTGAAATAAGAAGAGATCTACAGGGCATCCTAGAAAAGTAACAGATCCTTCTAAATCCTTGCTTCTGATTTTCCCACCAGCTGGTTGAGTTGATGCAAGGAATTCCCTGCAAATCTTTAACTGAAACATACATGAAATTTTTACCAAGAGGCAAAAGGGTAACAATTTACATTTCTTATTAAAGAACCTTTTATTTTGGGTTTTCTTGGCTTTTGACTTGGATGCCAGAGGGAGAGGAATTGCTCTCAGGACGATTGTGCTGGCAATATTTCCAACCCAATTGTCAGTAGAGCTATTGGACAAGCAGGCACTGGTGAAGTTTACAACTCATGTACAGACATTTAACAAGTGTCTGCCCCTACTTAGATGAACAGCAAGGTTTGAATGAGGGTTAGTTGAAAAATATATATATATATATTTTATTTTGTTCAGTCGTATTTAGCAAATACCTTGCATGAACGTGTATCATATATCATATATAAATATCATAGCAATATATATATATGAACAATATATATATATTGTTCCTCTGAAAAGTTATTTCAAAATTGCATTTGAAATTTTTTGCAAAAATTGTTTCCACAAAAATTCTGAAATTTCTTTTTGATAGCTTTACTGTGTTACTTTAATGTTGACAGCACTGGCATTAGGGTTGTGACACTGTTGAAGACGAAATGTTGAAATCTGGCCTCGTTGAAGTTTCAAACGTTTTCAGGAAACTCTGAACAAAAATTGAAACTGACAAACATTTTGACTTTCCCAGGGAGTTAAACCATTCTGGTTTTCGGCTCAGTCATGGTTCAGGTTCTCTTCCAGTTGAGGCCAATAATGGTTCAGTAACCAGTTTGACATACCTGAATTGGCTCAAGTTGGTTCGGGTTAAAAAATATCACATTACAACAGTACTATTTTGTAAGGTGGGGCAGAGCAAGTTAATGGATCATCACAAGGGTTAAGGAGGTATTACTACAAAGATAAACTAAGGCACAGAACATTGCAGTAAGTGCAGTGATCTCACTGAGAGTCAATGGAAGAGCTGGTGGAATAAAAATATTTTGGCTGTGTGGCCCAGGCCCCTTCTTCTAACCACTAGGCCTCCTGGCCTCTTAGCATAAATAAATGCAGCCTGTGAGCCTTTAGGGGGAAGTATTGGCAGGAACGCTCAAAAGCCAAAACACCATCTCCAATGAGCTCTCCTACCCCATGCTCCCCATTGTCTGGGCAGGGAAGGAGACAGGCCCCGGACACCATCTGCTCATTCATCTCTGTCAGAGCCTGGACCGACAGTGACAGAAGCCACTTCCCTCACCCCTGCACTCTGCACTGCCTGTTTCCCAGCTGCCGGAGCTCCCAACTCGGAGCTATCCCTGGGGTCTCTCCCCGGATCCAGCCTCTGTCCCAGCCAGGCCAGCTCCTCTTCTCTAGTTACCGTCATTTTCACTGAGTGGACAGTGGTCTTGGCGGCAGGGGTCCTGCTTGCTGCTTCCCGGCCCTTGAAAAGGGCAGAGAACCTGTGACAAATCCAACGTTCATAAAGGCCTCCCAGATGGTGTTTTCATGCTCTTGTGATGCTTCTACTGTGGGACTGGCAGGGGTGGCATTTCGGAAGGGGCATCACAGCATGTGGCGGGTGTACCCTACATCAGTTATTCGTCAAAACTTTATTCTCAACCAGTCACCTGAGTTGTGTTTCCCTCCCTTTTGGTTCTGGTTCAACAAATACTTTCATATAATGGTCCAGATTTCACTTTGGTTGATAAAAAAATTAAAGTTTGAACCAGTTTTCGGTTCGGGTTTGGCCCAACTCCCTGGCCTTTCAGAACTGAAAGTTTCTCCTTGAAATTTTGTTTGGATGAAAAAAGAAAAATGTTTTGAACTTGATTTAGTCTAAACCCTGGATATTTGTCTTAGTGCTTGTATGTAAATGTACGCATTGTTGCACTAATAAACAAGTGTTGTATTGTGGATAGTTTATTCTCTCCTTTCTCCTTGTTGGTGTTGAGTGCTACTTGGCCCAAGGTCAAATGGGTAACCTGGCCTGGGCCTTCAGTTTGGGTTGCACTGCAGACCCTTAGGATGAAGCAGCCATAGGGTGGCCCTTGGAGAACCACAAGTGGTCACAGGTAACTTTCCAAGGGAGCAACCAGTGATCTGGTCTAATGTCGCCCCATGGAATTTCACCTGCATCTAACCTACTCACTCCCTGTCTTTCTCGGTCTCATATCCATGTCACTTTCACCCGAACTAATGGCTTGTCTTCTTCACAGAAAAATATTTATACAGGACTGATGACAGCGAAAGTGCAGTTAATATTTCTATTCCATGAAGAAATATTCACCTACTTTCCAGCAGGTTCATGTTTGACAGTCATTTGCCGAGACCACCGCACACTAGCAGGAGAGAGATACAGGGAGGTGAGTCTTGAAATTCAAGGGAGCAATATCGCATTGGAATTGGTCTGGCAGAGAGGCACTGGTTTAAGGCACTAGAGTTGAGAGAGTTCTCCACACAGATACTTAAACCGTTGGAGTTCCAATAAATGAACCACAGTTGCAACAATCAGTTACAAAACAATAAGCATTTATGAACTGATGGTTTAACTCAGTTACCATTTTCCATTTTGTGATGTTCACCGCATTGCCACATTGCTTTTTCCCATCTGTTCCATGGTGACCACCTATTTCTCTTTGCCTATACTTTTTTTCCTGTTTACCCCAGACCCCAGTTTCAAGTTTAACTTGATTTCCCATTGGATACTTGTTTCAGATCTGCTGCATGCAAATTCACTGTTAGTGAAGGTGTGCCTAGTGGCTAGATGTCAGGGTCAAAATAGCTTTCCTATTGACCGGAAATGACAAAATGTGAGAAAATAGTAAAGTGATGGATTGGTGCGTCTGTTATTGAGTAATGGTAAATCAGTTTTACAGTTGCCTGGTAATGACATTAACCAGGATTTCAGATAGCCAGTTAACTGCAATGGTATGAGGATACCGATTGATTTACTGATTGACTATTGGGAATTGTAGTTACTAGTCATGGTTATGGAATTGGCTCAGCACCTACTCCCAGATCTAGTGGCAGTTTTTCAGATGGATTTTTTTCTTTCCAAATCTAGCATTTTCATAGACATGAACTAAAAATGTATCCTTCAGTCTATGAAAATTGCCATTGGATATACTTTCCAGATAGATTGTGTTTTTGTTTTCCCAGTTGTTTGTTTAATTGAAAACTGACATGGGGAGGGGGTGAGTTCAAAAAATTGATTGCAAAATGAAAAAAAAAAAGACTTTTGGAAGTTCTTGGGAAGTGATAAAAAAATGCTTCCTTTTAAAAAAAAAACCAACGTGTTTGAAATGAAAATATTAGCTCTGTCTGAAATGTTTCATGGAACATTAAAAAAATTAGAATGTATTAAATCTGTATGCAGCAGAGGAGAGGCTCATTTGGATACTGGCCCTTTAAGAGGCCAACTCTGGGCCTCAAAGGCACGCCTAGGTAGGGCGTGGCCAATCCAGCCTGGTATTCAAAAGCCTCTGACTCGCTCAGTCAGAAAGGGGGAACTGGTTGAGAAGCAAGACTCTGTGTGGTGGAGCCAGGAGTCTAGAGCCCAGGAGTCTAGAGCCCAACAGTTGAGAGCTGGGAGCTCTTTCTGGACTGTGTGGTGAGGTAACAGGAACTGTAAGTTTGAATATATGGTTGGAATAGTGCGCTGCTGAATAAATGGACACTTGAGCTAATTCCTGAGCTCTCTGAGCCAGGGCCCACTCTGTTACACCGTAATTCAGAATTCCCGATTTCACGGCATAATCTAATGGACTGGGGAAATGGCGTTGCGAGCAATAGCACAATGTCGTCTTAAAGGTTTTGCAAACCTTCCTGTGGAGTTTGCTTCCTAGAAGCTACAGAGGAAATTTGTTTAGGAGGTCAGGCTGTGTGTAGCTGATAATTTGGTTCATTGGGCCCAGTAGGGTCACTGTGACGACTTCCTATTCATTGCCGTTTAAGAAGGCAAATACACAACACGGGCAACCTCCCAACATTTCAGTTGGCCAAAGAGGGACATAAGCCCCGTCCCCTTATCGATAACTCCCATCTCTTCGGCCAGTAAGCCCCGCCTCCTCTCACCCGCACAGTCACATGCTCACTCTCACAAACATACACATAAGCATACATTCACTCAAGTGAACGCATGCATTTTCACTCACACTAAGGCTACCTTACCTCCCCTTTAACGGGGAGTGTGTATGAAAAATACATGTTGCAGGGCTACCCTAGTTCCAGGGCAGCCCTGCAACATGCATTTTTCATAAACACCCCATGTTAAAGGGAAGGTATGGTAGCCCTAACACACACACACACACACACACGTACTTGGTGGTAGTGGTGGCTGCGCGTATCTCCAGTGCTTGGTGGCCCAGCTGCACAATGCACAGGGGGACAAGTTCAGCTCCAGTGGAGAGTGGGTGGGGCCAGCCCCAGCCCCAGCAGTACCGATGTGCAGGCACTCTGATGGTGTATGTAAACGGGGGCTCTGTTGGCGGCACTGGGACATTTGGGTGCTCTGACAATGACCAAATGCATGGCATTGCCTGCTCTAGGTGGGATTTCCCCACAAAAACCGGCCCCTAATGCAAGGCTGTTGGGAGGTATGCACTAGGGTTAGGGTTGCCACCTAGGCAAATTTTTATGGAACACTTATGAAAAATACATGTTGCAGGGCCTTCATTGGTGACAATGCAGGCCCTGCACATGTATTTTTCATAAGTGTTGCTTTAAAAGTTGCATAGGTGGCAACCCTAACTAGGGTTCCCATTCAAATGAGCAAGATGGTGGTTTCTGTTTCACACATTGAACAGGGATTCCTATAGGAAATGAAGGTACTTCAAGTCTCCCCAGGAGAGAATCTTCTCCATACAGGCTAAAAGCAGACATGCCAGTCTCTGGCTATGCAGGCGCCATCAGATGTTGGCCCGGGATTGCCCCGGGCTGGGTTGGCGGCTAGCCTGGACTTTAACCTCGGGAAAACCTCGAGTCACAGCCTGGGCTAAATCCCACCTACCTGGGCCAAAGTGGGCCACAGCAGGCTATCCTACACAGCCCAGGTCCAGTCCCCCATGGCCGGTGGGGCACGGGGGTGGGTGCAACGCTGGGGCGGGACCAGCCAGTGGCACAGTCGGCATGCTTGCTGCCCTCCCCGGCAATGGGCCTGTCTGTTGGGTGCCCTGACCCAGTCCGGACTGTGTTTGCCATGGTTTCCCGACCCCGGGGTGGGACGGCACCGTGCAGCCATCACTTCTGTTTTTATCTAGAGTGACAGGGCTTTTTCAACCCCCAAAGCTTCTCCCAAACAATAATATAAAGAGGGAAGCCTGGGATTCCCTTGGGAACTCCTGAACACCTCGCTCATGGGTCCCTGATCTTGGATGGGGCCTGCAGATACTAAAACATGTAAGGATATTTGTTCCATCCTAGGGTTTCCTCTGGTTCCCCCATTCAAAAGAAACAGGCCATAGGAACGTGTGTAATTTCCAGTCAGAAAAACAACAGCCTTCTTGTTCGAATGAACAGCGCACCAAGCACTGGCAGACTCAGTCATTGGCTTCGGCCTATGTAGCAAGGAACAGAAAAAAGTTCATTTTAAACTACTTAAATCCCCCCCTTCCCAAAGTAATTCCTTCTGCTGGAGGCAGAATTGGCTGATTACAGTAGTTAAAAACCCCAACTGCAGCCCTTCATCTCCCCCACCTCCCCATCCTCGCCTCTCCCACCCCCTTTCTCTTTCTCCGAGCCCTGCCTTGCCCTTTTGTGGAGATTTATAGAGCTGAGTGGGCAGAGAACAAATGAGCAGACATTAAGGGGCTATGTGTTCTGCATACTAATGACAAGATACTGCTTCTGTAGCTCAGGGCAATGCTGGGTCAGGCTAGTTTAGCCATAAACTTTATTTATGTGCTTATTGTATCGCAGTTGTAGTTGCCCGGCTCAGGCTATGGATTTAAGATGCGTCCGGCTATAAATTTTATTTAGTTTTCAAACCAGGGGGTGAGAGAGAGAGAGAGAGAGAGAGAAGGAGCAAGAGAGGGAGTTCCCCTTACAACTGAAGAGCCGGGAAGGTGAGGTGAAAATTCTGAGCAGAGAGAAAAGGGCGTTGTTCGGAACGACAAGAAAGCAGGGCCTACGTTTCAGGAGATGGATGTTGTTTTTTTCTTTTTATGCTCCAGATTGTAGACTATTCTCCCCTCCACCCAACTTTGGCCTTGAGTTTGGCACAAGAGGGCTTTACTACCTTTGTGGCACCTCCGTTGAGGTTTTCCCCTAGAGAGGGTGGGGCTATGCTGGCGAGCAAAGTGAACAGCACGCCCCTTTCTGACGTAACTCGGACCCTTATGGAGTCTTGTGATGTCACAATGGGCATTTTTAGACACACGTTAAAGTTCTGGATGTTTCAATCTTCTGGGTTTACAAGTCCACAAATAAGTTCCAGATTCATTTTTATATATATATATATATATATATATATATATATATATATATATATATATATATATATACACACACACACACACACACGTCCTGAGGCAGTTCCTGGATGCATTCTTCACACAAACACTGCCCTGAGGCAGCCTAAAGTAGCCGCAGCTGTAGACGTGACAGGCTGCCATGGAAACCAAGTGACCACAGCTGCCTGGAGCAAAGCACTTTACCAGGAGAACCTTTTACACACAAAACTTCTGGGAGAAGTTTCACGCAGAAGTTCAAAGATCCAGATGTTTAAGATCTGGATGGGTGATTTAGACACACATAAAGTACTGGATGTTACAGCAAACATCCAGGAGAAATGTGTGTCTAAAAATACCCATTGCTTCACAGGGGGCAGGGCCATGTCAGAAAGAGGACAGGGCAATGGAGCTGTGGTGCCACTTTCTGGATGTAACCCTGCTTCTTATAGAGCATCATGATGATATGATACTTCCTAGGGACAGGAATGTGGGGTAGGAAAATCTGTATGGCCTTCCTCCTTTCTTACATAGGGTGAAAACAGACATGACGCTAACCACCCTTTAACCACCCTTGGTGGTCATTTATGCATGTTTCAGGGTTGCATAGGGCACCAATACAGCCCTGCAACATGCATAAATAACCACCAAGGGTGGTTAAAGGGTGATTAGCATCATGTCTGTTTTCACCCATAGTTACCTGATTCCACCCTGAGAAGACTCAATTTCTCTAGGTGACCAGAAGCTGAGACTTAGGGTGATTTCAGACGTTACGTTTGTGGCATTCACCACAGTCAACCTCAGTCAAACGCGGGCGGTGGTGAAAGAGCCGTGCATGTCTGTTGCCCGCATCCAGATGTTCACCACAGTCAAGCACGGAGGTCCGTGGTGAACCTAACTACACTTCGTGAGGTCGGGATGGAAGGAGGTCCAGAAGTGTGGTGAATGTTCACCACGGCAGGGGTGAAGGAAACGTAACGTCTGAAGGGAAAATCCCGGCCACGGTGGAAGGAAATGTCCCCGGGCAGTGGTGACAGCACGCAACGCCTGCCAGGCAACCAACAACAAGCGGCACATGGAGGGAGATTTAAAGGGCAGGCAGCAGTAGGGGAACGTGGCGGAGCAGTCGATGGAGGGGAGGGTGGAGGAAACAGAGCAGAGGATGGAGCGAGAGGGTGAGGAGGAGGTGCAGCAGCAGATTGGACTGGGAGATAAGGCTGTTTGTTTACAAACAGCTCCTCCCCATGTACCGATCAGAAGGTTGTTGACTTGTAAAGAAGGTTCTTCGAGATGGCTCCCAACATTCCCACAACTGGGTAGTACATGCTCGCCCTGTCAAATAATAGCCACATGATGGTCTCGAGCTCCTCTAGTATAAAAAGTGTGCTCCCCTTCAGAATGACAGTTCCTTCTAACCCTTTCTAGAAACAGAAGGAAAAAATTCTATGTGAGGCTGGAAGGGTGGGTATATGTGAGAATGTTCGGAGCCATCTCAAAGAACCTTATTTACAAGGTAGCAACCTTCCGTTCTTCTTCGAGTGGCTCCTCACATGCTATTTTTACTAAATACGAATGTGCTTGTGTGATCAGGTATTGTTAATAGCATGCAGCTATTTTGATGTGGCCCAGAGGTTTTGTATGTTTGAAATATGTGAACGGGAACATGGGCGAGCGTGGCTTCTTCTGGGGGCTGTGGCAATGGCCCTGCTATGTGCACCTGCGGTCGTTGCTGCGCCTGCCCCCGATGGGAGCCCCTGCAGCCGGGTGTAGGGTGCTCCGGGCCGATCTGATAGCCGGCTGTCTCCTCAGAACCTTCCTTCCGCCTGAGTGCTCATGCCAATGCCTGCTGTCTCTTTGGGACGGCTGGACCCCCTGTGACCTGGCTCTGCCTGCCTGCCTGTCGCCCTCTCGCCTGGGACCTGCTGCCCCGTCCCCCACGCGCTCCTGCGCTGTCTGTCTCTGCGCCGGGCCGGTGCTGCTTGTGTCCTCATTAAACAACCTTTGTGCTTCACTGTGCCTTGTGTTGCCTCCTGTGTCCTTGGGCTGCTGGGTCCCCCTTGCCCACTGGGCTCCTGCCCCCTCCCCCTCCTGGTGGGCTGGCCCCTCGCCACCCCCCCGCCTCCTGTGCTCGACCGGCCGGGGTGTGTGTGTTCCCTGTTCCCCCCTGGTGTGTGCTTCCCTCTGCCCCCCTGCTCAGCTCCCCTTTGTTGTGTGGGTGTGCTGCTTCGTTTGTATGTGTGCGCGTCTCGTTTTGAAGTGCGCGTGCCTTCCCTGCTGTGGCCACTGTTTGCTCGCGCTGCTCGCGCTGCAGCTCCCTCCACCCCTCCCTTCATGTTTCCCTTCCCTGGGCGGGGCCCTCCACCATCTTTGACTTCGTTTGCCCTCCGGCGCCCATGTTTGCGTCCGCGTAACCCCGGTGCCTTGTGGGGCTCCCACCGTGGTTCTCTCCACCACGTCACGTCTGTTGGGTTCCCCCAGCCCGTGTTCTCTCCGGTTGGCCCCGGGCGGTGGTGCCGCCCCTGTCACATCTGTTGGGGCCATGCGTCTCCCCCCGGCCCGCGGTGAAGCCATTCACACCGGGGTGGGATTCACTGTGGTGGATTTCACCGCGTCACGTCTGAAATCACCCACAATTTTGTTAAAAATACAATAACAGAAAGGAAGCACAGTACAGGTCAGGCTAGAACCTCTGATCCCTTAATCACAAGGCTAAGCTACCCAGCCACGCTGCAGCTATAGCACCCTTACAAGCAGCTTTTTAGTTTGCTGGGTGGGCACGTAGTGTCCTTTCCCTGCTGGCTGAATGAAACACTGCAGTTAGTCCTTTCTCCTAGAGCTCTAGTGGCAGAATAAGGCACAAGAGATGAATACGTCAAAAGAACAAATCTGGATTATGTGGTCAAACGAAGGCGTGAGTTCTTGCATTTTGTAAGTTTACTTGGGGAAACAATAATATAGGTTTCTCCTGTGTGGTAGATTCCCCAATGTGTGAAAACAGACATAACGCTAACTCCACTTTAACACTGCTTTAACATTCCTTATGCATGTTGCAGGGCTCTATTGGTGCCCAATGCAGCCAGTCCTGCAACATGCACAAAAAATGTTCAAGTGGAGTTAGCATTATGTCTGTTTTCACCCAATGTCTAGATACTATGAACCAAAACAAAAAACTGAACAGTTTAAAAAAAACTTAAATGCACAAGAGTTTTCTTAAAATACAAACAAATTTTTAAAAATATATTTAATATTTGATCCTCATCAACATGCATGTAATATATATACTAAATTCCTTACCATACATACTTTAATTCATTTTTATCAATAACTAAACTTGCACATTTTACGATTATGAAACTGTAATTTATTATCATAATTCGACAAGGAACAATTTTTTCAGAGTGCATTAAGTCTGTTTCTACAGAACTTCATTGTGTACAATGAATTGTATAATGTCTACAATCACATTGTTTACTTCATTGTATGAACTGTACACAATTTGTATACATGTAAATAACAGACAATGGGTGATTTCAGAAGTGACGTGATGAATGTCCACCACAGTCAACCTCAGTCCAATGCGGTGTGTGTGTGTGTGTGTGTGTGTGTGTGTGTG
>QEPC01011341.1:21186737-21227575 GCA_003113815.1 Sphenodon punctatus
TAATAATAATAATAATAATAATAATAATAGTGCCCTTCACAACAGCCCATGACAATGAGTTCCACTGGTTAATTGTGTGTTGTGTGGAAAAGTACAGAAAGCTCCAGGTTCGTCATCCACACTGGCCTTTTGTTGATGTTGCCTAATTGAGCTATTGTTTTGGAGGACTCTGTGACAGGATGAATTATCATCTCCTTCTTTTACAATGGGGTAAATGGAGGCACCCAGGAGTGTCAGAGCCAGAAGAAGGTAAATCTGCTGATTCCCAGCCTTGTATTTGAACCTTAACAACTCAAATACCACATTCATACCTTACGGTAGCGCGGCGGTGGCACTCCCGTTAGGAGAAGACGCGATGGGGGAAGGAGGCAGAGGTGCAAATGGTGTTTTGACGTGACAATACTCGCAAATGACAGGGTTGGATTTTGAGTCCTGTCATTTGCGAATATTGTTGCAGCAAAACTCCATTTGCACCGGACGTTATGACGTCTCCCTCCTCTGCCTCCTTCCCCCACTATGTCTTCTCCATGCGGGAGTGCTGCTGCGGCGCTGCCGTAAGGTGTGAATGCGAGTCTGCGACTTGCTTTTACTTCCTTTATAAATCATGCCACATCCTGCTAAATCCTTCTTTCCAGCCAAACTGGGGAAGAGTGTTTATATGAACAACTGAAAAAACAAACACAACCCCTCGTTAATCAGCTTCTTGGGCTGTTGGCGATGAGGAGCCTCCAACAAAGAGTTGTGGGGGCACGCTGAATTGTCAGCAAGGGACACTGGCAGAGCTGGGCGTTAGTGGAACAGCCAAGACTGAAGTTGCAACAGCAGGACAGAGGCAGGGGCATAGCCCCCTCCCGCATGTCTGCCTGCAGCCACATCTGTGTCTGTTTTAAATGGAGCCGGCAGCTGCCCACAGTCCGCCCGCCCAGCACCCCTTCCCTCACATCATAAAGCTGTGGGCAGATCGGCTGCCACTCTGCGCTGCTACCTGCAGCTTTATGGAGTTGCCTGGGAGCGTCTGGGAGCAGAGCTGCAGTGGCTGTCTGCCAAGTAGTTGAACCGCAGCTCCACCTCTGGCCAGTGGTTTGTGCCGCCTGCAATGCCGGCGGTCCTCCGGGATGTTCCAGAGCACCGCTAGCAGGGCTGGAGGGGAGCAGGCAACCTGCTCTCTTTGGTGGCCTGCTTTTACACGGACCAGGTGTGACACAGAGCTGAGCCATGGGTGCCATCCTGGTAAAGGCACCCACTGTGTCCAACTCCACTGAGGGAAAACACTCGAAAGATGCAGCTTGTTTGGCTATGCAAGCAGGCAGCACAGCATGGGAGGCAGCACCGTAGGAGAGAGTGCACAATCGCCACGGTTACTCCCTGGGGAGAGAAAACAGGGAGTGAAAGGATCAGTTCTCAACTCTGGGGAGCAGGTGCACGTGCTAGGATATGGGTTGGCATTTATATAGATGCAGGGCAGGCTGGCTGTTGCCTTTCCCGCCTGCCACCATGACCAGCTGCTGCTAACTAGGTTCCTAATCAGAGGAGGTTAATAAGGACTGCATTTGCATTCAAGATGCTGAGAATATCTATGCAGCATGGGTGTCCAAACTGACAGCGTCTGTCCGAAGGGGAGCTGAAACGATTCATCCTGGCCAACACTGGTTTCCTGGGGAATGGCCAATTTGCAGTTTTCCTGACACTGTAAATGGACTGGGTTTTGCAATTTGTTCAGGCCCTGGTTTGGAAATGTCGATTGGTACGTTTGTTTTGTTGGGTAAGTAGCCGGGTGGCAGTGCCAATGTGTACACTGATGCAGGATTAGGGCCCCAAATCACAACTCGGTTCAGGGAATTAACGCGAAATAGTCTTTATTAGGTTTCCACACAGTTCTTAATCCCCAAAGGTTCTTTACAACCAGGTTATCAGCCTCTGGCTGAGCTTAGGCCCATCACAACAACAACCACCTGCTTGCCTTCACCTGCCGGGAGCTCGTATCTCCTGAAGTCCAGGAGGATTAGAGGGGCTTTCTCCCTCTTAAACGTCTCCCAGTCAGACCTCTCAGCAGCTCTTCACCATCTCTGGTTTCAAGCTTTCAGACTATCGGGATGGAGCTCCTGTTCCTTCTGAGACCAGCAACTGACAGCCACAAGCAGAGAGCTGCTCCTCCTTGTAAATCCAAAAACATACTGAGCCCCTCCTCTGGTTGGCTCAGTTTTATAGCTGGGCCACGCCCAGCCCACAGCGGTTTCCTGTTCCTCTTGGCTCCTGCCACACCCTTTCCAGCTGCCACTCCACTTCAGCTGGATCCTTGCTGTAAGTAGGCTACACTCAGGCATTCTGCCTCTTTCAGGCTGGCTCTGCCAAGCCTCTCTCTGTTAGTCCCCAGCGGGCCTCTTGCGAATGCACACTTTAACATGCAGGCTACACTGGGTGTTTTTACACACACATTTCTCCTGCATGTTTGCTGTTACATCCTGAACTTTCTGTGTGTCTAAATCACTCACCCAGATCTTCTGGTAAACTGCTTTGCTCCAGGCAGCTGTGGTCACTTGGTTTCCATGGCAGCCTGTCACGTCTACAGCTGCGGCTACTTTAGGCTGCCCCAGGGTGTCACTGGGAAGGGGTCGGGTTAAGGGGGGAAGGGAAGGAAGGGAAGGAAAGAGCACACACTAAAGGTGCTTTTAAACGAACAAAATTCGCAGCTGAGCCTTTAAACAGTCACCTTTCTTCCGGTTTGTTTAAATGCTTCACGCGGTTTGCAGCCGCGTCTTTCGCACGTCACACCGGCCCTGGAATTCTTTTCCCTCACATCTGCATCAGCGATCTGCCGTCTTTCAAGGTAGTGAGACGGGTGAGATGGCTTTTGTGAATGCTCGTTTAAAAGCGCCCTCAGTGTTCACCCAACTAAGTCCCTCCCCTGCTCTGTCGGAGGCTGCGGAGGAAACAATGCCCGTCAGGATAGTAGTTTGGCCCAACGGCCTGAACCAGGTCAGGCCTCTATCATCATTGGGCACAGAGCATATAACGGAGAGCAGGGCCTGCTGCCTTCCACAAGCTCGAGGACTACTTGCACGCAGGGAGGAGGAAGGGAACACCAGTGTGGCTAGTGAGGAATCACAGGGCAGGGGACCAGGCTCGTGTGTCAGGGTGGGATTCCTTGCTCACAGGGAGGTGAAGAGATGGCCCGAAGGGAGGGGGTAGATTGTCTCACAGTCACCCACGACACACACACTCTCAAACACACACGGGAAGGAGGTCACAGGACACAGTCACCCAAGCACTACCAGGCAGCCCATATACTCAGCACACACACACACAATCACAAAAGGGTTCACTTAGCTTGCTCACGGCCGGTTTCTCCACTCCAATTACCAGCGCTGTGTGCCTCACAGCGCCGGGCCTTTATACAACAGACTCCGCCCCCTGACGTGTCTGCAGCCGCGCAGTGTGTCGCAGCGTCGCAGGTGATGTTCCCTGACCCGCTGGGTCAGCTGACTGTGGCTGCGAACTGTCAGCACGGCCGCAGGTTGTCTCGGTGACCCGCTGCATCAGGAGTCCCTCTGGTGCCGCCGCCGCCTCAGTCCCGTAGGGAGGGCAGCCTGTTAGATCCCAAGGGGGGGGAAGTCCCCTGGCACGGCCTGCGGCCCTGCAGCCCCCCCCCATGGGGAAGCCTGGTGGTGCAGGCTGACACAGGGCAGTGTTTGTGTGAAGAATGCATCCAGGAACTGCCTCAGGGCAGTGTGTGCGTGTGCGTGTGCGTGTGCGTGTGTGTGTGTGTGAGTGAAAAATGCATCGGGAACTTACTTGTGGACTTGTAAACCCAGAAGATTGAAAAACCTGGAACTTTAGGGTGTGTGTAAAAATGCCCACTGTCTTAAGGGAGCAACAGCTTCACAAGGCTGCAGTTTGCCACAAGGTACCTTTGGTTCATTCTCTACATTTGGTCCGTTCGTTCTTTCTTCAGTTCAGATGAAGCCAGAAATGAGAATAGTGATAAAGATGGAAATTCTGAAAGTGGAAAGTGAGTGAAACCTGTTCTTGAACATGAAAATTCTTGTGAAAAAGGATGGCCAAGTTTTCATAAAGATGAAAATTCCCAGATTCAGGAGCAGCCAATTTGTTTCATCATTAGTACTAAGCTCCTCCCTGCCGCAACTCCATAGACCTCCCTGGATTTACAGAGGAGATTAATCTGGCCCTTCCAGGTGGCTCTGGACAATCCTGGTGGCAAAAGAGACTGACTTCTGTTTGCCCCAGGGTTGTCTATGGGTGGAATCAAACAAGCTGATAGCCCACTGGAGTCCTTCGCCGCCGGTGGTCGGCGGGCCTAGGGGCGCTCCCCGGCTCTGGTGGTGCTCCCCGACCCAGGGGTGGCATGCTTCCCGGGCCTGGTCTCGGGGATGAGGGGCACTCCCCTCTGCCCATCCCCAAGCCTGAGCGGCCATTCGGATCACTAATCTGATCCACTGTCACTGCTGCTGCCACCGCCGCCACCATCACCTCCACCGCCGCAGCCACCTCCGGCCTGGGCCCCACAGCAGACTTGGCGCTTCAGGCAGGGTGGGCACTGTGGCAGCAGTTTAAATCTGCCACCGCGCTGCCCGCCGCCACTGGAAGTTCCGCTGCCCCCCCATCCTCTCCACTGCCTGTCACAGTCTCGACCAGGGAAAATGAGGGAGAGAGAGGCAGAGGCCCCGCCTCTCTCTCATTTCCCCTGGCTGAAACAGCCAGGCAGGCAGTGGAGGGGGCCAGCGGCGTGAGGGAGCAGCGGGGCCTCTCCCATACTCCATGGGTGCCCCCCCGCCTATCAGTCTCTCGGCCAGTCTCTCTGCCTCTCTCTCCCTCGTTTCCCTTGGCCGAGACTATGACATGCAGCGGGGGGGGGGGGCACGGAGTGTGGGAGAGGTGGGGCCTCTGCCTCTCCCTCACTCCTGCTGGCCCCCTCCACTGCTTGTCAGTCAGAGTCGGCTGGGGTCCCCGTACTCGGGGTCATCAGCTCCCGGCCACTGTCAGGCTGGGAGCTGGGGACCCCAAGTGCGGGGACCCCCCCAGGGCGGCTGCCCCGTGGTAGTGCCAGCACTGACGGGCAGCCTCCTGCCCGTATTTCATGTGCTTGGGGCAGATTCCGCCAGTGGCGCTAGCAATCTCCCGCTCTGCAGCCTCCTCTCAGCTGTGAGGCTGCAGGGGAGGGAGACTGCAGACAGGGAGATCTCTAGTACACCTCTCAGAGAGGCTGGCAGAGTGGGCTGGACGGGACTTAGGGTTGCCACCTTTGGTCGTTTTTTACCCATCACTTCCATTTTGGCCTATGAGAGTGTCAGGTAAAACACCACCACAGGTGGCAACCTTAAAGGGACTCCATGTGCTGGTGGACCTGGCTACTTTTGCGTAAGCATCGCGCATTAATCTGAATTAAGCGGCTTTTAATGGGGATTAAGGTGATTGTGTGATCACTGTAGTCCGTATTAAGGACCGCGATTCAAAATTCAAATTGGGTTCTGGAAACCTAATTTTCGAGGATTTATTTTAATGCAGATTAAGCTCAATCCAAATTAGTGATCGTGTGAACAGTTAATCCAGACCGAGTCCCAGGTGCTATAGAGTGCTTCAAATAGACATGTCGCCCCTCTAGCCATCTGCATCTCTATGGTATTCTGCAGTTGTTCCAACAATCTGTGCTTGGCACGCTGAATTGAAACTCCACTGCGCCAAGGTGAAGACCCCCTCCATTTTGCAGGGTGATGGCTGTAACTGAGCGGAAGATGATGCTGAAATCTGGTTGTGCTGCATCATGGGATTTTTCAGTTTTTCTTGTGACTCCTAATCCAGTTCACACTGCGAATCAGAATTAATTCTTATTCCTGATTTAAAAAATGCTTGTGTAAACACAGTTACTCCTGAATAATAACCCCAAATTAATGGATTTGGATTAAAAGCTAATTTGGATTAATTGTGATTGTGTAAAAAACAGTCACAGACATGTGGGCACCCCTGAGCCCTAATTGACCCACACGGTGGGTCTGTGATGTCCTGAGATATCCTTGTGAGTGGAGGCTCTGTGGGTGACCATGTGGAGGCCACGTGGCGGACGCCTAACAGATGGGCACACTGGAATGTGTCTGGTGAAGGCTAATGTGGACTATTGTCTCATTTGATTCCACCCTATAAAGACTGTCTCATTCACTGACCTACTAAGTCCCCCTGATTGGAGCTGCCACATTGGAGGCTGCAGTTGGCAAGGCAGGGTCAGGGAGGTGTATGAGAAACATCTCTCATCTCCCAACATTTCCCTGACACTAGTCACGAATCTCAGGGAAGTGGAGGGAATATAAAAGAGATGGCTCTGGAGCGATGAGCCTCCTTCGATTCTGGGTCCCAGCAAGAAAGCTGACCTCTCTAGCAGTGGGGCAATCTCTGGTTCTTAATGGGTCTTGGAGGTGAAGTGCCGTTGGGAGCCATGGTAGGAGGAGGGAAGGAGGGGGCTGGGTTTGCTGATTGTGTGAATGTGGCTTGGAGCTTATTGTTCTGTGGCTTTATTCTTTTGGGCCTCGGTGGGGCTGATTTAGAAATCCTAATCAGGGAGCAGTCTCGTTGCCTTGCGAGCGCGACACAACTTGAGCTGCTCCCGGGTGCCTTTGTTCTCTAATGACAGCTGACTTCATGCGGCAGTGGGAACAGTTTGAGCATAACTCCACACTGCATGGACCGGCAGCTGCCAGCTTAACTCTTTCTTGCCTGCGCATACACACATGGACGTGGGAGATTAAGCTGATCAAGGCACAAGCAGGCAGACCAAGATGCTTGGCTATATAGAATCACGGTCATCTAGTCCAATCCCCTGCTCCAAGGCAGGCTATCCTCTGTCTACAGCAGGAGAGAGGAACCTCTGGCCCTTGGCCCCCAGAGGCTCTCCACACCCCCCTTCAATGGATCCCAGCAGCTGCACTCCCTGGTCTGCTGGCAGCCTGCCGGACAGGTGTGGGGCACTTCTGCGCTGGTGGCCAAACCCCAGATGTAGGCGGCCATTAGGGTTGCCACCTGTGCACATTTTAAAAGAACGCTTATGGAAAATACATGTTGGCACCAACGCAGGCCCTGCAACATGTATTTTTCATAAATGTTCCTTAAAAATGTACGTAGGTGGCAACCCTAATGGGCAATGGCCATGCCCCCTTATGTCGATGATCACATTCCCCCTTCTCCCCTGCAGGGTTCTCCAGCCTGCAGAGTCCTGCGGAGGTGGGGATCCAACCTCCAGTGAAGGGGGAAAGTTCCCCCCTGGCATACACCATCGCTGACAGATGCTTGTCCAGCCGGGTTTTGGAAACATGTAAGGAAGGGAGATTTGATCCATAGCCTCCCTGGGCAACTTATTCCATTGTCCAGCCAGTCTTAGTTTAATAGTGCATTATTATCTTTTTCCCAGTTGGTATTATATCTATGCCACTTTCTGTATTCAAAGTGCTTTACACAGGGACGGTCTTAGATTTTGTGAGGCCCAGGGCAAAAATAAAATGCTGGACCCCTATGGCCATGCCCTCTATAGCCACACCCCTTTAAGAATTGGCAGTCTGGTGCTTGCTTAGAAAAACAAAGAAGTGCCACAACTTTTGATCCATAGAGACGTGCACACACAGCCTCTACCATGTACATGCACATAAGCTCTCTCTCTTCCCCACACAACCTTGGAGAGGAGGGGATTCAGGGATTGGTGATTTGCTTAAAGTGAGGGGAGAGAGGGGCAGGGCCCTGCAGGAAGCAACTAACAAACAGTGGTAAACAGAAGTAACTGTTGTGATGTTGTTACGTTGAAGTAACTACTCTACTTTAGTAGTGTTTGTTCACACTGCAGTGCTAAACCAAAGTAGCTTCTCCTTAATCCCCCTGTAATGGTCATGGCACAGCAGACTGATACCTGAAGTGATAAAGTTACTTCGATGTAACAAGTCAAGGGGAGTAAAGATTCCTCATTTTCCAGAAGTTCATGCCTCTCTTTCTATTCCTCAATAACTTCGATGTAGGTAGGCCATTTTCACATGAGACGCGCCCGCCCCACCTCGTCTGCATGGGTGACTGGTGGGTGAAGGGGGGGGGCGTCTGTGCAACCACCAGTGGGGATGGGTGGGGGTTCATGCGCACTCCTGCACTCTACCCATCTCCACCGATCCCCCACGCATGGAGGCGTTGGAGAAAACAGAGATGCCTCCATGCGTGGAGATCAGTGGAGGTGGGAGGAGATGGGTGCACGTCCATGTGATGGGCCGCACACCCGTTGTGGCCTCACCCCGTCCCCCCTTGCACCACAGCTCCTCCTGGGTCCACGTGGAAAGGGCTGTAGTATCGGTTCATTGGAATGTGGCCTAAGGTGGTTTGCCATTTACGACGTCTAAGGCCGCTTTTAAATGAGGAGCGCTGAAGCACCTCCTCAACGCCGCATTAAAGCAAAGCCGCCGGAAGTGACGTTCTCCCCGTTGTCGCCGCCGGCGGTGGCTGAAGACACGGGGTTTTGGAGCGGCGCGTTCTTAAGCCTGATAATTGAAGTCTTAAGAACGCGTCGCTCCAAAGCCCCGTGTCTCCAGCTGCCGCCGCCGGTGGTAACGGGGAGAATGTCACTTCCGCCGGCTTTGCTTTAATGCGGCGTTGAGGAGGCGCTTCAGCGCTCCTTGTTTAAAAGCAGCCTTAGGCCACTTTTAGATGATCGCGCTGTGCACTCGCGCGGGGTTTCAAAAACCCGGCAAGGAGAGATTACACATGACGCCGCCAGCAATCGCGCGCCTGATCCGGTGCCGCACATTCTTTTCAAGCCGTGAATGACCTACCTCGATCAGGCTCCCGGTCAGTTCGCGGCTTGAAAAGAAGGCGTAGCGCCGTATCAGGCGCGCGATTGCCGGCGGCGTTACGTGTAACCTCTCCTTGTGGGGGTTTTGAAACCCCGCACGAGCGCACAGCGCCATCGTCTAAAAGCGGCCTAGGTTAAGATGGTGACACGCTACAGACTGCTAGCCTGGGGGCCAAATTCAGCCTGTGATCATCTTTTGTTTCAGTCCTTTTCAGTTCCTGGATTTGGCCTGTGGATCCAGTTCCTACAACAAGCACTGAAGGAGTGAACTCAGGGGAAGAGAGCGGAGATGAGAGTGTGTGGACCTTTCTCGCTTACTTCCCATGTACTGACCACACCCTTAGGATCCCCTGGCCCCAACTCCTAGCTGGCCCACAGAGCTTGTCCTCATTTTTAAGGAGGGGGAAAGCTCTGCACTCCTGCTGTAAAGCAATCTCTGTTTATCATTTGGAAAATATTGTACCCAATAAAATGAAGCGATGTGTCCCAATTACAAATTGCATTTGGAATTAATTAAGTAGAATTTAATTTTTCATTCTCAGTTACTGAGAATTATAGCCATGGCTGTGTTTCTTTGCATTATAGGGCCATGGAGTGTTGCACCTCATCAGGTTCATACAGTGGGTTTTTTTTTGCTAGCCTTGTCTTATTGCTAGCCTTGTCTTCACCTATAAAGCTCTTCACAACCTCGCTCCCCCTTACCTCTCTGCACTTATCTCCCTCCATACTCCAGCCCGTGCACTTCGCTCCTCCTCTGTCCCTTCTCTCACCCTTCCACGCCTTCCCTGCTCCCCTAAGCGCCTTCGTCCCTTCTCACTTGCTGCCCCCCATGCCTGGAACTCCCTCCCTGTCCACATCCGCCTTGCCCCCTCCCTTCATACCTTCAAATCTCTCCTTAAAACTCACCTCTTTCGCTCTGCTCTGTCTGACTCTTTATCCTGCTGAGCCACTATTCCTATACCTACGGTCTGTTTACCCTTATCCTTGCAACATGGACCTGCCTGCTGTCATTCTCATCGTAACCAAGCCAATTATGTGCACTTGAGTCCTCGCATCTTCATGAATGTTAAACCCCTTGTCTCTCCCTCTGTTCCCCTTCCTATGTCTCTCCCCCAGCTCCTGTCTCTCTGATTGTAAGCCCTAGGGGCAGGGACTGTGTCTATTTTATTAAGTGCCAGGTACACTGCTGGTGCTATATAAATGTTTGTTAATAATAATAATAATAATAATAATAATAATAATTAATTTGGCTTGCAGAGATTGTCATGCAATCTTGATTATTAATGGCCCAAAGAAATGGTGACAACTATATACAGAAGACAGATAGATGATCGATCGATAGATATATATTTCAATGACATTAATGTAGAAAACATTTTTATTATAAATAAATAAATAAATATTGAAAATATTCGTTTTTACAAAAGTGTAGGTTTTGGGTTTCTATTTTTTTTAATGAAAGATGCTCAAAAAAAACCTTTTACACTCTCAGTTTCTAGTCCTTGTGATCATGGAAAAATGATTTTAAGGGTTTCTCCCACCTTTTCTTTTCCCTTGATAAATTAATATTTGTGCTTTTGGCATTTTAAAAAGGTTTCAGTTTTGAAAAGAATGAGGACAAATATGATTAAAATATTTCCCCCAAATTCAGTCTATTCTGCTGACTTTCCAGGTGGCATTAGGTGAAATAAGGAGAGGGTCTCAAGATCCTGAGATGGAATCTGCTGGTGTTCAGACTGCTGGTCAGTCACGCACTCTTATAGTCCATCCCTAACCCCTCGAGTCGACCCCGCCTGCTTTGTCATGCAGGATAAATAAGTTCTCACAGCCCCTTCCCTTCCATAGCCCTGGCAGGCTCAATTAGCAGATTGATCCTTATTGATTTCCTAGCACCTGTGTCCTCTGTGCCATCCCTTATTGACATTTCCTGATCGCTTGGCCATGCTCGGCTGATGTCTCCATGGTGATGGGGACACGGGATGCCGTGCAGTCCATTTGTCACCAATTGTCACTGTTTTGTTCTGCCTTGTGTGTGCACTCAATTGTGTCACAGGGGAAGTGAGGAGGAGCAATGAAGCCTTCTCTAACAGGCCGAGGCCTCCTGCTGAGGGGAAAAACTGCCCAGCGGCTTTGGAGGGAAAGCGAAACCATCCATTGTGACTCGGTCTGTCGGGCTCAATGAGGGAAAATCCATGACACCCAACAGACCCCAGTACCAGTGGCCTGCAGCTCCAATGAGGCCTTGAGGTAATCACTGTGTGCTGAAATAATCCCACTGGTTTGAGCTAAACCAAGAATGAATTAGCCGTGTTCTGCTTGGGACATCGAGATTAGAACTGAAACAGACAGCAAAAAAAATATATTAAAAATTATCTACAGTTAAGATCCAGTATTCCAGATAGCTTGGTGGTTATTTGGTAACTGCAGAGGCTAACTGCCAAACTAGAATGCTTGATATGTGTTTACCACATTGTTTACCATTTACTGGATTATTATTTTCCACATTACCGGTCCAGAAAGAGGAAGCAAGTAAAAAATAATAATAAAAAATAAAAAAGGTTGAATGGTAATTTGGTAATCTGGTTAACTGGATAGCCAACAGATACCAAATTGGATGCCATTTGCTACCATTTGATATTTCAGTAAACTGCAAGAAACCCAAAGTGATGATTTTTGGTAAAAGACCGCCACAGTATTGATGGCCTTTTGCTTGTCAGCAATAATTTCAAGTTTCTTCTTTCTCTCACTTGGGCGTCACTTTCTTTAGCTCTGGGTCATGGATTTGCCATATGAAACAGTCAATAATTAAAGCAAATTGTTCCTCTAAAGGAATTTTTAAATTTTAGGAATCATCAAATTTTTCTAAACTATCCTCAGCTATCAAAGTATACGCTTCTAAAACCTGGTTCAATTACTGTAGGGTTCAGAAGCCACATGGTGCCATTTCAAGCTTATTCATCGACCTGGTGTATTGGGGGACTTCTGTGGCAGCCCCCCCCTCCAAGATACAGAGCCCTGTGTGGTTGCACAGTCTGTGCTGTTCTGGTCTGTCCCTTGTGGAGGTCTCACTAGAGCTGGCCTTAGAATTGGCGGGAGTCATGGTTCCATGCTCCATAACATCATCCTTTTAACCCCTTCCTGCAGGGCCTTGCTCCCCCATCCTGTTGGTGAGGTAAGGGGGGGGGCAGGGAGGGCCCCACAGGAAGCAGTCATCCGGGGGTGGGGGGTGGGGAGTGTGTATTAAAGTAGCAGATGAGGAAAGGGCCACACTGGAACAGCCCATCTCAGGACCTCAGGAGCACTGATCCTGAGGCTACCAAGACTGACTTCTCTGCGGGGGCCCCTCTCACCGCAGGGCCTGGGTCCCTATTGGCCTTGCTTCAGGCTGACCCTGAATGTTGCAAAGAGGTAGCAGGGGCTCACACCAATGTAGCCTTTCCTCATAAATAGGAGGAAGGTGGGGGTGCAAGTAGCCCCCAGGTGGGAAAAGCTTGAGATGCCCTGCTCTAGTCAGCCCCCACTGCATAGTCTCACTGGAGTCCCCTCTCTTCCAGTCGTCCTCCTCAGCCCCCACCAATCTTCTCTCTCCTTCGCTGCCCATGTCATCGCCCAAGCAGCTCATGGATCACTTGACAATCCCAGGAAGATACGGGCTTGAGTCAATTTTTCTAAATAGGTATGTGAGCAACCCCCTCCCACCCCTGAGAGAATGCTTCCCAACCTGTCACCCTCAGCCCTGGTGAAAAATGTGCATGTCGCTGAGGGGGCCAGACACAGAGTAGCTGCTGCAGGATTAAGGAGGTCAGCAGGCCAGCTTTCCCCTAAATCCTGGATGAAAGAATTTCCCCTCAGGCTTCTGTCTGCCAGAGACAGGCTGAGAAATGCATCGGGGTAGCAAGTCAATGGCGCCCCTGTCGCTCTGGCTTGCGAGGTGTTGCCGTGTGTCTCCTCCTTGCCCTCACTGAGGTATGTTTTACACTGATGAAGAAGTATGAAACTGGGGCGGTACTTAATTACTGTGCTTTAGCTAACTAGCATTAGTGTAGTCAAGTCTTGGGAAGCAGTATGACTGATTTTCTTTCTGCAACCACCAACCTTCAAATGGCCACTGGTCTTTGATGCTTTGGACGCCAATCTAAAAACTGGCCTGGTGGCCACAGGACAAGACTGGAGTAAACCTAGGGCATTTATAGACTGGCTTGCTTAGATGAAGATAATAAAATGTCATGCTTCAAGGCCCCAGCAAAGGACAGGGATGGTCAGGAAGAATTTTATTTTATCTGTCCTTATGCACAATTGACCATTCAGACTGTTGACGTGTGGTTTTATTGCCTTTCTCTGAAGAGTCAGGAGCAAGGCAGTGGGTGTCTTTAGATGGACCTGGGGCCAGGAACCCCTGTGTTCCCCGTGTGCAGCCCTACTGGCACGGGGTTTACATGGACCTGGCAGCTGCTATGACCTATGGTCCACCTGTGCAGTGCAGCCATCCCCCACACCATAGAGCTGCGGGCAGATCGCCTGATACTCTAGGCTGCTGCACTCAGCTCTATGGCATTGCCCGAGGCAACCCCCAGCCAAGAGCGAAGCTGCAGTGGACCGACAGCAGTTCCACTTCTGACTGGTACCGCGGATTTGGCTGGCCCACTCTGCTGGCGGTGCTCCTGGATGTTCTGGTGCACCGCAAGTGGCTGTCTGGCGGCCCAGCTGGCGGCCCAGCTTTAGATGGATGGGTCACCCAGGTGTGAGGTGGAGCAGTACCGTGGGTGCCGTCCATCTAAAACCACCCAATGATACCAAGTTGGATAGACAGAAGAACGTAAGAAATGCCATACTGGGTCAGTCGGTCCATGGCCCATCCAATCCAGCATCCCTGTCTCTGGCAGTGGCCACCTTTGGTTGCTTCAGAGAAGTACAAAACTGGCCATAATGGTTCCATCCAGTATACTGGAGATGGGCTTTCTAAGATCCTACAAATCCACCCCCTCTTATACTCCACACCTGGATCTTCTTACAACACCCTTTCCTTGAAGCCTCACAGCACAGCTAACCCCAGAGAAAGATGTACCACTTCCTAGACTAAGTATAGCTCACTTGGAAACATTCAGGTTTCACTACAAACTCAATGCTGGATTGGCCAGAGCTTTTGCTAAGGGTTAGGAGGGATTTCAGCAAGGTTCAGGCAGCTTTGGGTCACTATCTGGTGTCAATCTGAAACCAGGCAGGGCTGAGCAGTCTGGGTTGAACTGAGTCGCTGGGTCAATTCTGAAACTTGACCTGAGATAGCAGGGGGTTGAAGTTGAAACCCATGTAGGGTTTGGTGGGTCTCTCAAACTAGTTCCAAACTGAGTGAAAACTGAGTCAGCCCATGTGGAGAACAGTTTTATTTCTACAGGACTGCAGAGTTGATGGTGTCCAAGAGCAGAAGACACCTGTGGAGAGAAGAGGCTTATAGGGCAATTGTGGGAGACATTGGGTGTTAACATACTTGCAGCTGCAGTGGTGGCTGCAGGTCTGGGGATGGGATGGCCGCCCTGGCCAGGTCATGTCGGAGAATGGAAACAAACATTAGCAGGGGGGATGGAACAACACATGGCTGGTTGGCTCCACCCCCCGGCTGCGGCCAGTGCTCCGCTCCCTGCCATGACAGGCATCCATGGAAACCTCCCCCCCCCGCCCCCGCTGGGTTTGGCAGGTGCGAAAACAGATGTGCCTGTCCGGCTCTCCCCACTCTGGCCTGCCTGGGTGGCTAGCAGGGCTGGACTGTGGGCCCGGTTTGTTCCAGGCCCATGTTTTTGGCCTAGCTACCAGCCCCACCGGGGTCTGAACTGGGCCCACACCTGATGGGCCCGGAATAGACACGTGGTGTTCAGCGCTGGCCCAGGTGAGCCAGAATGGGAGAACCGGGCCAGTGTTATGTTTGTTAACACCCATTGTGAGGGAGTGAGCCAGGCATGATGGCGGGTAGGCCATTTGTTCAGGACTTGATTGGTAGGCTGTGCTGCTAGCTTGACTGAACCCGTCAACAGCTGGTAGATGAGGTCAGTAACGGGGGTTGGGGGGAGGTTTATTAGAGTCCCTGTGTTGACTTCTAAGTTCTAACGTCGTCACTCATCAGCGCTAAAGCTCTTTATTGGTAGCTGCGTGAAGGCAGCTCAGAGGAATGCCTGATGCCTTTCTAATTCGATTGCAGTGGCTTAACCCCAGAGCTGCCAGGTTCAATGAGGTCTGTTGTGTCAGGGGAAGAGGCTTGAGGGTCACACCGCTCTGACAGAGAAAAAGCATTCTTTCCCCTCTCTCATTGGTGCACCAGAAGTGTCTCTCTTCACAGAGCAAGGGGGAAGGGTTTGACTTTTAGCGGAAGCTTCCTCAGCTTGTTACATACTTTAAGGGCCCAATTTAGAATAGTACTGGCTCTACAATTGCACAGGGCCCCACGTGTTTGGAGGGGGGACACCAGAACCCCTAATATGTGTGGTCTACAAATATACTTGAAATGAAATGAATGTGAGAAGCACTGACATAAAATACTGGCTCACAGAGCCTCATACCCAAAAAGCCTGGGCCTGTGGAGAGCCTGCAGCAATTCAGGAGAGGGCAGGCCCCCAACACATGAATAAACTAGAAATAACAACATATGTTTAACATAGAGGCCTGCAATGCAGGGAGCACCAGCCCCTTGAGGGAATCTTATGTTTTATTAAAAATAAAATCTTAATTACGGTAACTTTCCTTCAGCATCTGTCTGTCAAACATTTCTATATTAGGAAGTAAGGATGGGAACTTGTATTGAAAATTGGAATCGGATAAAAATTGGTATCGTATTAAGTATAATCGTATTTGAATCGGATCATAATCGGATCATATTTTCCCCCCATTGACTTCAACAGGAAAATTTCCTATTGAAGTCAATGGAAAACCAAACCTATTCAGTTCAATGGGCCATTCATCATTCTAAGCCACAATCCTAGAATAATGAATGGGACATAGGATAATTTCAGACGTTATGGGATCGCTGCTCACCACACTGAATCACAGTGGATCCCGTGTGGTGGCAGCAATCGCGGTAATGTCTGTTTGAACCCCACCAGATGTTCACCACGGTGAATCCCTGGCAGGGTTCAAAGCTAACCATGGTTCTGTAGGTTGGCCACGATCTGGGATGGGGCTGGCAATGGCCACGGTTAACGTCTGTTTGCCAGCCCTGTCCCAGAATCGGGTCCCAACCATGGGACGGGATCGGGTGCAGCGGCCTGGTTGGCCACTGCGTCCGCCCATCTCCCCAAGGGCGGGCGGCCAGGGACGTGCCGGGGGTGGGGTTGAGCGGCCGCATGTCGCGCCGCACAGCCCCACCCCCTCCCTGATTCCCCTCTGTGATCCGACCGGCACGTCTAAAGGACAGCCGGCTTGATCACGGACCGGGATTCGAGATGGATCCCGGGCCAGGGTTCAGCATGGTGGGCCGAAAGGCCCGTCACGTCTGAAATTACCCAAAGAAGAGCTTAGCAAAGTTCACTTGCAGAAAGGGGGAAATGAGTGTGAGTGCACCCCTGAATTAATCTGATCCAATGAAAATCGAGTGAATCGTATTCATCCATTTCTGATGAAAATCGAATGAATCATATTAATCCAAATTCCAATTTTCCCACCCCTATTAGGAAGGGGCCCACACTGCCAATTTTCATGGGGGCCCAGCTTCCCTGGATCCGGCACTGCCTACTTTCCACTGTAGCACTATAGAGGCAGCAACGACTGTTGGGGGACAGAACTAAGGGGGCATGTGTGGGGTGCTGTGAGTGAATGGGTGGCTTGTTTATGCATCTCACAATTTCATACGTGTTGCTTAAATTTGTTCATACGTGTTGCTTAAAGTTTTGTATAGATGGCAACCCTAGCAGACATAGGGATGGGAAAATCGGAATTGGATTAATACTATTCACTCAATTTTCATTGGAATCGGATAAATATGATTCACCTGATTTCGCCCCCGATCCACCCGATTTTCATTGGATTGGATTCATTCAGGGGTGCACTCACATCATTTCCCTCTCTTTGCTATTGAACTTTGGTAGACTCTTTTATGGCCCATTCATCATTCTAGGATTGTGGCTTAGAATGATGACTGGCTCATTGAACTGAATAACTCCATTTTCTGTTGACTTCAATGGGAAATTTTCTGACTGAAGTCAATGGGGAAAAAATACAATCCAATTCCGATACGATCCAACTAAATCCGATATCCTCCTGGAGGTTCTGCGCTGTAGGCGAGCGGTGACCGACATGCGGGCGTTCTCGGTGGCCACACCAGCACTGTGGAACTCACTCCCGGTGGGGATCCGGCTCAATCCGGATCTCCTCACCTTCTGGCGTCAATGCAAAACATGGCTCTTCCACCAGGCATTTGGTGGGGGGGATGGGTAAGGGGTGGTTTGGGGGTGGGGGGCTTGTTTTTTTTCCGCACACTTTTTGGTTGTTTTATTGAATTTGTTGTTTTATTCCATTTTAGTGTTTGTCTTTTATTGTATTTATTTCGCACCCCAAGTTGCCTGAGGCAGGAGGGGTGAGGTAAAAATATATTTATAAATAAATAAATTAAATAAATAATCCTGCCAGGACTTACCCTGGGTGAGCCCAACCTTGCCACACCATCCCGCGCTGTTTTTCTGTGCCCCTGCGCTGGTGCATTGGCAGCAGGGGAGCCCAGCTAAAAGAGTCTGCTGGCAACCTGTCCCCTCCCCATGCATTGTCAATCACCTGTAGGACAGAAAAAGGAATCCCCACTTACTAGAACTCAGCTGGTGTAAAAATGGTTGTCCCTGAATCGCCATGAATTTTTGTCTTTTGGGAAACTTTGTCAAACATTTGCACTGTGTTTTTGTATTTGATATTCTTTTTGCTCATTCACTGTTTTCGATATTTCCATCAGTACATTTCCAACACTTTTGGTACTTTTGCCACTTTTATGACACCTTTGTTACTTTTATCATCACTATTGGTGCTTCTGAAAATGCCGAACAGAAACCTGAAAATGATTGGGTAAGTGTTTCCGAATTGACGGGAAAGCAGCGAATGGTACATGGACTGGTCTACACTGGCCTTTCTTCCCATGTGCCTCCCAGTGCAGGATTTCAATCCATAAGAGGCCCAGAAAGACATCCAAGGAGCACTGTAATCAATGAGCAGGTCAGGGGCGGGGAGTAATATGGCATTTGGATATGATTAAGTTCAAAAGAAAGGAAATATAATTTATAGAGGCTTTTTAAAGGCAACATAGTGACTGTGATAGGTGCCAGCTTACCAGCTGTGGGTGAGGTTTCTGTTAATCAACTTTACTTTCCCAGCTGTGGCTCCAACCAGGTGCTGTGCTAGGCAGTTTCCGCTCAGTTGGTGCCAAGTGGCCAGTCTTGTGGGCTACAAGTCATACGGTGTTTCTGATCAACACCCTAGACTAGCCTCCTCAGCCCCTCTTCAGAGTTAAATGGCCTTCTCTCCCATAGCTGTTACAGTTAGCATAATAAAGGACTACAGCTGCATTTTATCCCACTCTCAGTAGAGCCTGGGCCTGCCTTTTACCTCACCACTCAAATATTATATTATATTATATTATATAAAGCACCCTTTCAGGGTAAGAGAGGCCTAACCCAACCTGCCTTTTGTGCCCCCATGTCTCATGGTAAATAAATATGCAGAACTCTTGATCCCCATTGGCTGATGACACCCTTTGAATGCTGTCTGGTTTAACAGTTGGTCTGGTCTCCACCCTGCACCTGTCAGTGTACCCTAGAGTTCTTCTGCAACCTATAATTGTAGGTTTTATAACTTTCTTTTTAACCCCCATATTTTACATAAACTTTGCAGCTGCTTGGGAAGCACTTGGGCTTTGTTCACACATTATGGCTCCCTTTGAGCAGGGTGCAGGGCCAAATTGGAAATGCATGGGTGTAAGGAGGCACACCCTCTCCTTCCCAACATGGACCTTTCCCTTTCTGAAAACTGTGATTTCACAACATTCAGGAAAGAGGTGGGGTCATGTCAGAACGAGGTGGAATGAAGGTGCTTCCCTACATCTCTTCTACTGGGACGTCCCAGTAATTTGTCGAGGGTGGTGAGGCCAATCAGAAAGTGGCCTGCTCTGTCTGACATGGCCTCACTCCTTTCTCACCATTGTAACATCCCAGCATGCCACAGGAGATGGAGCCAGTCCAGGGCTACAGAGATGCAGAAGCCAGAGTAGGAGGATTGGATGTAGTACTGAGATGAGAGCAAGTGCTCCCTTTCCGTTGGGAACTATCTTTCCTTTTGGGAGCCCTTGCAACAATTAATCAGTATTTCCTCACTGGTCAGTGATTCCTGTGCTTCCACCATTGTGAGATCAGTGCAGGCAATTTTCTGTCATTTCAGTCACATTCTGGGATTTTGGGAGAGTTTCCTGGACTTTCTGGGATTTTTTTTTTGGGGGGGGGGACTTTTCAGGACTGTCCTTTTGCATTAATTTCTGGCACTTTTGTGTTTATTTCCAGCACTTTTGCATCACTTAGCCAGTATAAAGCATAAGTTGCTAAGCATAGTTGATAGCAGCTCAGTTCATGTTCTGTTCAACTAGCAAACAACTGTGAAAAATAGCAAAAAAGCCAGTAAGTTTCCTTGTTGCGCGAATGAAGGCCAATGACCCATTTCTGACAGAAATAGCATTTGCTGTAATTGCTCATTTCAGGCCTAGATGGATGATCTAGAAGGGGGTTGTGGGAATTTTGCCTCCTACCTCCCAACTGTCCCCGCCCCTCTTAGGTGAGACTGCCCTGCCTTTACACCAAAATCCTGAAAACTGGCCTTTGGAAGGCGATGCCCCACTTTTGGAGGATGGAGACAGGATGGAACTGGCCACCAACAGAATGAGGGATTGGGATTATCAAGCAAGGGGCAGGGCTTATTGAATGACGGGGCAGGATGTATGTTGCGGGCCCAGGCATCTACATCTAAAATTCCCCCCGGTACAAATACTGGTTTCCAGACTTAGTCAGACCAAATTATCTTTTTGCCCTCTCAAACGTGACCTATAGGAAAGCCTTTACAGCACCGAGACTGCAGTCCATGCTCACAGAGGTTACAAGGGGCAGGCAAAGAGGTATTACATATATGGATCATAAATGTACCTGCGGCAAAGGACAAATAGCGGAAGATGAACAGGCTTGGGCTTAGGTGGACTCCCCGGGGGAGGGAGTTCCATAATCGTGGGGCAGCCACTGAGAACGTCTCCCTGTGTGCCCTAGCTGTAAAAACATCTGGGAGAGATCGCACCTGCAAGAGGGTGCCCCCGTCTAACCTCACAGCGGACATGAAGGAGGAGTCGGTCTTTCAGGTACCTGGGGCCCAAGCCATTTAGGGCTTTATAGGTTAAAACCAGCACCTTGAATTATGACTGGAAAGCTATTGGCAGCCAGTGAAGACTCTGGAACACTGGTGTAAGGTGCTCCCAGTGACCCGTCCCTGACAGGAGGTGGGCTGCCACATTCTGCACCAACTGTAGCTTCCAAACAGTTTTCAAGGACAGCCCCAGATAGAGCTCATTGCAGTAGTCCAGCCTCAAGGTTCCGAAGGCATGGATGACGGTGGCCAGTTCCAAATCTGATAGAAAGAGTTGCAGTCTCCTCACCAGATGAAGTTGGTAAAAAGCACACCTGTCCACTGCTGCAACCTGAAAATCCAGGAACAGCAGTGGATCCAAGAGCACCCCAAGGCTGTGAACCCGAGTGACCAATGGAGACTGGACCCTGTCAATGACAAGGGTTCCCACCCCTCACAGGTCACAAGGTTGGCCAAACATCATCACCTCAGTTTTGTCTGGATTCAGTTTCAATTGGCTTGCCCACATAGAGTCTCCACCAGCAGCCAGGCACTGGGTTAAGCACCGAGACTGTAGGACCTGGGTCAGATGAAAAGGAAAGAAAGAGCTGGATGTCATCTGCATATCGATGGCACTTCACTCCAAATCTCCAAACAATCTCATCCAGGGGCCTCAGATACACATTGAAGAGGAGGGGAGACAAAATGGAACCCTGTGGGACCCCACAAGGGAGCTCTCGAGGGGACAACGAGCCACCACCCATCACCACCCTCTGGGTTCTCCCAGGAGTCCCAGGCAGGAAAGAGCAGAATCATTCAAGAATGGTGCCGCACATCTCTGTCAGGTCCTTCAGCAGTGTCAATAACACCCCATGATCAACAGTATCAAAGGCCGCTGACAGATCTAGCAAAATCAACAGGGTACAATTTCCCTTGTCGATTTCCAACTGGAGATCATCAACCAAGGCCACAAGTGCAGACTCAGTGCCATGCACAGGATGAAATTCTGACCGACATGGGTCCATGTCATGAACAGATGCATGAGCATCATTTATTTTTTAAATTTTAATTTCTTAACATAATGTAGTTGCAGGAGGGAATTCAGGTTGTGCAGGTGGCAACTGGTGATCTGTAGGCAGAATACGATGGACTTGTCAGTGTGGTGAGACCTTTCATGGAAAGTACTCTACTTGCACAGCAATTATTCCCACCTCCAGGGCCAGAAGGCAACATGGGAGGCCTACCAGGCGTCCCTAGATGAGCATGGGTGGCTGCTCTGCGCCACAGTAGAAGCTTCCAGGGTGCAGGACGTGCCTGGCCTCCTTAACCTTCCACCATTACCACCACCACACGCAGTCTTGCCAAATGCTCAGCAAAATGAATGTGTCTGATCCCCCCACTGTATTTAAGTTATATTTTATTATTTAATTTATTCTTATTTCTGTTGATTAGGCTATAGGTTAAAATAGGTTAGTTTAGGTAAATAGGTTATAGGTTGAGATTTGTTGGTTTTTAAAAAAAAATATTGGTTATAAGTTAAGAGAGATGAATAGGTTATAGGTTTAGATAGGTTAGATTAGGAACAAATTAAAAAAATCATTTTTAGTAAAAATATTTAATTAAAAAAAAAAAGAATAAAAAAAAAGATATAAAAAAGAGGAAAAAACTCCCCTCATAGACTGATAGTCTGATACCTTGTCGTGGTTGTGGGACTCATGGCCTTCTTAAGCTGTTCATGGGCATGACAGAGGCCAGAGCAACATCGGTCTATTTTTTTGCAGATTTGTACTGAAGGAACTACAGGCATGAACTAAGTGGTTAAGGATAAATTTGTCTGCTCATGGCTGACTGGATGGAAAGTGACAGTGGGGCCTAGTAAGGACAGCAAGCTTTCTCTCAATGAAAGGACAAACAAAATGTTAATTGTCCTGAAAATTGTTGAGTTCGGCTTCTGAAACCATGACTGATGCTGGTTCTCAACTGTAAAAAGGAAATAATACTCCCTGCCGCATTTCTCCCTGTTAAAACAGTTTGTAAACTAGGGAGAGAAGAGGAGGGGGAGGTGCATGAACAATAAAATTTCACAGGCAGGGATTTTTAACAGGAGGAAGCATTGAGAAAATGGTAACAGTGAGAACATCATATCTGGTCCAGGATCCTCTGGCTTTATTTCTGCATATGCATTCCCACCATCAACCATCGTACACAGAGGCATGCTGGCAACAAAAGGCCTGGATTGCCAACTGCTGGTTGGGATCTGAAGCCCACAAAGGATTGTCTGCTGATGCTCTATATCTTAAATGCTGCCCCTGCTGTCTCTCTTCTTTCTCTTAGGATCAGGCACAGTGTTTCTTTGTTGATTTTTGATGTGAGGTTTTGCAGAAACTCTGATGAATTGAGAACGTATCTTTCCCCACATTTCCTAGTCTTTGGGACACTGGAACAGAAAATGGGTGTTTTTACACATTCATTTCTACTGCATATTTGCTGTTACATCCTGAACTTTCTGTGTGTCTAAATCACTCACCCAGAACTTAAACATCTGGCTCTTTGAACTTCTGCGTAGAACTTCTCCCAGAACGTTTGTGTGTAAAAAATTCTCCTAGTAAACTGCTTTGCTCCAGGTAGCTGTGGTCACTTGGTTTCCATGGCAGCCCCTCATGTCTACAGCTGCAGCTACTTTAGGCTGCCCCAGGGCAGTGTGTGAGAGAAGAATGCATCCAGGAACTGCCTCAGGGCAATATGTGTGTGAAGAATGCATCTGGAACTTACTTGTGGACTTATAAACTGAGAAGATTGAAAGACCAGCACTTTATGGTGTGTGTAAAAATGCTCATTGACTTTTTGGGCACAATCTCCATTTGTTAAAGTCAATGAAAACGTAGCCATTTAACAGATAGAGATGGTACCCTCTACTTCAAACTCTCTATCACAGCAGTTGTACATTTTCTCCTCTCTGTGTTTAGAGTGTGCTTTGTGTCTCCTGATGTCCTCCTCTAATTTCTGGTTACTGACTCTATACTTGATTAGTCTGCCTGAGTTTTACACACTTTACTACGGGGTGGTATTCTGCAGTCATATTCAATTACATGCTGTGCTGGTTGCTGGCTGGTGGTTAGCACCAGTAGCAGTAACTGCACAGCATGTAGTTACTGATCTTGTTGCAATGTGTCCAATGCATAATCCCAGCTTCTCTTTTCCTGCAATAGATCCCTCCTGCTCACAATCTGAATGGGTGTATTAAGCAACCACAGCAGTTGAAGGCAAGATAAGGAAAGGTGGCTTCAGTAGCTGCTACCGTATGCTCTGTTCATCTGTGTATGTTCAGTAGGAGAAAGGTATGAATTTTTCATGCATACCAGTTTATCACACTACAGGACTAGTGAGTAAGAATGAGAAGGGGCTGGAATCTGGGACTCCTGGGTTCTCTGGGAGGGGTGTGGGAGCTTGTAGGTTAGAGCAGGGAGAGCTGACAGTTGATAGTGTTGTAGAAGGGGGAATTTAGTGTATCCCCCCGATCAGAAAACAAGGAAATTCTAGGACCAAAAACCCTACAGTTTAGAGAGGAATTAAGGCACTTACAAATTTGCTCGTGCTCCAAAAAGCATGGAAATTGTAAATTGAAGTTCCCACCTTTACTTGCATGCCATGTAAGCAGTAAAGACATTGGACAGTCTCACATTGTGCTCACTTACAACTTAGGCTCCATGCACACACATTTTGTCTTTCAACCCCAATCCTCTTCTTCTGCAAGATGGGGAAATACTGAAACTGGGGACAGCAGGGAGTCAGTGGGCAGCTTTATGCACCCCTGCTTTTCCTATATGCTTTCATTTGGGTTGGGGAGAATGGGACAGCTGAGTGCTGGGAGGCTGAATAAGGGGGAAACAAAGGTTGATGGATGCAGGATGTGTACAGGGAGACAAGACTGGGGGCAGTGGGGGAAGTGTCTGTATTGTGAGGGGGAAGATGGGGGAGTGTTTATGGTGGACGAGGCTGAAAAATGGGTGATGTATATGCATGGACAAGGCTGGTAGGCAGGCAGGGGTTGGGGAAAGTATATGTACTGGCAATGGGCAGACAGGTGCTGGGAGGGATGTATATATTGGGGGGAAAGCCTGAGAGATGGATGATGTATATTTATGGACAAACCTGGGCATCTGGGATGGGGAGCAGTGTGTGTATGGAGATGGGTACCTGGGTGCTGGAGGGATATATATGGGGGGAGAAGGCTTAAAGATGGGTGATGTGTATTCTGGGACAAGGTTTGAGGGACAGCCAGGGGTGGGGCAACATGCATATGTTTTTCATTTGTGCTTTCATATGGATTGGTGACAACAGGACAGGCCCAAGTACTGGGGGCATGTTTGAGTATGGGATACAAGATTGGGAGTAGCCAGGGGTGGGGAGCAGTGTGTGTATGGGCAATACACAGCCACATGTGGAAGGGTGTACATGGGGGGGGGGCAAGGCTTGGAGTCAGACAGAGGTGGGGAGCAGTGTGTTTAGGGGGCACCCAGGAGCTGGGGGAGTATATATGGGGTGAGAAGGCTGAGAGATGGGTGATGTGTATTCAGGGACATGTTTTGGGGGACAGCTGTTGCCTGAAAGGGGAGCTATAAATTAATGCAAAATTGTGACTGAAGTGGAGACAGAGATCAAGTGCATAATATTGGGGCAGGGAGGAGCTTCCTGCCACCAGTTTCGGTGTTTCCCCCAAGCTTCAGCAGAAGAGGATTGGGACTGAAAGACCAAGGCAAAGTGTAGGTGCATGGAGCCTAAGTTTTAAGTGAACACATTATGTGAGACTGTCCAATGTCTTTACTGATTACATGGTGGAAAGTTAAGGTGGGATCCTTAACTTAAATGTTCTATGCTTTTTGGAGTACAAGTGAATTTGTAAGAGCCTTAAATGGTAGGTTTTTAAAAATCATATATGCATATAAAACACCCGGAAAATCAATCTGAAGACAGGTATGACTGAAACTATTTAACTTCCTCCATTTGCACTTTGATGATTTAGGAAGGTTATGTACATTAGAACCGAAACGAATATCTAATTTGCTAACTGCAGTTAACAACTGATATTCCACATAGTCAAATGGTTAACCAACTGGAAACTGAGTACTGGGATTGTTAACTGACTTTCTGAAATACCAATTAATACTATTATCCATTAACCAACTTTCCAAAATACAAAATAGTACTGATAAACAGGTATTCAAAGGGAAACCAAATTAAACTTGAAACTAGGTCAGGGTTAAGGTGTAAGGGGGTGAACAGAACAAACTGGTAACCATAGAATGAATGGGAAAAATGCAAAACAGTAACATGGTAAATGGCAAAAATGGGTAAAATCAGTAAATCAGTTAAACTGCCAATTACCAATTGGTAACCAATAATTACTGGATCAGTTTGGTTACTATGAATCCAATGGTTACCAATATTCGCATGGGAAAATGTTTCAGCTTTAATCTGCATGTATGTATATCTGAGGCATCAGGGCTGGCCCTAGGCATGTGCCACATGTGTGGCTGCACATGATCCCGCGGTCAGCTGGCACCCCGCGCTTGCCTGGCTGGGTGGCAGGCTGCAGCCAGCTTCTCCCCCAATATGTTCTTCTGCATCCCCTCCCTTGCTCCAGTCCCCATCCCTCACCTGCCTCTGCCTCCTAGTAGTGCATCAGCAGCAGCTGGACATGGTTGGACTGGGAGATAAACCTGTTTGTTTACAAACAATTCCTCCCCATGTGAGTGATCAGAAGGTTTTTATCTTCTAAAGAAGATTCTTCGAGATGGCTCCAAACATTCTCACAACTGGGTTCTGCATGGTCACCCTATTCAAATAATAGACCACGTGATGGTCTTGTGCTCCTCTAGTATAAAAAGCACCCACCCCCCTCAGAATGACAGTTCCTTCCAACCCTTTCTAGGAACATAAGAAAATTCCATGCGGGGCTGGAAGGGTGGGTGTTGTGAGAATGTTAGGAGCCATCTCGAAGAACCTTGTTTACAAGGCAGCAACCTTCTGTTCTTCTTCGAGTGGCTCCTCACAGGGCATTTTTACATGGCTCCACTGGGTGGTGGTGGTGGGGTCCGTGGATGCACCGGTGCACACAGTCGCACATGCATCCCTACTCACCCCCCATTCATCCACACCCATGGAGAAACCGCCGTTTCCCCCGGTTGCTCCGTGCATGGGGACGAGTGTGTGTGTGTGTGTGTGGGGGTGGGGGGTGGGGTGAGTGGGGATGCGTGTTAGGCGGGCAGGTGCACGCACCTCCAGTCATCATGGGTGCGTGTGTTCACAGGGGTCTCCCCCACCCATGAACATGCAGAAATCGGCATGTTAGTGGGTGGGAGAGGTCCGTGTAAAAAGGGCCACATTCTCACAACTGTCTTAGTTATATTATCTTAGGTAGGAATTTAGGATGTAAAGCAATATCTATTCTATCTTGGAAAATCTGCAAATATGGTTCTGAGATTATAATGACTGCTATTTCACTAACTCTTCTTAATGAAGTTATTGTTAACAGGAATACTGTCTTTAAACTCACACCCCATATCCAGTTCATTTTCACCCCCCCATATAATCAATTCACTCTGCCCTGGGGGTGCAAATTAAATGGTTATAGGTGGGGGGCAGCCAGGCTACCCCCGGGTGCCAGGGGCACTGCCCCAACTGGCTTCCCATGCCCCCCCAAACCGAGTTTACCTTGTTCCCCGGGGTCCCGGTGCTGTCCACCCATTCAGGGCCCGGCGCGACTGTGTCAAGCTGCTCCGGCGCTCTGAATGTCCTGTTCAAAGCACGCTTGCAAGACTGTGCATGTGTGAGCATGTTCCTTTGCTCTGTGCATGTGAAAACTGCAAAGCACTGCTCAGTCGAAGTTGCCAATGCTTTCCTTGGGCCAGGTCACGAGGGGGGAGGCGGGGGAGGGGACTCACTCATCACTGCTCAGTCAGAGCTACACACAAGCAAGGAGGAGGAGACAGTGGAGACCTGTACGGGTCAAAAGTTGGCAGAACGCGCTTTGGGCAGCTAGGGAGTGCCATCCACCGTGTGTGCATAGCAAAGAGCAATACATTGCCAGGATTGCTTGGGGCAGTATTTCATGGAGCTCTATGGAGAGGCAACCGGCAGTAACAGTAACATTACATGGGCAGTAGTCCTTGGCGCCCTGTGGGCAGGAGAGGGGGCAGGAGGGGGAGCAATGGATGTGTGTGTGTGAGACTCTTGTGACGTGTGTGTTTGCTATGGGCTGGGGGAACAGCAACTTCAGGGGGGGGAAGTGGAGAGTGCTTTGTGGGTTTTTTTGTGTATGTTTTATTCAGTGGGTGATTTCAGAAGTGACGTGGTGAATGTCCACCACAGTCAACCTCAGTCAAACGCAGGGGGTGGTGAAAGTGCCATGCATGTCTGTTTGCTCACATCCAGATATTCACCACAGTCAAACGTGGCCCGGCGTGAAGCTGACCACGCTTCATGAGGTCGGGGCAGGAGGAGGTCCAGAGGTGTGGTGAATGGTCACCACGGCTGTGGTGAATGAAAAGTAACTTCTGAACGGAAACCCGCAGCCGCGGTGGAAGGAATTGACCCCAGCTGCGGTGCATTCTGGGGCTCGAACCATGGTCCACGTCTCCACTGCATGTCTGTTGTGTTCCCCCAGCCCATGTTCTCTCTGATTGCCCCCGGGCAGTGGTCACGATACTGTCACTTCTGTTGGGGCCGCACGTGTCATCACAGCCTGCGGTGAATCCATTCACACCAGGGTGGGATTCACTGTGGTGAATTGGAACGCGTCACTTCTGAAATCACCCAGTGTCTCACTCAGCGCGGGCTTTTTCTCTCACGTGGTGTGAGGGTGGGGGCTGCCTGCTGTTCCAGAGCATATATAAAGGTGACTCCACAGGTGTCATTTTGTCTCTCTTTCAGTTCTTGAGAGAGGTAGTTTGCAGTTGGCCAGCCAGCTAGTGGTCAGACTGAATCTTTTTCATTCAAATTACGGATCACTCTTAGATTGTATTTATTTATATATAATATTTTATTAATAATAATAATCTCAAGGAAGCAAGTTAGGTAGTGCCATACTGAGACAGACCAAGGGTCCATCATCAAGCCCAACATCCTGTCCTCCAGTGGGGAGAAATTGCTGCCGAGCTCAGCCTGCCCTGTCTGGGTTCGGGCCTGCTGGGTGAGTACATTGGGGACCCGGCTGGGGCTTGGCCTTGGCTTTTTTTGGGCCCCCCTGGGGCTGGGGGACTTGTCTTGGGAGGAGGGGGGAGGTTATAATAAATAGTGATTATTATGAGATGATATCACATATGGTTATTACATACAGATTGGTTCTGCCTTTTTAGTATATTTTTAGGATATTTAAAATTAATTTTTAAATTGTGAGTAGTAGTATGTTTTAATTATGAATTGTAGTTGTTGATTGTGTGTGTTGTAAGCTGCCCCGAGCTGCTCTGTGAGCAGGAGGATGCGGGATAAAATTGAAATAAATAAATAAATATGATTGTGCTGCCAGCTGCCTCAAGACATTCATTCTTAATTTTTAATTGAGTAAAGTTGAACTTGCTGCTGTGTGGTGTACTCTAACTTGAAGGAATAGAC
This sequence comes from Sphenodon punctatus, assembly GCA_003113815.1. Lineage (NCBI taxonomy): Eukaryota > Metazoa > Chordata > Lepidosauria > Sphenodontia > Sphenodontidae > Sphenodon > Sphenodon punctatus. The sequence goes on from QEPC01011341.1 coordinate 21,215,518, forward strand.
TTAAAAGCCACAACTTTTCAGCCATTTCCATTAGTTCCAATTGTTAAAAAATATCCTATGTTCACACTAGTAGTAGTATCTCTGCACTGCAATAATCTTTAATATAGTAAAGACTATTGTTGCAGAGATAGCTACTACTACTAGTGTGAACAACCTCTTTTTTTCTTTCTCCCTTAGAAACCACTAGTGCATTTTCCTAATTAAGATTGATGTGTCTTGTGTCTAAGGGTTGGTTGAAGCCAAATATTGAGCTGCTGACCTAGAATATCAAGTAGATGTTCTGAGGTGAGCAGCTGAATATTTGGCCTCTAGCTTGGTATGATCTGTGCTAGTTGCAACACATGCTGGAAGGGATGTACTGCTGGTTTCCCTTCTCTGCTCTACCAAGCCCAATGCATGTGCGAAAAAGACAGTGGCCATTTTGTGGAGCTGGAGCCCCCACAAAATGGTTCGTTGAAGTCAGTGGTGTTCCCTGTCTGCTGTTTTCCAGCCTAAACTGTCTGCTTTCTCTGTGTTCGGTGGGGGTATCTAGGGGCTTTGATGGAAAAGATTTCCAATCTTTGCTGCAATATTTTCTGCATTTGAAAATGACCCTGGTTTGCCCTTTTGAAGTCTGGGCATGGGATGTCGCAGGCTTGTCTGTGAGAAGGCCATGCCACAGGTTGGTTCACTAATTAGTAGTCCTTGCAGGAAGGTTTGTTGTAGCAGCTCAGACACCTTTTACCTTGCAACAGAACTATGTGTAGCATGTTTTCTGTTTTGGGACAAGTGGAACTCCATGCTGCTGTTTTCGTGATATGCAGTGCTAAGGACTTCACATAATACTGTTGGGTCAATGGCCTAAGATCTGATTTGTGGTTTGTTTTGCTTGCTCTGTGCTTGCATGATGCACTGCTACTTTTCTTCTCCTCCCAAGCATGAGTAGAGAGGCCATTTTGTGAATTTGTGGGTCCACTGGTAATGACTACTCTTGTTTAAAATGGTTCCTTTGCTGTTTCACTGCTGCCCCCTGCTGGAAAGTAGTTCCTTGCTTCTTTGCTTGTGACTGTGCTTTTGAGAATCTTGCTTGTCAGTTTTGTGGAGAAACAGAAATGCATAGGTTAAATTTGGTTTATTCAGCCCCGCGTCTTTGGTTGCTATACAGGCCTGCAACTGGCCAGACTTTAAAAAAAAGGCCTGTTTGTCTGAACATGTGTTTGGCTGCTGGGGATAGGGTGTAGCTACTAGGGATGCCGGTCACGTTGGGCCAGTTTTGCTTGCAGTTAGTTATTAAGAGTAGGCGGTTTTTATATTTTAAACCCACCCCTGCCCCTAAGAAGGTGTAGCTACTAAGGATGCTGGTCTCAAAGGGCCTGTTTTTCTTGCAATGCCGGCCTGCAACAGGGCAAACCTTTTAAAAAAGGGCCTGTTTTCTTGGACAGGCATTTGGCTGGCGGGGATAAGGTGTAGCTACTAGGGATGCTGGTCTGGATGGGCCTAGTTTGCTTGCAATGCAGCCCTGCAACTGGCTAGACTTTTTAAAAAGGGCCTGTTTGCTTGGACAGGCATTTGACTGTCGGGAATAGGGTGTAGCTACTAGGGATGCTGATCTGGATGGGCCTGGTTTGTTTGCAATGCAGCCCTGCAACTGGTCAGACTTTTTTAAAAGGGCCTGTTTGCTTGGACAAGCATTTGACTGTCAGGGATAGGGTGTAGCTACTAGGGATGCTGGTCGTGTTGGGCCAGTTTTGCTTGCAGTTAGTTATTAAGAGTAGGCGGGTTTTATATTTTAAACCTGCCCCTGCCCCCAAGAAGAGGTATAGAGGGCATTGGGAGGGTGTAACCTCTTCTTGGGGGCAGGGGCGGGCCCACGGCTGTGGGACACTGAGCAACAGAATACTTAATAAAAGATAAAAGTTAACATGTCTTAAGTTAAACAGTTGTTAGAGTTTTTAAAAATTGTTGGTGCTACTGTAGTTTAGAGGTAGTTAGCTATTAAGAGTAGGTGGTTTTTATATTTTAAACCCGCTCCTGCCCCCAAGGAGAGGTACAGAGGGCATTGGAAGGGTGGAACTTCTTCTTGGGGGCAGGGGAAGGCCCACAGACGTGGGACACCCTAAAGTCTTGGGGCACCCCCAACAATTCATGTGGACTCCAGAACCCCAGCCATAGGGGCCGCTACAGCAACTGTCCCCCCCCCCCCACTGTGCCTCCAGCTGCAGTGTTTAGCTTTAGGATTTACTGGGGTTCTATAGGTCCAATGAAGCCTGAAGTCACACTGTGTCTGGAGGCCTCCAGAAGACCAGCTGTGGGACCTGAACAGCGAATGGTCTCAACAGCGATATCCCCCCACCCCTGTGTCTGTAGATACAGTGGAACCTCACACTCCAGTGGGTTTCTTTAGGCCGACAGGTGCAAAGGTTTCACTCTATCCGAGGCCTCCAAAACACCAGCAGTGGAGCCTCCACAGTGACAGAGCTCCACAGCAACATAATGCAATTTTCCACGCACCACTGCGCCTTCAGATGCGTTGTGACCTCAGTCTACAGTGGGGTTCTGTGGATGCCTACTGCCTTCAAGACACATTAGGACTTCAGTGGGGGGTTCTTGATGCCCAATGGAGACTTAAGTCCTATTTTGTCAGGGGACTGGGAGCCTACCCTAGAAAACTACATGCAGCCAAGGAGAGAATGAAAATGAAGAGGGCCCCGAATAACGGTATATGATGACATGGGGATTGGGAGGGTCTTGGACCTCTTCTTTGGGGGAGAGGTCCACAAAGAAGCAAAATTAAAAATGTCATTCAAAATGCAAACATCTAAAGTAATTTGCTTCTTTTTTCTAACCAGTTTGTCTGAGATCTGGCATGATTCCACACCTCGCCTTACTTTCCTTCTGAACAGAGGAGAAAGTCGGTAGGAGCATGGCAGAAGAGAAGGCTGCAGACAACAAGGAAACCCTTTTCCCCCGTCCCCCACTGAAACCATCTCTTCCCCTTCCTCTTCTCATGCACCAAAACCAAACCCTTTCCCTCCTACTCTCCTCTGCCCTGTCCTTCTCTTCCCTTTCATTCACTTCTGATTTTGCTTGTCTCAGGACAGGGAGCTGACTCAGTCCTCCCAGTTTTCCAAGCCAGAAGGAAGGCTTGTCCCAAAGCCTACACCTTCAGAAGACTACAGGTGGCCAAGGATGTCATGAAAATAGAGAATTCAAGGGTTCAGGATAAAGGTAGGCGATGGCAACGTGATCTGTTTTTTAAAAACCTACTATGGTTAATTTGGACCCGGTGGGACAGAAAGTGGACAGGACCCCACTAAGGAGGGCTCTCTATCCCCCGGTGGCAGTGCTTCACACAGCAGCATTCCCAGAGTTAACTAATGTAATGTCCATCCAGTGTTAACCCTGGGAACTCCTTGCTGCTGGGTTATGCCATGCCACTGGCCTACCATTGCCCTGGCTCCACCTACCTTTGCCCTGACTCTGCCCCTAGTCCAGGCTCTGCCCCTAGGCCCACTGGTGGCAGGTTCAGCCCCACCAGCCTCCAAACCCACCAGCCGCCACTGGTTGCAGGGTGTCTACATCTACAGCATCCCTGCCAGATGGTTGCTCAGCCTCTGTTTGAAACCCCCCAGTGACAAAGAGCCCATGATCTTATTAGGCAACTTGTTCCATTGCTGCATGGCTCTTACTGTTAGGAAGTTTCCCCCTGATATTGAACTAAAATTGATCTTCCTGCAGCTTGAGCCTATTATATCTTCTCCTGCCCTCTGTGGTAGCGGAGAACAGATACTTGAAAAAACAAAAGTGAAAAAGCCACTGAATCAATAATGAGAATAAATTTAATAAAACAATCTCTCTATATAAATTATACTCAAATTTAAATGTTGTTGCATTTGAGTATGATTTATATAGAGAGATTGTTTTATTAAATTTATTCTCATTATTGATCCAGAGGCTTTTTTGCTTTTGTTTGTGCATTTTTGGGCCACTATTGCTTTGTTGTTTGTCTTTTCTTTGACTAGAACAGATATTTGAAGACTGTTATCATGTCTCCCTTTGACCGGCTTTTCTCTAGGCTAAACATACCCTGTTCCTTCAATCTTTCCTCACTGGATTTGCTTTCCAGACCTGTCCACTGCCCCACCAGCCGCCACCGGGGGCAGCATGGATTGATTATATGGGGGGCGAGGCGCAAGTTATTTATTTATTTATTTATTTTCATTCCATTTGTTAGCTGCCCCCTCATGCCTACGGCTTCTCAGGGCGGCGTACAATATTATAAAACCCAATATAACAATAAAAAACAACAATAAATCAACCCCCAGCAATTTAAAACATCACTAATCCCCCCTACCCCACCCCCAACCTCCCCTCCGAAGAACAGCCAAGTCGAAAGGCCAACAGGCCCGGGACCAGGCGAGCCTCCTCTGGGAGGGAATACCATAACCGTGGCTGGGCCACCGAGAACTCCTTCTCCATTGTGACCCCCCTTCTTACACGGGGGACCGCTAGAAAGGTGCCCCTGATGGACCGAAGAGATTGCTCTGATGAACTGGTTATGGGGTGGGGGCAGCGTGAATTGATTATGGGGGCACAATTGAACTGGTTATATATATGTCTCTTTTCATGGCATAATGCGCTTAATAAGCTTGTTGCATTTTGTGTGTTTTGTGTTTGATAGCAGCATCTCTGGACCGGTCGCACTGCTTGCGTGCATGAGGCACCAGTGGCACCGGAAGCAAGAAGCAACAGGCCCAGGAGGCCAGGCTGACTAAGCTCACCCCCTTCCCCAGTAAGACAGTGGACGCAGTCAGTGTCTCTGTGCCTGCCTCACTGCCACCCGCCTGGCTGCCCCTGCAGTGGAACCACTCCTGGAGAGTGGTGATAGATACTCGGCTGGGGAGGTGGGAGGTAGGAAAGCATTGGGAGGCCATGCTTGTCTATGGCCACTCGGCTGAGCACCAGGTAAGGCAGCCAACAGGTGGCAAACTGGGAGGGGAGGCGGGGGAGGGGAAAAAGCATGGGGAGGCCATACTTCTCCATGGCTGCTCGGAGGGGTGGAGAATGGGAATCCTTCCTGTCCAGAGGGAGTACCTTTAATGTAAATGTACACATTTGCATAATTAGGTGGTGCCTAAGTATGCAAATTAGGCCCCTGCACCACATGGCCTCACAAACCTTGGGGCCGGCCCTGTGAGGCATATCCCATAGTTCATCATGCTTTCATTTGCAAATAAAGACTTCCAAGTCCAGGTAAACGGCTCTATATATCTCCAGAATTTGGTTTGTGCTAAAGGTGTTCAGTTTATGAGGGATTCACTCTGTCGTCACAAATAACAAAAGGAAGATGACGTGACCCAAGCTCAGCCTTTGGGGCCAACATGCTGCTTTTCAAGCTCAGATTTGACCACCACATTGGCTTCAGCTATGAGCATGAACGTAGGGCAGCTAGCACACTACAAAGTCAAGCTTAAGTACATGCTTGGGGGTCCAGTGTCGACACTCCCAAAGGCTGAGGAAAAGGAGATTCCCAATGTTAACAAAGATGGCTGATACTGCTTCGGTTCTCCTCATGTGAGAAGAACTGTGATGGAGCTAGGAATTGTCCACACCCTATGAGGTCTAGGCCAGTTCTTAACCCACAAGACCACTCTTCCTCACACCTGGGCAAGGCTTTTGCCCCTTTGGTTGCCGTTCAAAGCTCCTTGAAGCTGATTCATCATCTGGTGCCAGTCTTGACAAGGAAGCAAGGAGTTTGTTGGAAGCAGCAAAAGGAATGTGCATCATGTTCCTCCTTTTTAGCCATATTTCACATACGAGGCAAGAAAGCAGTGGCCCATCTGTTTCTAACACCATTAAAGGCACTGACTGCATGTGGCCCTCAAAAATAAAATAAAAATAGGAGCCTTAGGTCTGGAAATGTCAGACTCTCTTTCATCTAAGGAGACCCCCAACCGGGTCATATCCTCCCAACACAGAGAGGCAAAAGAGAGTTCCCACCAGTATTTCTCCCAGTAGAGGCATTACGTTTGTACAGGAAGGACGTTAGGAGATTGAGGTTCACTCCTTACTATGACCTCCCCATGCTACTCCCCTGATCCTTTCCTATTGGCCACTTGCACTGCAGCTCAATTCTCTCAGTCAGATGTAAGGAATTTGGGGCTTCAGCACTGGAGGGGTTAACCTTTCTGTTGCAAGTGTTTGGAAGAGGAAAATGTGTTTCCCATAGGGTCGGCCCAGATTGCAAGAGCAGCAGGATACAATTAATGACCATGAAGAGAAGATTGCTACAATATGGAGCTTGCTTTACCTTATTTATCCCTGCATTGGGGCTAAACTGTGATTTAGCTAAATGTCCTATTGGTATTAAGGGCAGATTTATTCAGACATGACCCCGCTGCGCTGGATCGACCATGCAAAAATTTGGCATGGAAATACCCACCTTAATTTTTAAGCTATGCATGTCGGGGAAAGTTTCAGACTTTGAGGGCTCTGGCTGATTAAAAAGAGAATGCTCCCCTGCTGTTGTTAATTTAAAGGTTGTAGGAGACACCTATGTAAATAGGGAGACCAGTTGTTAGAAGTTTTTATTTATCACTGACAGGGAGATTATGAGTCTTATGTTTTCAGAGCAAATTCTCAGGGGCCCGTCCACACAACCCGTTTTTTGGGCAGGGCGGTTGCACAAACCCACACTGTGAACATTGGGTGGCATTGGGTGTTACCAGATGTAATGGTAACTACTGGTTTTTCAACTTTTAAACACACATTTGGTCATTCCATCTGGTTTTGCAAACACACAAGCTTGGGATCTGAGATATCATGGATGAGGAAAACAAGTAACTGCTGCTAGCATGTAGCTGCTGTTATTATTATTATTATTATTATTATTATCAACTATTTATATAGCGCAGCAATGTACCTGGTGCTTTACACAGTAATGGAATAGACACGGTTCTGCCCTCAGGTTTACAATCTGAGAGATGTGCACCATCCAGCTACTGGTTTTTGGCCATTCAGCGTCCATAGAGACATGGATTTTTGTGAAAGGCCAGTCCGGTTGCTGCACCTCTCCATGGTGTATCTGGAGAGTGGTAGGTGACAGGATAGAAGTAACAATAAACTGGTGGGGGAAGGGACTGATGGGGTGGGGTGGTGTTTTACATTTTGGATTCTTGTTGGAATAAAACTTTTCCCACACAGTCCAAGCAGTTTCCATTCTGGGGCTGCCAGCCCTTTGCCATCCTCAAGCTGGTTTCAGTGTTGAATCCAGAGACATTGGGGCTACAGGCAAAATGATAGGTGTAGGCCTCCCTCGTAGCATATAGAACTGAAATGAGTACCCACCAAAATGGGTATATCCATTGAAACCCTGGTACTCGGCCTGCCCTGCTAACATCACGGTCTAATGGGTAGGGCTGTAGCGTAATGTCGCAGTGGTAGCTTTCCACCAGAAACAGCATTTCTGCGATTAGTGGTACGGCGTGGCAGAGGCTTTCATTCCGCTAGTTTCATTCCACTACTTCTGCAGTTCCGCTAATTTCATTCCGCTACTTCCATGAGCTTCACAAAATAGTGGAAACACAACATTTTTGCTACTTCCACCATTCCGCCAGCGCCACAAAATAGTGGAACAGTGGTTTTCCGACAGTTTCTGCAATTTTCCCGCAATTCTGCAATTTGCAGAATGCCAGCGGAATGTCCGTAGAAAAGCCGCGGTGTGGGGTGGGCAATTCCGAAATGGCGGAATGGAATCGCGGCACGGTAACAGCTGCTGCCACATCAGTCCTACTAATGGGTACTCGAATAGTGCTTGATAGGGTATCCAATATACTGATTTACCAGTTTTCATCCCGATCTTCCAACTCCCGGTACCAATTTTCCGACTTCAGTTACTGTTTTTTTTACTTCCTGCCTTGACTCCTGTACCAATTTCCTGTTTAACCAATTGGGCATCCAATTGACTACCAAAAAAATGCGGGTATTATCTGCGGGTAGCGAATGTGCAGCCCGTTTCAGCTCTACTAGCATAGGAATCTTGGACGCAGTGGGGATATCAAGGCTATAGCAGGCCCAGGCTCATGTTCTGAATAATGGGACCCCCCTAAAGGCAAGCAAGTGGGGGTCTTTCTAAGCAGTGGCCCTCCCAAGGGGGGTCCTAACCAGTCCCAATCTCCCCCAGTTAAGGTGGTGGAACCTCCCTGACTCCTACTGAGCCCCCCCCAGAGTGGCAGCAACCCTTCCAGGAAGGAAGTTTTAAGAGTGGGTGAGGGCAGAGCTAGTACTCCATCTCTCCCCATTCTGAAAACTCCAGAGTAGCTACACCCATGGTTTGATGGACACACATTGACTCACCCATTAGTAGGGGTGTGCATGTCGTTTTCAATTATTACAATAATGATAACCAAAAAAATCATTTTCATTATTGCAATAAAGAAAATGACAAATAATAATAATGAAAATAGAAATGAAAACGACATTTTGTTTTTGAAATAAAGGGAAAAAACTGAAAAATGTATTTCTGGCTATAATCTTTTTGATTCTTAGTCACTTCTGATGAAACTTGGGAAGATTGTACCCCCAACAGAGGGCACTACGTGTACCAATTTTTGAAATGATTAGATAAAGGGTGATTTCAGACATTACGGGGCCCGTTGGCCCCATACCGAAATCACCCCATTCATTCCCCACCGGGGTCACCCCATCACGCCATAACAGATGTGCCGGGGGGATCCCAGTGGGGAATCTGGGAGGGGGCGGGGCCACGTGGCGCAACGTGCGGCCGCACGGCCCTGCCCCTTCCACGCTCCCCGCTGCCCGCCCTCCGCGGAGACGGGCGGGCGGCGGGGCCAATGCGGCCACCGCGTCAGGCCGAAGTCGCCATGGCCCGGGATCCTGCCGGGGATCCCGGGCCGTGGCGCCCGGCCAGATGTTACTTTTTTTTGGTCCCCGCTGGGGATCTCTTTGTCCACGCTTCCCGGGATGTTCCCCCCGCTAGCCCGGGAAGCGTGGTTCAAATTGACCCCATGCGGGTATTGACCGTGGCGAACATCTGGCGGCCAGATNATCTGGCGGCCACCAAACAGACGTTTCGAGACACAGTGACCACAGGTGGGTATTCACCGTGGTTCACTGTGATCTCGTAACATCTGAAAATACCCAAAGGGAACTGATTTTAGAAGCAATTGAATGTTGTGCTTTTAAGAAAAGCTCCACACACATTCATGGCTACAACGTCTTTATCTTACATCCAATTTACATTAAACATTTAAATATTATGTCCCTTCACAAGCTTAACAATCCTGCAAATTTTCAGAAAGATTGGATAAAGGGTCCTGATGGTATAAGACATTAACTTGAAAATACATTTCCAGCTGTTAAATTTTTATATTCCATCCTGTTTACAAAACATTTCTCAGGAATAAATGACATACCTTCCCTGTTATCTATGCCAAACTACAGGACAATTTGATAAAGGGACACAATTTTATAAGCAATTGAGGTTGTCCCCTTGAAGACCATTCAGATAGATAGCAGCATTGCAGTGCCAGTCAGAGGCAGGCACCTGGCATGGCAGGGGGAGGGAGGCTGTAGGAGGGAGGATGTGGAGCAACCCAAAAGACTGATGGACACATTCACTGGCTAATTACTGCATGCTTCCAGCTTTAAAGGATCAATTGGTAGTGGCTTCGAGGCGGGCATAGGAGACGGCCCTCAGGTGGGCATAGAAGGGACATAACTGGGACTTTGGGGATAGCATCCCAGCAATCAGGAGACAGGCTGGCCAATTATCATCACAGTCACATCCTGCAGGACTGTGACAGAGGACATAAGAGAATCTCTATTGGCTCTTTCCTAAACAGATGCTTCTGACTTCCCAGTAACAAGTGGGGGAGAGAAGTTGGGATGGTCACAGCACAGAATGAGGATATTTGGTTGATATCACAAACTGATCTTATACCACAGTAACTTGTAAGTGAATTCCTGGCATAGGCTCCTTCTCTGCATATGCTGTGCGGGCATATAAAATTGGGACCCTTTATTACATCTTTCTGATATTTGGCAGAGATGATTCTGAAAGGATTCAATACAGTCCTGCCAAATTTCATGTACACTGACTGGACTACAAAGATGTTACAGTCAGACATACATTTATAAGTTAATTGCTTATACCACCAGAACCCTTTATCTAATCCTTCTGAAAATTGTAAGAGATGGTAAATATGGGAAGGGGTATAAACATGCCAAGTATCATCTACATTAAATGTGAGGCAAAGAAGTTACAGCTAAGAATATATATGAATATTTTTGCAAAATTATATAATTCAATGGCTTCTAAAATTGGATTACTTTATTCAATCTTTTGGGGATTTTGTAGACTTAATGCTTTACATTGGATGTATACTCATGCCAGGTTTCAGCCAAATATAATGAAAAACAAAAAAGGTACAGCTGAAAATGTGTTTTCCATTGAAACCAATTGAAAATGAAAAACAAAAATGACAATTTGATATTTATGAAAACGAAAATGACATATTTAAATAACAAAAATGAAAAATGAAAACAAAAATGACATGGGCCCCTGGTGCACACCTCTACCCATTAGGAAAAAAGCAACTGTTTTTGTAATTGATTTTTGATGTTCAGTTAAATATAACAGCCCCTTCATGGGCTGGGATTCATGACTCCCTGCATTGCAGGCTGTGCTGGTCCATATTTTATGTATATGCTGCTAATTCTAGTTATGTTACATGTGGGCCATGTTTGTTGGGGGACCACCTCCTGACTCACCGATAAACTAGGATTCCCAACATCGGAGGCTCTATGAATCCATAATATATACCAGTGCTTTTCACATACATGTTGTCATTTCGTGTTTATTCATGGGCCTCCTGTACTGGGTTTCTGTGCCCCCTCCATCCCCAACATGGGGCCCTGTGCAATCACAGGATCTGACTCTGTCTGGACAGCTTCTTTCTCCCATAATTGGGTACATTTCACCAAGGGATATTATCTTGAAAACAATTGGTAGGAGGAGACTTTGGGGCAGCCATGAACATGCAACAGCATGAACATTTGTTGAACTAGCTATGTGCCCAAGGTGATGCTGTCAGTTTAAAACATAGGATGGATTTGCACTAGGGCTGAAATGAGATTTTGCAAAAATGGAATGCCCGCCAAAATCTCAATTCCAATCCCGATACAATCTTGGTCAAATTGAGTACCTCTTGGTACTCGGGTAATGTCTCAATCAACATTTTGTTTCTTGACTTACTGAGAATTTGTTTACCAGGATCCTCTTTACTGCTTTGCTGTTTACCACTGTCTTGCCAATTTCAAATCCTGAGAGGTAATCCCGACGCAATACCACATTTCTTCTATCTTCTCTGTGCTCCATTTTCCCTTGCACGTCCTTGTCACTCATTAGCTGGTACGCAGATTCCTTTACAAACCTACAATCCAGTTGCAGATTGGTCAGAACAAAGGGAACAACATACAACAACAATTCTGGTTGGAGGCCCTGGAATGGAGGCACTGTTTTAAAAAAACTGTTTGGGCAGGCAGAGGGGGCTAAGGGGTGGGCTATTATTTGCACAGTGATTGGCTCAGAAATGCGGAAACAATGAACCTGAAAGTAAAATGGTACCCTAGACAATGCGGTAAGCAGTAAATGAATGGCACATAGTAAACAGAAAGTTGGTAAATCACGATGGTGCCTTGTGGTATTATGAGAACTGAGAAATTGTATCGGTATTAGGAAATTGATCCCGGTTCCCAAAATGGTGAAAATACAGTGAGTAAAAAATGTGTTGTTTGTTTTAGCCCTCATTTGCAAGTGTTTATTGCTTTATTTTGTACCACCCCCTTTGCTCTTTGATGAGCTTGTGTACCAAAGGTTTGCTTACAAAGATCTGACTCTCTCAAGTAGCAGTGGTGTTGTATGATTTTATTATTAATTATTATTTATTTATTATTATTATTATTATTATTATTATTAACAAACATTTATATAGCGCCAGCAGTGTACCTGGCACTTTACAAAGTAATAAAATAGACATGGTCCCTGCCCCTAGGGCTT
>QEPC01011341.1:21235460-21302361 GCA_003113815.1 Sphenodon punctatus
TATATATATATATATATATATATATATATATATATATATATATATATATATATATATATATAATTTATGTATTCAGATTGGTAATCTAATATTATATATATCTACACTAACTACTATTAACTATTCTAAAACCTATGGAACTAAATGGAATATTATCTAATATCTATAAAGGCCTAGTCCTACAAACACACTATAAAATGTTAAAACTGAATCACTACACACTATCTCTATCTTTATAACTAAGCTAACTCCTACACACACACACACACACACACACACACACACAGAGGGATGGTGGGGGGGAACACAGACAGCTCACAACAAACAACATGGGGAGGGGTACAAAAATGAAATGAAAACTAAATCAATCTAATCCTGCTCTAAATAAATCTAAAAACAGAGGAAGGGAATCAGGGATGGAATATATACAGGGAGGAAGGAAGGATTCAATGGAGGGGAGGGAGAAAGAACACAGGGAGGGGTAAAATAACACCTAAATCTATCTAATCTAATATAAATAAATGAAACTATGAGGTAAATGTGTGGAAATGGGTGAAATAGGAGGAGGATGGCAATGGATTGGGAGGTACACAAATTGCTGGGAGAGGGAGACTTCTGAAAACGCCTGCTGACAGGAGCAGTGGCTAGCTCAGAAGGAGTTGGAAGGGGGGAGGGCAATGACTTTTGTTATTTGTTGCGCCCGCCTTACCACAAGCCCCATTGGCTCAGTGAAGCTAGCCCGTGGCCAATCACAGACTGTGAAGCCAGTGGTCTGAGGAAAAGAGGGATGGTGATTGGGTAGGCTGGCTGCTAGTCCAAGCCTCTCCACCCCGGGCGCCAGGAAGTCTGCTCCTCAGCTGCCCCCCTCGATGGGCCTGACAGCCCTGTTTTTCTCACTTGAACGCGCCCGAACTCATCCTAACGGGGCCAAACTGTTCGGGGCTTTGGGTGTTTGGTCCAAACGGCCGAGTTTGGGCCGAACACTGAATGGCCAAACCGTGTTCGCACATCCCTAAAGGTAATGTGTGAATACTTATAAGGGTTAATTGTTCTGCAGATAGAGAGTGACAGGGAGTGTGTGTAGATAGCTAAGCATTTGCTTTGGAGTGTTCAAACAATCAGAGATACCAGAGGGAGAATTGTATAATACCCAGTGGCTTCTCCCCCCACAACATAATAGTGTTCCCCTCACTATAATGTTTCAATAAGCCCTGTGTCATAGCCTGCGAGTGCTCAAATGTGACAGGTTTGGTAGCGAGGGGTAGCTATCATGGTAGTAACATTTGGAAGATCGTGGGGTAGTATTTATGTGCTACAAATTTACCATGTGTTATTGATATATAAATAATAAATAATAACACTTATGTTGGTAACTGACAGAAAATGGCAGACTAACAACGTAGGAACTAATCAATGTGAATAAATACTGGTAAGAACCCCACTTGTAAATCTCTAAAATCTGGTGATTACTGATTCACTTTCGCCCTCATTTCAAAATGGGTGCACAAGATTCAAAGTCATTTTGACAAGGCTGGCTTTTTCTCAAGAGGCTGACAGACAATGGGTTGTAACCAAAGTAGGATCATACCAAGGGATCATGACCAGTGCTAAAACAATGTGCAGTTTTCATATTCATGATGGTAGGTTACACTGTCATCCCCCCCAAACAAATGTCCAAATTTGTAGTTAAATTTGCTTCTTTGTTTCTTCAGTTCTCCATTATGTTGCTATCTATCACTTCGTTACTTCATTACTTTGGTGGTTTGGTATTTGGTACTTTGTAGACTTTGCCTTCTACTTCTTTCTTTCTTATTCAATACTAATGTAATTTTCTGCTGCCTACATCACAGAGATGGACCAATCATCACGTTCAATTTAAAAATAAAATAAAAATTATATATATATGTCACAGGGGAGCCATGAGAGTCCCTCAGGGTTGTGGGGAATGTAGCTGACCCCTGTCACACAAACTCAAGGTGCCTGCTGGTCCTCAATATAACCATAGGTAACCCCAATTTAATAGCTAGCCTCCACACATTCAACATAAAGTCTTTCTCAAAGTCCATGTAAACAGAAAGAACCCCACCTTGGTCCTGGTGCTCTCAGTCCTGGGCCTGGCCTAGTCAGTATAGCAAGTCTCCTACTCTAGTACTTCCTGTATCCAGCTTCCTCAGTTTTCTCTGGGCTTGACCTTGCTCTTGTTAAGCTCCTTGGACAAGTCTGCTCTTTCAGCCACCTTTTTGCTACTGGTAGGCTCCTTGGGAAGGTCTTCTCTCTCCCTCAGCAGCCTCCTTGCTACTGACTCCTCTTCAGGTCTTCCTCTCTTATATACACCAAAAGTGGGTGTGGCTTAACCTCACTCTAAGGCTTAAAGGGCCTGTAGTCCTATTGTGGCCACAATATATATAATATAAAATAGCATCGCTGAAGACACAAAGTACCAAATACCAAAATGATAAAGTGACTGAGTTCTCAAGCAAAGAATCAAAGAGAAGATTCAAAATGGCAAATGAAGATGGAAGCAAATCCCACTTGCCTATTCACTTTGCTAAAAAGAACACAAAAATACTGCATTTTTAAAATTTGGTATTTGCTTTAAACATTTGTTTTTGGTCCATTTGCAATCCTGACTGACATTTGATTCTTTGGCCATTTTTAAATGGGGACAACTGGGTGGATCCATGTGCACTGCATGGAGCACTCACACACGTCTGGTGGGTGGGGAATCAAATGGGCTGGGATGGGTGTGTGCCCCTACCTATGCACAGCTTGGCCTGTCCCTGCACGGAGCATCCCGGATTCCCTCCCCTCCCCACCAGTGTTCTGTGTGTGGGCATGAGTGGGCAGTGTGTGGGTCACAGGAGCACATGCCCACCCACACTGCTTTCAGAGGGGCATTCGGGTGGGTGGGGAATGTTGGATGGACCTGTGTGTGTGCATCTCATCTAAAAATGGCCGTTGCTGCTCTCTGGGGCCGAGATATTCTATTTAAGTCTCAAAATGGGGTCATGCAAGCAAAGATTTGGGGAAGCATTTCTTTAACATGCTTGTTCTCTCAGATTTCCTGTCTGTAATGGAGGGGTGGGGCCAAATGCAGTCCTCAGCTGGTTTTTATTTGTCTCCTTTCCAGTTCCTGGATCAGGCCCTGGATCCAGTTCCTATCCCCAAGCACTGAAAGAGTGAACTCACTGAAAGAGAGCAAAGATTAGAGCATGTGCACAAGGATAAGGGATGGATCCATGGCAGAGATCCATGAAAGTCTTCTTCCTTCCTCCCTCATCCTGAGCACACTCCTTAAGCACCCCATCCCCCAATGGCTATGTGACCCCTGGAGCGTGTACAAATTTTCAAAGTGGCCCCTGGGAGGGAAAAGGTTCCCCACCCGTGGCCTGGGGTGATCCACTAATGTTCTTACAGCGAAGATTAAAAGTGTTATCATTATTTGTGGGGCATTGGAGCAAACCCATAGAAACTTTCCATTTTATAAAATGTATTGGTTCCCTGATGCTAAGAGCTAAATGATTTTTTAGCCTCAAAGTACACCGTGCTCCTTCTCGCAGTCCGTTTTCCCATGGTTTACAGTATCGTTCAATGATAAGGCGAGTATGACATGTTCTTGGCTTCAAAGTCTATTGTGGGTGGGATTTTTAATTTTTTTTTTAAAAGGGCCTA
Source organism: Sphenodon punctatus (assembly GCA_003113815.1). Lineage (NCBI taxonomy): Eukaryota > Metazoa > Chordata > Lepidosauria > Sphenodontia > Sphenodontidae > Sphenodon > Sphenodon punctatus. The sequence continues at coordinate 21,239,133 of QEPC01011341.1, forward strand.
AGAGATCTTACTTCTGGATTTCCAAAAGAGTTCCCTCTCACAGCGGTCACCTCCCTATTTACCCAGCATGCCAAGCTCCTCTGAAAACCTGACCACGAGGGGGAGATCATTTGTGCTTAGCATTTCAAGAATCTGACCCAAGCTGAGCTTGCTTGGAACAGATGTTCTATTTGAAAGTCAACAGGATAATTTGTTCTACTAAACAGAGTCTTACTCCGGAAGGAAATTTGGATGAATCTGAGCCTGCACCCGATGCGATTGGGATGGTCCTGTCACAACGCTCTGTAAAGGAAGGGGCTGTGGCAGAAAGAAGTGGTGCTAAGGTCCTTTGTACACAAGACGGACCAACATGTGTGCATGCGTGGGAGCTGCCGACGTGACTGCCATGGTGGGTGTGCGGGGGTGCGTGCACACTCCCATGACCCGCCCATCACCCACACAGAAAGCAACCAGAGAAAAGGCAGGTTGCTCCATGTGTGTAGCTGGGTGGAGGATGGTGGAGATAGGGGTTCACCTGCCTGCACCCTCCCCCCACCCATTGCCCCTGCAGTGGCATTCCACCCGCCACACACCGATCCCCTCCGCCTCCCCACCCACTTAAAAAGGCTCTAAGTCTCTCTCGTCTGTTCCTTTCTATCATGGTCATGCCTGGTAGAGAGCACTGTGAGAGGATCAGGAAGACAGGAACACTTGATACAACCCAGGCCTGACAGGACTGATTTGGTTCCAATCATGCTGAAGACAGGCTGCCCTCATGACGTCCATGTATAAATTTGAGACACTGGAGTAAAATAGGGGCCGACAGGTCCTCAGAGGTGGGAAGTAGAGCCCTACTTGGGCTGAAAAGCCAGTCCTGAACTCAGTCCAAATCTGACTGTGTCAAGACTAACTTGAGCCCAGTCCTGACACAACTGGGCTTCTTGGATTCCTGGCCCAGTGAAATGGGGGTGCCTCTGTCTCTCAGAGTACTGTAATGCTGCAATGTCATAATGCTCTGCGACGGCAGAGGGCACACCAGGAAAAGACCGGTTAAGGCGTTCCTCTGTCCTTTTCTTGACATGGCCCTGTCCCCATGAAGTACTGTGACATCCCACAGGAGCCTGGCCTGGCCCGAGTCCTGAGGGTTTTTAGCCACAAGGGTTCATGTCCCGAACCAAGCCTGCCGTGTCTGTTGGGATCCCATTGGGCTTGGTATGATCTGCAGGTCACTAGTGGGAAGCTATGGAGGGACAGCAGCAGCTCAGGAGGGCACCCCTAAGACACGGGACCAACAAGTAATCTAGAAATAACAGCAAATGTATAATATACAGGCCCATGTGGCCTGCAATGAAGGGGATGTTATGTTTAAATGAACAGCACAAAATAATTACAAAAATATATTCTTTTCCAAAGGGTGATTCAGCGCATGTCCATCAAACATTCTGATGTGAGGTGAGGGCCCACGTGACCATCTCATATGTAGCCCCAACTTTTCTGGTTCCAACACTACAAGGTAGGGCTGAAATGGAGCAGCCTTTTGGAAACCTTTTGGAGATTATCCGCAGATTTGGAATGGTGCATGGCATGGAGAGCTGCCATAGATCTTTTTATGTATGGCCCAGCTCAATGCTCCATTCTGAACTTAAGAACCAGTAGTGCCATACTGGGTCAGATCAACGGTCCATCGAGCCCAACATCCTGTCTCTGACAGTGGCCAATCTCGGTTGCTTGGGAGAAGTACCCAACAGGTCCCAATGGGCAATCCATTCCCCGTTGTTCACGCCCAGCTCCTGACAGTAAGAAGTTACATCCCCTCCTAAACCTACTTGGTTAATAGCCATGAATGGACCTACTCTCCAAGAATGTATTCAATCCTTTTTTAAACCCACCTATACTCCTGGCCTTGACCACATCCTCTGGCAACAAATTCCACAAGCTAATTGTGTGCCGTTGAGTGGAAAAAAACCCCTTGCTTTTATTTGTTTTAAACCTGCTACCAGTTACTTTCATGAAGTGCCCCCTAGTTCTAGTACTATTTCAGAGAGCAAATAACCATTCCCCATTTACTCATTCCAAACCACTCATGATTTTATAAACTTCTATCATGTCCCCACTCAGTTGTCTCTTTTCCAAGCTGAAGAGCCCTAACCTATCAAGCCTCTCTTTGTATGGGAGCCATTCCGTAGTCTTTATTTATTTATCATTTTTGTTGGCGTTCTCTGTACCTTTTCTAGTTCTAATATATCTTTTTTGAGATGGGGCGACTGGAACTGCACACAATACACAAGGTGCGGCCGCACCATAGATTTATAGAGAGACATTATGATATTTTCAGTTTTACTATCTAACCTTTTTAAAATAATTCCCAACATCCTGTTTGCTTTTTTTGGCCATTGCCAAACATTGAGCTGAGGATTTCAATGTATTTCCCACAATGACTCAAGGTCCTTTTCCTGAGTGGTAACCCCTAATTTAGAACCCAGCATTATGTACAAAGAGGCCTTTTTTACACAGGCCACTTGGGGGGGGGGGGGGGGGAGGTGCCGGTCTATGGTCGCACTGCTGTGGAGGTGGTGCAGCGGGTCAGGTGCAGATGGGCGCACACCCATCTGCCCCCCATGCCTCTCACATGGAGCAACCAGCTTTTTCACTGTGCGGGTGGAATGGCTGCAGGGGTGTGTGCGTGTTTCGCGGGAGCGTGCACCCATGCCCACCCACCCCCTGCTGCTTTCACACGAGACGTACCTACCCATGTCCACTGGGTGTGCATGAGTGGGTGCGTCTCATTCTAAAAGGTTCATAGTTTGGATTATTTTTCTCTTTGTGCATCACTTTGTACTTGTCAACATTCTGAAGGGTTTCTCTGGCTTCCTCTTCTGCACCCACAATCATCCAAATACTTTTTTTGTGCATGCACAAAAGTGTCTGAGCCTAGCCTGGTCTGGTTCAGGCTTTGTCCCAGTGTTCAGCACCAGGTCCCCAGGGGGAGTATGGAAGCTGAAGGATGCGGGAAACTGGAACACAGTTGAACTGGAATACAGGAGAACTGAGGAGCTGGGACACTGGAGATCAGGGCAGGACTCTTTCCAAAGGCTGGTACGTGCTTGCTAGTATCTGCTAGTGATGCTTCCTGTTTCCTGTGGGAACTTTATATAGACCAGGGCAGTCAATGGGGAGACAGGGCCCAGCCAATCAGACAGAGAGTGGGGGTGGAGAAGTATGGGACTGTAGTTCCAGGAGAATGTCCAGTAGTTCTGGTGTCTGAGCAGGCAAAAAGCCTCCCTGGAGACTTGGGTTCAAGTCCTGATCCTGCCACAACCTGACCAAAGTAATTCAGTTCAGGTGTACGGGCTATGAATTGAACTGAACTGCCTTTTTGCACAGGAAGGTATTTGGATTATTGAGCATGCGCAAGATGGTGCATTGTTGGTGTTGGGTTGTTGGAGCAGTCGATACAGACCTCCAGCAGAACAGGGACTGGATAGAGGCTGGTCCACATTCCACCAGACCTGGATCAGACCAGGTTGATCCATCAGAGGGGGAATCCCCCTGGAGTCTCCTTTTAGCATGTTATCCCCCTCCTAACCCTAGTACTTCAGGATAGGTGGGCAACCTGTAGGAATGGGGCTGTGGGGAGCAAGCCAGAACCCCTCTCAAACAGCATTTCAGGATTGTGTGGGATGCAGGCTGGATGCAGGCAGGATAATTGTTATTAATTTGTAGAAACACACCGGTACGGGCGGGGTGGGTGTGAGGCAGAAAAATGTCTCCTGCACTGACCTATGTTCTGCACTGACCTAAAGCACCCTCTATGGTACCTGCATTGTGGGAGGACAAATTTAACAGGCATGCCCATTTTATACCAGGTGCACATTTTGCACCATCCGGCACTAGTTGGATCCAGTCTGTCAGTTCTTATCTTTTGAATGCTGCTTTAATCTCCTCTGCTATAGCACTTCTATGCCAGGTACATTTGAAAAGTCTTCTCACCATAACAGTCAACCTGTAAGGACATGTACAACTCCGACATCCTGGCCAAGCTCAACATTTAATTCCTTGAATAGTTTCCCAAAGGAAGTTGGGCTCCCCCAGGCTATGTTGCCAGCCGTTTAGGTGACATAGAGTTTCCCTTGGCCTCTCCACCCAGTGACGTCTGCTGTGAAGTTGGCAACACAAGGACACAAAATGACAGGACAGGCCTGACCAAAACTGTCAACTGTTTGCAGTCCTGGGAAGAACGGAAGCCAGGTTTGATGTGGATGTTAGCCAGAGAATCTTCTCTGTAATGGAGCTTAGGTTGACTTAAAAGCAACTATAAAAAGGTGTGTCACAGGCCCCTCCTAAAGAGTTCATCCAAGGTTTCTAGCTCAGAGTCAGTAGATAGATAATATTGACTTTTTTTGATTAAGGGGATGGCCGCAAATGCAGGGGTGGGGTGGTCAGGAGGGTGTCGGAGGCAGGGGAAAGAGCTTTAAGTTGTTTTTTTTAAGTAAGCTGAAATTTGGCCTCAGGAAAGGTAGGTTGCAACTTTAATATTTGAATTCCTGCACTTGGGTGGCAGCTAAAGAACAGCTGCAGGTAGCTGATTCATTGCCCAAATCCTTGCAAAAAGCTGGAGGGCTCCCTGCCAAAAATGAGCAATGGCTTTTCAAGCTGGAAAGGCCTCGGAGTAAGATGGATGAAGGAGAGGGGTGGGGGGAGGGAAGGAGGAAAGCTACATTATGGAAGCCGGTGCACATTTAATAGGATTAGACCACATGGGTTTCAGACTGAGATTTCTTAGCTCAGCCTTGTTAAACAGTCGATGCGCGGCTCCTAAAATAGGAGCAAGAGGGGGATGGGGAAGAAAACCCCCAACAGCAGCACCTTGCTGAGGAATAAACGTTTTTAGCTCAATTGATGAGATGAGAAGAAGCTTGGTCCATGATGAAGGTGGGATCCATGATGAACTGTTCTGCCACATGCTTTTTGTGTGAACTTGAGCAAGTCACGCAGTCTCCCTGGCAGTGGCGTAACTTTGGACTAAAAATGATGGGGGAGGCTGCATCTCCCTTGACCCACATAAGCCCTGCCCCCCCTTATGACCCTGGAACTGTGTGGGGAGGAGATGTGTGGGGGATGTGTCCCCCATATAACCCACTATTATGCTTATGTTCCCTGGGCCTCAGTTTTCCTAATGTAAAATGGAAATAACGGCACATCACTGTCTCATGGGGTGTGAGGAAGACGGCAAATAAAGATGAGGAGGTTTGCAGATGGAAGAGCAGGGATGGGGAAACTTTTCCCTCCAAAGGGCCAGAATGGAAATGTGTACAAGTTCTGAGGGGCCCCATAAAAGCTGCCAGGGGTGGGGAAAGGAAGAGGAGGGTGCAGATCATGAATCTGTGTAATGGCTCCATCCCCTGTTCTTTGCGTGCGCCCATGTTCATCTCCGCTCCTGTCCCCCGAGTTCACTCTTTCAGTACTTGAGGGCAGGAACTGGATGCAGGGGCTAGATCCAGCAACTGGAAAGAGGGCAAATAGGGAGGTGTTTGCAATGGCTCAGGAGAGTTCCTTGTACCTCCCACCGGCATAGTGCCTAGTCCTATGACGTAGAAGAGACTAACACAGAGGTAAAAACAGATGTGATGAGAGCATGCTCTGGCCTGCACCAACTGCATGTGTGTTCAGGCATCACCGGCTATTGCCCCAGGCTGTGTTGGTGGCTAGCCTGGGCTGCGACCTCAGAAAACCCCAAGGTCACAGCCTGGGCTAAGGCCACAGCAGGCTATCACGTCTGTTTCTGGGCCGGCATCCTGGCCAGGGTCGGGGCTGCCATGACTGCCTGTTATGGTGAGGGTAGGGCACTGGACGTAACATGGGCCGAGCCTGGTCGGCCACACATTCGTGGTTCTCCTTGCCCAACCTGGGCTATGCGGACGACAGGATGGCGACCTGGCTGTGGGCATGTTTGTTCGGTGACCCGACCCAGACTGTTTCCGCCGTGGTTTTCCTCCCGTGGTCCTGTGCCGCCGTCACGTGCTTCTACCTGGAGAGGCTGTCTCAGTGGGTACTTTCACATGGATGGGGAGGTCACAACCCCAGAGCAAATCTGGGGGTGCACTCCCCCCATCTGCCTGTTTGCAGTCATGCCTGGGTCTGTTTTAAACAGACCAGGTGGCTGCGGGGACCCATGGTCTGCCTGTATGGCGCCCCTACTCCACACCATAGTGTTGTGGGCTGATTGTCCACAAAGCTGCCAGGGCACCCCCCCCCCCCGGCCGAGAGCAGGGCTGCTCTGGCAGCTGCCCTGGGGTTGCCCACTCTGCTGGTGGTGCTTTCAGATGTTCAGAGCGCCGCTGGCGGGGCATCCCTGGAGCAGGGGCAGCCTGCCCCACTTGTGCTCTGCCTTCACACGTGTCGGGCCGCCATTTATTGAACTGCTTCACATCTGGCGGGCTACCCGGGGGTGAGGTGGGGCAGAGGCGGGGCAGCTTTCTGTGCGAAGACACCCAATGTCTTTAAGAACATGGGTCAGACCCATAGTCAATCTAGTTCAGCATGCCAGTTTAAGTTGCTTCAGTGAAGTGCAAGGCAAGTCATAAATGAAGTGATCCCTTCATTCACAGCTCCTGGAAGTCAAAGGGCTCATCCCCTGACCAATGTAATTAATAGACGTTTGTGGACCTGTGCTCTAAGAGTTTAACCAGTTCCTTTTGGAATCAAGTTCTGTGATTTGACTTTTGCAACATCTTCTGGCAATGAGTTCCACAGGTTAACTGTGAGTTGTGTGAAGAAGTCCTTGGATATTGTATGTACATATGCACTGGCTTCATGGGAGACAAACTCTTTCTCTGTCCAGGCCAGCACAGTGAGGAAATCACCTCCCTTTCTGTATACACACGGGATCAATCTCTGTGTGTGGTTTAACAGTTTGCTAAGTTGTGGGGTTAAGTTGAAACCTTTGGGGTGCAGGGGACTATCCCAAATCTGCTTAGATTGGGATCCTCCACTTCTCTCTGGAGCATTGAGCACTAGCCATTCTTGCAAACAGGATAGTGGGCTGGGACCCCTGGTCTGTCTTCTAGATGCAGAGTTCTTTTGGCAACCGGTATCCTGCAGGGAATTCAATACATCTGTTGCATAAGGCTGAAGGATGATTCTACATTCTGCTTATAGAGAATCAAGGTGTTCCATATCTGATAAACCCTTCCCTCCGGCTTCTCCTGGATTAAGGTGCAAACAAAGATTAAACAGAAAGCTCTGGGCGGGGACAGGGGGTGCTAAATCAAAGTGCTTTTTGTAGGACAGGCTTTGGGAACAGAACCACAAAAACATTCTTTTCCAGTACCTGACAAATTCTGGAATGCACATCAGTTCAAAACAAGATATCCATTTTTGATTTTATTCTGTCCCTTTTAATGAATTGGGGTTGCCATATATGCACATTTCCGAGGATACTTATGAGAAATGCAGGTTGCAGAGCTACACTGGAGCCAATGTAGCTCTGCAACCTGTATTGCTCATGTGTGCTTAAAAAGTATGTGTATATTGCAACCCTACTTTTAATCTGAAGATGGCTAGAATCCAGAGGGCATTTGGGATCTGCTACAAGCAGTGTGCATGGCTGTCATTTAAAGTGAAGTATCCAGTGTCATAAGCAGGGTCCTTGCATTCTGGGGGGAAAACTCCAAAACACAACATCTGTGATGGTCAGGAAACTCAAAATCTGGATGCGGACTAATTTATGTAAATTATCTAAAATCATTACATTAAACGCATTTCAGACTGCAAATAAGCTTCCCAGTAGGGATGTGCGAACAGAACGCGGTTTGGATGTTCGGACGTTCGGTTCGAAACTCGAGTTCGGGTTTGATTGTTCGGCTTGGAGCAGTTCGGTTTGGCCAAACTCTGCCAAACATCAGAAAATAGTGCTATCGATACTGATACTGATATCGAATTTTTTTTCCCGGTATCGGTAGAATTTGGCCCTGAAACCATCCCTGGTCTCCACCCCTGGTGCCAGGAAGTCTGCTCCTCAGCTGCCTCCCCCTTCCAGTCATGTTTCCCCCACCTGAAGTCACGTTTTTCCCACCCCCAAACTCATCCGAACTCATACAAACTTTTCCGAAATGTTTGGCCGTTCGAATGTTCGGTTCGGACGTTCAGTTCGGTCATCTGAACAGGCCAAGTTCAGCCCGAACTCTGAACATCCAAACCGCGTTTGCGCATCCCTACTTCCCAGCATGCTATTCTATCATATCTTAGTTCTCAAATATTACATATTATAGGGGTGGGGTTCTCTGCATGAGTTCATGGACTGCTTCTCTTTAACAACTATAACAGGAGGCTCAGTTGTTCAAGAATATATGCCAGACAATGACAACGCTGAATCCCATTGGTTAACTCCCGGTAGTGATGGCATTCTATTGGCTAGCTCACAATAGTGCCAGCGTCACATTGGCTATCTCACAGTAGTGCTAGCATCCGTCATGCTGGCATTCCATTGGCTAGTTCTCAGTAGTGCTGGAATCCCATTGGGTAGTTCCCAACCCGGTGCTTCCCACTCAGACAGTGGTTGCCCACGTTACATAACCTCATGTTAATTTTTATCCAACGTGAGATTGTGTAATGTGGGAATGCCTTCTTCCTCAAGCGTCAGTGAAATTAATGTTAGTTTCATTATGGATGACATAGCTGACAATCCAGCCCTGTCACTCACGCGAGTTGAAATTAATGTTAAATTGGAATGTGTACATGCAAATGTAACATTAACTTTTTGACAGCAAGTGTCCCCTTTGGTGAGTGCTGTGTTGGGTGGAGAGAGAAGGGAAGTGTCCCTTTCCCGAGCGCTGCTAGCGCCATGGATCCTCCTTCCCTTCTCTCTCTGCTCAACACTAGCAGCGCTTGGCAAAGGGGCTTTGCCTGGGCGCTGCTTCCATGGGGAGTTCCCTGGTGAGGGGACTGGGGTACGGGGTCCCAGGTCCACCCTAGCAGGGAACTCCCAGGGGAAGTGGTGCCCAGGCAAAGCCCCTTTGCAGAGTGCTGCTAGTGTCAGGCGGACAGTGACAGGAAGTGTCTTGCCTCTCCACTTGACTTGCAGTACTCCACAAAGGGGGTTTGCCTGGAGGCTGCTTCTCAGGGTGTCCCCTGGGCGGGGGGGGGGCGGGGCTGGAAATGACTTTTACCAGGTAATTGTGTAACATGGGCAGGGATCTGTCATTTATCAGAACTGCTCCATTGTGGCCCACGTGACTGTGGGGAAAAAAAAGAAGGAAATTAATGTGGGCCCATCTCTAATCTCATGTTACAGCTATTTTTAATCTCACGTTACTGCTAGATTCAATCTCACGTGAAAAACAGAATGTGGGCACGCAGCCTGTCGTTCTACACTGCTGGAAGCAACTTCTGAAAGGATTCTACCAAATGCCAAATCCCACGTGTATTACTATGTTCACAGCAGCACGGAATTCACGGGGCCTGGACCATAAATAAGCATTACAAACCTATGAAGGCATAAAACACACATTTCTTGCTCTATAATGTTTACACCAAAGCAAAATGCCTCCCACATTTGACCCATTGCAAAGTCAGAACCTAGGACCCTCTGCCCCATAGGTCAGACTATTACCCCTAGAGCCTGTGAGCTAGGTCATTATTAGTCCTGTTTTACAAATGGGGAGCTGAGGCAGAGAGTGACTTGCCCAAGGCCACCCAGTAAGTGAATGGCTAAAACAGGCTTTGAACCATGGTCTTCCAGGCTGAGGTCCAACATGTTATTCACCAGACTACTAGACTAGCATGAGAAATGAACCTGAAGGTGGGTTTTATGGGTATTATTGTTATTTATATAGTGCCAGCAATGTGCCTGGTACGGAACAGTCATGATTAGAGACAGGTCCATGCCCCAAGGAGCTTACAATCAGGATGATCAAGTGAGGAAAGACAAGGAAAAGGTTACCCAGGAAGAGACAGGGTTACATTCATAAGGTTGAAAAGTGTGAAGCTAGGATGCCTCACGTGCCAGGCCGGGAAGCAGCCAGAAGGAGCTGGCAGGAGAACCAGCCGGAGAAGTTGCTGCTGGTGCTGGGCGAGGTCCCCCTAAACTTCCCCCCCAGGTGCCCTCCCCCATATTCCCACCACTTGGACTGGGCTGAATGTGTGAGCGTAAGTCCCCCACCCTCCCTTGCCCATGGCCCCCCCCTCTTCCAGCGGGGCTGGGCTGCGTGGGTGGGGTGCCTCCCTCAAACCCTCCCTCCCCTGCGGCTCCTCCCCCCCCCCAAACGAATGTTAGTTTAACACTAAATTTGAATGTACATGCTCAAATTTAAAGTTAGTTTCTAGTAACGTGAGTGACAGGGCTGGATTTTCATCCCTGTCGTCTGTGATGAAACCATTGTTAGTTTCCCGGCTGCATGAGAAGAGCTGCTTGCCCAGGTTACAAAAACTAACGCTCGATAGGAATTAACGTTAGTTTGTGTAACGTGGGCAATCAGCCACAAGGGAAGAATATTTATTTATTTATGCATTTATTTATTTAATAAATTTATACCCCGCCCCTCCTGCTATGCAGCCTGGGGCGGCTTCCAACAATTTAAAAATGCGATAAAAACCATTTAAAACACTAATAATAATAATAATAATACTTATTAAAATATTAAAACAGGGCTAAAGTCATAAATATAACAAACAAAATAAAGTAACCAAAATAGGTGGGGGAGCTAAAACGCCTCACCCTACCCTCCTTCCCTCCCAAAGGCCTGGGCAAACAGCCAGGTTTTGCAACTTCGCCGGAATGTCAACAGGCTGGGGGCCAGGCGAGCTTCCTCCGGAAGGGAATTCCAAAGGCGCGGCCCGGCCACCGAGAATGCCCTCTCCATTGTGGCCCCCCGCTTAACACGGGGGACCTCCAAGAAGGCACCCCCGGCAGACCGCAGGAGCCGCTCTGGGGCACGGAGGGCGAGGCGGTCCCTGAGGTATGAGGGGCCCAGACCGTGTAGGGCTTTATAGATCATCACCAAAACCTTGAACCTGGCTCGGCACGCTATCGGCAGCCAGTGCAGAGCTCGGAGCACAGGTGTTATATGCTCCCGATGGCCCGTCCTCTTAAGGAGACGAGCCGCCGCATTCTGCACTAGCTGCAGCCTCCGGACCAGGAACAAGGGAAGCCCCACGTAGAGCGCTTTACAGTAGTCTAGCCTCAAGGTGACGAAGGCATGGATGAGGGAGGCCAGGTCCGGGCCGGAGACATACGGACGCAGCCTACACACCAGATACAGCTGGCGGAAGGCAGCCTTAGCGACTGCCTCCACCTGCCACTCCAGGCAGAGGTCCACGTCCAGTATCACCCCCAGACTCCAAACCTGCTGAGCTATAGGAGGGCGAACCCCCCCAACCAGCAGGGCCACCACCTCTTTCACTCTTCCCACCAACATCACCTCCATCTTACCGGGGTTGAGTTTCAGTCTGCTCAGCCGCATCCACTCTGCCACGGCCTCCAGACACTGGGATAGCAATGAGACAGCAGGGTCTGGGTCAGTTGAAAAAGAGAGGTACAGCTGAGTATCATCAGCATATTGGTGACATCGCACCCTGAACCCTCTCACGACCTCCCCCAAGGGCTGCATATAGATGTTAAACAACAGCAGAGACAAGATCGAACCCTGCGGAACACCACACGATAAAGCGTGGGGACACGATGTTTCCTCCCCCAGCACCACCCGTTGGCTCCTCCCCGAGAGGAATGAACGGAACCATTCAAGAACAGTCCCGTCCAGACCCCACCAGGTCACACAGCCGCCTCAGCAGCAGCCGATGGTCCACCGTGTCAGAAGCGGCCAAGAGATCTAGCAGGATAAGAAATGTTGAACATCCTGCATCCAGAAGAGGGATCCTAAAGAATAAGACAGAATAGAAGCTTAGGGTGCGATCCAAGAGACGGTGTATGCTACCCGCTGGCCCAATGCCCAGCCAGGTGACAGGCGCACATCCCCAAGACTGCGGGCGGGGGTGTGTGTCGTAGCCGCAGGGACGCGCCGTTGTGCTGAGTGGCTTGGTGGGCGTGGGTTGCGCATGCGCAGATGTGTGCCGGCATAAGTAGACTGCACCCGGCGTAGGTGCACATTGCACATGTGTGTGTGTGTGTTGGATTGCACCCTTAGTCTATGGGGATGAGGAGGCAGGGATGGCCTGATCGAAAGGAGAGGTTTTTAGGAGGGATTTATAGGTTAGGTGGGAGGGAGCAGAGGATATGTGCTCAAGGAGGGCACTCTAGGAACAAGGAGCAAACTCAAAGTCTTGGACTAAGGTGCCTAGCACAATGGAACCACGTTTCCATCCTATGGGCAGGGACCCATGTTGACTATGTTTTGACGGCAATGGGAAAAATGCAGTAAACACGTGTCCCTGGCTATGGGAAGAGCCACTGTAGTACAGTCAGCACCTTGCAGGATGAAAGCCTAAAGCCGACATACCCACTTACCCACCGAACCCCAAAACCAGGTCCAGTAGATGTTTTACCTCTGAGCTAGCACCAGAGTTTGCCGCACAATCATCCTTTAATCTTTTCCTGGTTGGCTGAACCTCACCACCAAAACAAACAGCTTCCCTGGGCAGAAAGAAAGCAGAGAATGGGGTGGCAGATTTCTCCTACTGCATATCTTTAAAAAAAATTAAAAGACCCCCCTCCCCACCCCCTGTGGATTTAGGAATTGCTAGTAGAAGCAAGAATTTGCCCTTGGAAACTAAAGAGGTTTTAAAGTTCAAGAGGTAGGATTCTGGGAATGATTTAAGGACTCCTGACAAGAGTGTATTTGGGTTTTCTTCCATCCTCTCTCTTCTCCCCATCTACCAGCAAGATCCCTGAAGCACAAAGTCACAGATGAGACCCAACCCAAACCCTGCTCAAGACCCGCATCGACACCAATGGGTTTTGGATCAGACTCCATAGGGCACTTTGTTATTTTTGCTTCTGTGGTGGTTCCTAACACCAAATTTTTGAAAAAAGAGGATAAACTGTCTGAATGGAAATACAAGGTGGGCCTGAGAAAGGAGCAAATCCAGAAATTCCATGCGTATTCTGAGGAGGAGGATGCAAAACACATTTTCTATTCACGCAAACAATCTGAAGTAATTACCCCTTACTTTAACTCTGCTTTTGTTCACATGATAGAGCATGGTTGCCTTATTGGTCCCAAGTGACAGAGAGACAAAGTGGTTTGAATGCTATCTTTTATTAGACCAACTGTTGTTGGTGGGAAAAAGCAAGCTTTTGGGTCACACGAGGCCCTTCCTCAGGTTTGTAGCATAGCCGGTAGAAATATGTAAAGTAGGGCTGTACCAAACAGTACTTCTGGGTACTCTGGCCGAATTCTGAAGTTCTGAGTACTTGGCGGCCCTTTGGCACTGTTTCCAAAGTTTTGGAATTCCGGACCTTGAAAAACTTCGGAAACTTCAGAACTATTCCAGCACCAGGTCGGCATCTCAGCAGGTGTTACCAAGTGGAGCAGCTGCAGCCATTTAATTGCATAGCCAGTCAGGGTGCACAATAGCACATCCACCTCTTCCTCCCTCCCCGCTCTTAATTGCCTAGCCAATCAGGGTGCACAGCAACACATGCATCCCTTCCTATCTCCCCCTCCCCCCCCACCATATTAACCAGAAAGAAACTATAAAGTATTCCCCCCATTCCCCGACTGGTCACATCTTGGTAAAGTTCTTGAACCCACAGCCAAAGCACTACCCAGAGAAGCAGGCTAGCAAGAGCCGGACAATTTGTTCCAGAAGACAACACCACAAAAGTGCAACTGCATGCAGAAATAACCCTCCCCCAACAGTAGCGTACCCACAGCATGGCTCACCATCAGCAGTGAGTGCACCCACTTTAATCATTATGCCAATTAAGCAGTGCATAAAAATGCAGGCTAGCAAGAATGAGACATTTGCTCAAGAAGAATACAAAACCCATGCAAAACAGTGTGCAACTGCATGGAGAAATAAATCCCACCAAAAGCCAGCAAGCCAGCAGTCACAAAATTAAGAAACCAGACACACACACACCCAGGGGCAGCCTCTTGTTATGGCATTGGTACTGTGGCACTGGTAACTTGAACAGACCAGGCAAAGGGAAGCAGAGCCAGGCAGAGAGATCCCAGTCTGGTCTCATGGTGCCAAGTAGCTGGCAGAACAGTAGAAGTTACACTTTACAATTAGGCTTTGTTGTGCCATGCCACAGCCTAGACTTCACACACAACCCCGCAAAACAGTGTGCAATTGCATGGAAAAATAAAAGTCCCACCAAAAGTCAGCCAGCTCACCCACCCAGCAGACAAAATTATAATAACACCCACAAGAAAGGAAGCAGACATTGGCCTCCCCCCACCTCTGGGGCACCCTCTAGTCTTAGCATGGCATTGGTACTGTGGCACTGGTAACTTGAACAGACCAGGCAAGGGGAAGTGGAGCCAGGCAGAGAGATCCCTCTGGACTCATGGTGACAAGTGCCAACCAAGTAGCAGGCAGAACTAGAAGCAGTGTGGCACCCAGTTATTTTATTTTTTTAAAAAGCATGGCATTGTAACCCCCAGCATTGGCCCTATGGACAGGCCAGGCCAGGGCTAGGCCACAGACCAGGCACCCCTCCCCCTCCACCATACAGATCCAGCACTGTAGCACACAGTCAAATTCATGAAAGAGAATGAAAAATGGCTTCAGCCACTTTTATTTTGCCCTGCCAGCCAATCAAAAGCTTGCCATCTGGCTTGGCCAGTCAATCAAAACTTGCCATCTGGCTTACCATCACTTAACTGTCCCTTCCCATACACACACACCCCCTTACCAAATATGGCACTAAGTTTCATTTCCAGAAGAAGCTCAACCATCCACCAGCCCCCCACGCACACAGCGGATTCTGAAGTTTCCAAAGTTTTCCAAAGAATGGCCTTGGTCCTCGAACTTTGGACTTTCAGAACTGAATACTGTAATCTTTGCCGAATTCCAAAGTTTTCCGAAGGCCGAGTTACAGCCCTAATATAAACTGAGGAAATGTAGGGCAGGTATGTCTGAAGGGGAATTGAATGGGTGGGAGTGGATAGGACAGAGTAGCAGGTGGGAGGGGGGTAAAGAGAGAGAGAGAGAGAGAGAGGTGCCATACATTTTACAGTTGTTTTTAAATGTCTGGCACATCTCTCTTTATATTAGAAATAATATATATATATATATATTTCTTATATATTAGAAATAAAGAACACTCTATCTGGCAGCATTATATACACAACATACAGTGAACCTGTGGAACTCATCTGTTGTCTTTACACGGACAGTTGCTCCCCCTCTGCTCTGCCTCACCTCTGGGCATGCTGTCTGTTTAAAGGTGGCCGGCCAGAGGTGCAGGCAGAGAGCAGAGGCGGGGAAGGCTGTCCCTGCTCGGGGGCTACATAGCTAGCGGTGCTCCGGAACCTCCCCGAGCACCGCCAGCAGAGCCGGCAGCCCAACTCTGGGGCACCGACTGGAGGCATGGCTGCCGTCTGTCTGCTTGATGGCCAACTGCTGTAGCCCTGGTTTTGGCTGGCAGTTGCCCCGGCAATGCCATAATGCTGCGGGCGATTCACCCGCAACGCTATGGTGTGGGAGAGAGGCACCATGCTGGCGGACTGAACTCCCCCCTCTGGCAGCCACTGGGTCCCAGGCACCGCTGCAAGCAGGAAGACACGGGGGTGCAACCACAGACTCGGGTTGTGCACCCCCCCATGTCCGTGTGAACATACTCACTGTCAGGAGATGTTGTGAATAGAGTAACTGGGATCAAAAAAGGATTGAGTAAGTTCTTAGAGGATACATCTATAAATAGCTCTTAATCAAGTTGGTTCGAGGATGAGTCCTCTGAGGATGCTTTCTCATGTTACATGGGAGGGGGCGGGGACTTGTGTGATCACGATGACGGCTCTGTTATTGTGGGAATTAGCACATGTGAGGATGCACTATTCCGCCTTTAGGCTGCAAGAACACCTTTCCTTGTTAGAGCTACGTTTGGCTACTGGTCATGCACTGGGCAGCCAACTGTCGGGGATGCCGTAGCTTCGGATTTTCTGCACTGAGCAGGGGGTTGGACTAGGTGACCTCTGAGCTTCCTTCCAACTCTCTGATTCTATGAGTGTTCTCGTGGCATCAAAGGGGAAAAGCACATTCTCACGCGCACTAATTCCTGTGATAACAGAGCCATGATAGCGATCGTGCGAGTCCCCACGCCTCCCCCCACGCCCCATGTAATCTGAGAAAGTGCTCTGGGAGCGGGTAGGAGAGAATGGATCACTCAGTTTTGATCTGCTGTGCACTTCTCAGTGGCAAGTTGGCAACCGAAGCCGACCACTGTTGGAGAAAGGATACCAGGCTAGATGGACCTATGCTCTGACCCTGTGAGTCACTTATCTTCTTATCGGTGCTGCTTTTCTGAACTCCTACCTCTGATTACAGTGCGTTTCATAAATATGCCACTCAGTGCTAACACTGAGACACTAATTGCGTAGGCATTGTTGACATCATTTGGAGCTAATGGCTCACCAGTTGTTAACACCTCTTGTGTAACTGTTAAATGTTAACAAATTGCTGAGATGTAGATGGTTGGTTGATAATTTCATACTGTTTTTGCCAATGGTGTGGACAAGTTTTCAAAACTAGACTTAGACAAAGAGGGGAATATGATAATAATTGACAGCTGGGGTGTTCCAGTGTCTGGGTACTGTTCAGGAGTTTTTTTTTGTCTCTTAGGCCGCTTTCAGACCTTCCCCCCTCCCGCCCCCCCCGCATATTCTGGCTGCGGGAGGGAATGCACAGCCAGGATATGCGCGGGGATCGGCCGGTCTGAAAGTCCACCCCCGCCGCGGAAATCCAGCTGCGCATGCCTGCTGGCAAAGCTGCACAGGGGGCTTTCAGATCAGCTGATCCCCGCACATAGCCTGGCTGCGCATTTCCTCCCGCAGTCAGAATATATGTTGGGGGGGGGGGAAGGTCTGAAAGCAGCCTTAGTCTGATCACCCAAAAACCCATGCACCTGGAATCTGAGGCAGCAGCTTCTAAATTATGTGATCTTGATGTTCAAAAGCCAGTACCTGACCTTAAGAAACACTTGGGAAAATTGGCTCCAGTGAAGCATTTGCTTTTTAAGTCACATGGCTTTTGTTCAAACAGCCGTGATGCACCCTCATGCTTGCGTTGTCAAGTAATGCATCTTTTTCCAAATACAAACCTTACACAATCCAAACATGGTAAGTGTCCAACTAGAATGGGGGCTGGGGAGCCAAAGAGTGATGTAATCACACTCGGCACTTAGGAGTGCTGACTTCCCGGCTAGCTATCAGCCTGTCTCTAACCTTCCCTAAAGGAAGGTTATTCAACGGGTGGTTGCCTGACAGCTCCAGGCTCATCTCGATGCCATCGGATTCCTGGACTCATTCCAGTTGGGCTTTCACCCTGGGTAAAGCATGGAGACTGTGTCTGTGACCTTGGTTGATCACCCGCACTTGGAAACTGACAAGAGGAATTCTACCCTGTTGATCGTTTTAGACCTTTTGGTGGCTTCTGATATAGTTGACCATGAGGTGTTGCTGACACGACTGCGGGAACTGGCGGGGGTGTACGGGACTGCTCTTGAGTAGTTCCGCTTCTTCCTGAGGAAGGTCCCATAGAGTGGTGATGGGTGATTGCTCATTGTCCTCTTTGGACCTTCCTTGTGGGGTCCCGCAGGGTTCTGTTCTATCTCCGCTCTTGTTCAACAGGTATATGAGGCCAATGAGCGAGGTCATTTGGAGGTTTGTGGTGAAGTGCCATCTGTATGCTGATGACACTCGGCTCTACCTCTCTTTTTCATCTGATCCAGGCCATGCAGTCTTGGTGCTTACCCGATGTCTGACTGCTGTCGGGGACTGGATGAGGTTGAGCTGACTGAAACTGAATCCAGACAAGATGATGGCTGGCCAGTCTTTGACCTGGCGGGAATTGGGACTCCTGTAATTGATGGAGTCCAGTCCCTTCTGGTCAGTCAGGTTCACAGCCTTGGAGTGCTTCTGAACCCCTTGTTGAGCCTGGATTGTCAGGTTGCGGCGGTGGCCAGGGACGGTTTTCACCAACTCCATCTGGTGAGGAGGATGTGGTCTTTTCTTTCCGATTTGGATCTGACCATTGTCATCCGTGCTTTCATCACCTCGAGGCTAGACTACTACAATGTGCTCTACATGGGGCTGCCCTTTCTGACTGTTCTGAAGCTGCAGCTGGTGCAGAATATGGCAGCTCACTTCCTTTTGAAGGGCGAGGCTCCGGAAGCACATTATACTGGTGCTCCGAAGTCTGCGCTGGCTTTCTGGGCACAATTCAAGGTGCTGGTTTTGACCTTTAAAGTCCTAAATGGTCTAGACCCCACATATCTGAGAGACTGCCTGTCCTTCCATGCCCCATTGCAGCCCCTGTAATCAGTTGGGAATGCCTCCCTGTGGGTACCGTCTGTTAGCTTTGCTCATTCAATGAGGGCTCTCAAGGAGGCATTCTCAGTTGCTGCTCCAGCGCTTTGGAACTCCCTTCCCCCCCCCGAGGTTCATTTGAGTCTGAGCCTGGGCGACATCCAGAGACAGTGTAAAGCTTTCCTATTTGTTAGGAAATTTTGTGGGCAGGGATAGAGACTGGGGGTTCTGGTGGGTTTGAGGGGGCGGTTGGGGAGGGTTTTGTGGGGTTGTGGTGGGGGATGAGGGGAAAGGTTGGAAGTTTGGAGTTTTTATACTGTTCTATATGAATTATTTTTAATTATTTTGTAAGTTGCCCTGAGCGATTTTGGAAGGGCAGGATAGAAATTGAAAAAATAAAATAAAATAAAATCAGAATGCAGTCAGAGCCTGAGACCAGATTCTATTAACTGATGGGTCTTTAAGCTTTATCACTAGTCACTTCTGTTGCTGACATCAACTTATTTAGTGAAGTGTTCCAGCATTGCTCACGCTTAGGGTGCAAACCTGCAACCATTAAAGGCAATGACTCCATTCCGTTGGACAATAAAGAATGGAGGGTTGCACCTACAGTACGTTTCCTCTAGGGTACTTGACATGGAGTGTGTATTTACAGGACTTGCCTTAGAATTTGTGGAACCCTCCAGAGCGAAGGTAAATTTGGGGCCCTAAGTGGCAGTAATTCCAGCATTTTCAAGTAGTCTATTGGGTGCCCGAACAATGCCCGAATACTGAGTTGGGCACCCAATTACCCCCAAATACAGGGTATTACCATTATTGAATTACCTATTTACCAATATTGATACAGGAATTGGGATGAAAAGTTGAAAAATCAGTACCAGAAGTCAGACGTTAGGTACTAGAAGTTGGAAAATTGGTACCAGAAGTTGGGAAATGGAACTGAAAAATGGTAAACCAGTACATTGGGAAGCTCACTGTTATCTGTGGCATCTGCCACCATGGATGACCTGTTGTGCACATTCTCCAACAAGATGCAGAGAAGCCATCCAGTTAGCGCCGGATGGATATTTAAAAAAAATCCATGGCGCATGTGCAAAATGGCCTGGCAGCCATTTGTACACGCACAAACTGCTGTCCTTGTCCAAAATGGTGGCAATGCTATCACAGCCATTTTGGGTAAGGATGGTGGCCATTTTGTGCATGTGCAAAACAGCCCAGTTTGCGTATACACATGGCTTTTTTAGAAAGTTATACTTTTCCAATCGAAAAGTGAATAGCTGTTCTGTTTTTGTGGAAATGTTCTATGAAAATGTAACAGCTATTCTGAACCACCCCTAATTGGAGTGAGTTCAGAGGAGGGCAACAAAAATGATAAAGGGTCTGGGAAGCAAAGCTTAGGAGTAAAGGTTTTGTAATGATATATTTAGCGTAGCAAAGTGGAGATTAAGGTAGTGCTTCAACTCGGTATTCAAAGTTACTCAGTTTTTATCAAATATTTCAGTGTTCGACTAATTTTTACTGAGTACCGAGTAACCAAGTATTTGGCCTGATACTTGGTCCAGTACTTGATACTCTGGTAAATTCTCGGATGGGCAACATTCGGGGCTTTTCCTGCAATATATGGGGCATTTCCTGGTCCTATATAAGGGAACTCGGTACTCAGAAAATACTTACGTGGTTTTACTTTACTGAGTATTTTACTGATTACCGAGTTAGGGGTGGGACACAGGGGAGAATACCAGATACCAGATGTACCGGTATCGGATCTCCCTGGTACCGACCGGATTTACTGGAATCGGCATACTCAATTCTTAACATTGGCCATGGTACTGGACTTTTTACATTGGGGCTATTGACTTCAGTGGCCGCAATGTCAAAAATCCGGTACCATGGCCAATGTCAAAAATCGGATATGCTGGTACAGGTAAATATCGGATTTATCGGATTAAGCCGATACACCCAAATACCGGCAATATCGGATCTCGCGAGAACCAGAATTCCCACCCCTTCTGAGTAGGGAGTATTCAGCTGAGTTACCAAGGACTGGCCCAACTCTTGGAGCTGATCCTTAGAAACTCGGAAATACTGACAATTTTTTTTTTGGTTTACTATTTGGTGCAGTCCTAGATTAAGGGGGGACATGATAACAGTCTTCAAATATCTAAAGGAACTGCCACAAAGAAGATGGCAAGGAAGGAACTGTTCTTTTTTTTGCTACAGAGGGCAGGATAATGGGCTCAAGTTACAAGAAGGTAGAGATTGGTTAGAAAAACATTCTAACAGTAAGAGCTTTGGGGATTGGAATAAGTTGCCTAAGGAGGTTGTCGGCACTCTGTCACTTAAGGTTTTCAAAAAGAGCCTGGACGGACAGCCATCAGTCAGGAATGTTGTAGTCATCCTGCATTCAAGCAGGGGGTTTAGATAAGATGACCCTCTAGGTTCTTTCCAACTCTATGATTCAGTGGTTTGTTGGAGACTATGTTTCCACTACATGGGATCACTGATTATTGATGGTTTGTGCAGTTGCGACATAAAGAGATGGAAAGGACGGCATTGGGAAACTAACAGTTGTGGAAAAGTAAGACCGCAAGCAGGAAGATGAAAATTATTTTATTTGAACCAAACAAAAAACCGGGTGAAATTTTAATTTTAGTCTGATGTGGGAGCTAAAGGGTTGGTGAGGGCTGAACAACTGTAGCTTAATTTATGTTGTGCGCCGCTCCGAACTGCCTTTGTACTGGAGGGTGCGGGATATTAAATATATTTAATAACTAAATAATAAATTCATGAAGCAAAGGGTGATTTCAGACGTTACGGGCGGGTGCTTTCACCACGGGCCGTGGGGTGGTTCGGACCACGGCTGGGGGTGAAGGGGCGTGCCAACAGGCGTGCGCCCCATTGCCCCCATCCGTGGTCCGAACCACCCCACGGCCCATGGTGAAAGCGCCCGCCCGTAACGTCTAACGTGGTACACACACACACCCAGAGGGGGTGGGGCCATGCGGCACAGCGTGCTGCTGNCGTGCTGCTGCACGGCCCTGCCCCCTGCATTCCCTGGCAGCCCTCCCCCTTTCCGAAGGGCAGCGGCAGCGGCCAATGTGGCCGTTGCCATAACCACGGGCGAGGGTAACTTTCATTGACCGCAGTGAACGGTAAGTAACCAGACGTTACTTTCCGTTCACCATGGCCGTGGTGGCCTTTCACCACACTTTTTGACCTCCTCACATCCGGTGGTCCAGAAGTGTGGTGAATGCAAACACGGGCCGCATTTGACTGTGGTGCACATCTGGCGGTGAGCCAACAGACGTGCACCACAGACAAATGCGGCCCATGTTTGACCGTGGTTCAGCCGGGGTGAACCCAAAGCTTGTGATAAGATTGTCAAAGGTTTGTCAATACTGTCTCCCATCTTCACTAGACGACAGAGAAGCTGGTTGATGATGTTGACAACTGTTCCTGTGGTGGGCTTTGTCTGTAAAGTGGGCATGCATGCCCGGAGCAATCCAAAACAAACTTTTCATTAGAAAATTTCAATACTGGAATGATTTTTTTGAGAAAGAAATGATGCATTACACTTGTAAAAATTCTGACCAGCTTTCCTTAAAAAAAGATGCTATGTTCCTAGCTCAGATGCATCAATGAGTCTATACTGAGCAGGCAGCCTGGAATTATATTCAGGCATCACTTGTTGTTGGGTTGTCTTAGTTCATTGTGACGTTTGCACAATGATTTCTACAAATTAGTGCCGCCTCTCAAAGCGAAATGGCCGGAATAGTCTTTACAAGCCATAAAAAGCTTCTTATCAAAGCTGATTTCCTCAGACCCACCTTTCATCTTTTATAATATTTGCTTTTCAAATCCTTGAACTTAAAATGATTAAACAGGTGGGGGTGGGGGGAGGGGGAGGAGAAAGAAAGAAAATAGCTAGCTCGGATGTATTGAATTTAGATTGTTGGAGGCCTGTAAAAAAGTTGTAGATTAGAATAAAGATTTTTAGGGCTCTTTCAAAAGGAAAGGACTTGGAGCTAAATAGCTTTGATATGAGTAATTTACATTACCCTTCAACACACGCCCTCTTTTTTCCATTGGGTTGTCTTAACTCAATACGCAAACTCACATTTGCTCTGCCTCGTGCTCACATATGATCTAAAATTAAGTCAGTGGCATAACCAATAGTCCACATGGGCTAGAGAACGATCCCCACTCACTTGAGCCCCAAAACTTGGTCCTTCAGTTGTCCAAGTTAAATCAAATGCCATCGTATCCCTGTGTGAGCCTGAATTAAATCACATGCCTGCACATACTCTTACACATACTCATGATATAGTAGCACTGCCCACCAGGGATGGGCACGCATCTGTAATTTCTACGTTAGTTACAGATTCGTATTGAGATCCTATTGAAGTCAAAGGGAAATTTTCCCATTGAAATCAACGGGAAATTTCCTTATTGAAGTCAATGGGAAACGGATACGTGCTCCCATTAATACTTCCTCCTGGGGCAATGGGTCCGCCCTTCCCCCTCCCCCATTGCCCTGGGGCCCTGGAGTGTACTTACTAGCCTCAGGGGGCTTGACTGAAGCTCCGCCGGCCCACTGCTGCTGTGTGGGGCCTCCCAACAGGCTTCCGAGCTGTGCTGTGCTGCCGAGCACCCGGCTCCAGAGTGCGCATGTACAAAATGGCTATTTTGTGCACCCCTTTCCCAAAATGGTGTTGGCAGTGTTGCTGCCATTTTGGAAAAAGGCAGTCGTTCTGTGTATGCATGCACAGCAGCCATTTGGGCACGCACAGACCTGCTGCCCTGTTCCAAAATGGTGGCACACTGCCACCACCATTTTGGAAAAGAGCTGTGCATGCACAAACAGCCCCAGCAGCCATTTTCCATGTGTCTGATCTGGAGCCAGGAGCTTTGCAGCGTGCTGCAGTGAGGAAGCCTGCCGGGAGGCCCCCCACAGCAATGGCAGACCAGCGGAGCTTCGGTCAAGCCCCCTGAGGCTGGTAAGTACACTCCAGGACCTCAGGGGGTGGATGGGATCCAGATCCGGAACACTGTATCCGGACACAGGGCATAATTTGGATTGATCAATAATGGCCCATTTTGGGCTGTTACAGATCAATCTGAATCTGGAACATCCATCCCTACTGCCCACTAAACAAGGAGCCCACTCCACAGAAGTGGGTGGGGCAGTGGTCATTCTGAAATCCCAGGGTAGGAACTCTAAATGTGATATATGTATATTGTATATACTAGGGATGGGAATTTTGGTTTCGGATAAAACCAAAAGTACCTGAAAATGGGCATTTTGGATTAATCCGAAATTTTGGTTCTTTTTCGGTTTCGGTACTATCGGATCTTTTGCATCAATTTTGTACCGGATTTACAGGGGGAGGGAGGGAGGAAGATAGATTGAACACAGGGAACACAGGGAGGGGTAAAAACAAAAAATAACACCTAAATCTATCTAATGTAAGCTAAATAAATGATAATATGGAGGTAAATGGGTTGGATGGGTGAAATAGGAGGAGGATGGCAATGGATTAGCAAAAACTGCTAGGAGAGAGGGAGCAATGGATTAGCAAAAACTGCTAGGAGAGAGGGAGCCTTCCGAAACGCCTGCTGTTCAGGAACAGTGACTAGTTCAGAAGGTGTTGGGAAGGGGGGAGGCAATCAGTTTTGTTTCTTGCTGCGTCTGCCTCACCGCAAGCCCCATTGGCTCCGTGCAATCGCAGACTGCGAAGCCAGTGGTCTGAGGCGAAAAGGGATGGTGATTGGGCAGGCTGGCTGCTACTCCAAGCCTCTCCACCCCTGGTGCTTGGAAGTCTGCTCCTCAGCTGACTCCCCCTCCCTGTCATGTTTTGCCTTCCAGTGACACGTTTTTGCCACCCGAACTCACCTGAACACGATCCAAACTGACCGAACTGTTTGGTCATTTCAACGTTCAGAATCTAGTTCGGTTCGGTCAGTTCGTGTTCGTGTTCGGTCGTCCGAACAGGCCAAGTTCAGGCCTAACTCCAAACCATGTTCGCCCATCCCTACCGTTTGGCTACAGGTTCGCACCTCTGGTCTCTCCTTCCATAAGAGTGCAAGCCAGCAAACCTAGCTGTGATTCAGCTGTAAGTGGATAGGGTGAGATTTAATTTATTATGGTTCTTTGAGGTCCTTGGAGTGGAAGCTTGCCAGAACATCCACGTTCATAGTCAAACTCATTATTATTATTATTATTGTTATTGTTATTTATTAATATAGCACCATTATTATTATTATTTATATGTCACGTACAGTCAATAGTTACAGACAGGTCCCTAGTCCATAGGGGTTTACAATCTAAGAGACAAGGGAGGGGGAGGCAAGGGGGAGGCAAACATCGGGAGAGGCAAGAGTACATTCATGAAGTTGAGAAGTTGCAGGCAACTGTGTGATTGTTCAGTAAGAGTTGAATGAATATTCAGATCAAATTGTCATCATTTTTTGGGGAGGCGGGATTTGTGCCACATTAATTCAAATTTGAAATCTGCAAACTTTACATACAATCTTGACAAGATTGTTGATTTTTTTGGTGGAAATTATTTAACATTTGCTAATTTGCTATTTGGTAAGTTTCTCCTTGTTCAGGCATCTTGTCATTTGTGACTGGTTGCTGGTTGTCACATGGGGCAGGGTATGCAATTGGAGTAGGAGAGTGACTTTGAATGCAGTCGAAGATCAAGTTGGATTGTTGAACTGCTTAAACAATTAATCAAACCCAAACACTGACATCATTTAAAAGCTAAACCAATCAAACTTGAAAAAGTTGGAAGTTCATTCTAATTTTCTCTGTTAGAAGATTAATTCATGGAAATCAATCTTCCAAGCTGATTTATGAATCAAACAAGCCCAATTCATTTCACCTATGAATTGCATTGCTGCTCTTCTGTATTTAAGTAGCCAAGCTGGAAGAAACAGGGCTGGCTGGCAGCTTGTTTTGGAGAGCATGACATTCAGGAGGATTATATTAAAAGCTGCTACCCTGGACAGAAGGTTGCAATCAGGAGCTCGGATGGCCTAGTTATGGGTCACCGGAAGGGTCAGACCCAGACTTCTCATTGTGTCCTCTCTTTCTTTCCAAGGGCCCATGGGGCATGCAAAGCAAACAAAGTGGAAAACTCCAATCAGAAGCTGTTTGTGACCTTCTCTGCCCTCAAGTGTCCATGGTGATCGGAACTTCCTGTGTTGTACCTGGAGTTGTGCAGACAAAAGTATGTTATCTGCATGGAGGGAAAAGGGATGGAAGGGTAACTTTCTGCAGGAGGGGAAAGGCCTGTGGCGAGAGCTGCCACAGACTTCAAAGGGGGCATTTCTTTCTTTAGTGTGTTGTTATTGCTAAAAAGCTTCAAGTTGCTGTTTTTAGGGACAGTATCTAACAACTCAATGAAGTTGTCATCTCTGTTGTTGAACAGCCAATTGGCATTCAAGTACTTTGCTCTGTTGAGGATAATCCAAACAGCCACCATGTCATTAGAAGTGGCCAGTGCTGCTTTGTAGTTTGATTTCAGTGGAGAAGAGAGTCTTAAGGTACAGTCACATGAGAAGCTAACCTGATTTGGGCAGTATTCCCCAACTTGGACAGCCTTACCACATGATGAAGTGCATCGTATGCCCAGTGGCCACCAGATGTTCACCCTGCCCCCGAGCAGGGTGGGCAGCTGGCTACTACAGGGTCCGAAAAAGGCCTGGAACTCAGTGTGTAGTAACTAGGGATGAAATTAGATTTCAACTTTTTTCTCAGTTCTCTCTGAGACTCGCAATTCTCAACTTGTTTTTGCGAGAATCGAGAAAACCGCTGGTTCTTGACAATTTCTCGGTCAAGATTTTTCTCGGTTTACCGTTTACCGTGATTTACTGTGTACTATATACCAATTTACCATGTACTGCATTCATTCCAGGAATGTGCATGTGCAAAATGGCTGCCCTTTTCCAAAATGGAGGTGACGCTGTCAGTGCCATCTTGGAAGAGGGCTGCGCATGCACAGAACAGCTGCAGTGGCCATTTCACGCATGCACATTACCAGGACGAACGCGGTACAAGTAAGCGGTATGCGGTTAATCGGCATAGGGTACACAGTAAATGGTAAATCATGGTAAATTGTAAGCGGTAAATCATGGTAAATGGTATTGTATGCTCTCGGGCAGGGACTATGTCTACTTTATTCTCTGTAAAGCACAAGGTACATTGTTAGCGCTATATAAATGCGTATAATAACAATAATAATAAATCAAGAAAAATTCTTGACTGAGATCTCAGTAACAATTCTCAATTCTCACAAGATTTCCACAAGAAACAAATGGATTCTCATTTCAGCCCTAGTACTAACTGTACCCAAAGTGGGGTAAGGCTGCCCAACTCACAGTAGGGCACCACTGCTCGCGGGTCCAGTCCCCGTCTGCCGCACCCTACAGTGAGGTCCGCTGTGGGGCTTTGAGCTACAGGCACTGTTGCCAGTTGCGTGCAACCAATGGCCATGTCATGACCAGGGGAGGGGTAGTGGGCAGGCCGGGGGAGGGTGGGTGGGGCAGATGTGTGGCCGGCATCTTGGCCCGCCCCAGGGCATGATGGGACCTCTGACAACAGCCCGCTCACCTAGTTTTTCCATGGGGGGAGGGGGGAAACCATCTACCCTGCTCTCTATGCTGGCCCCGAAGTGTGGTGCCTGTGACTGCCAGCCACGGGGCCTGCCTCAGCTCATGTGGCTGCACCCTTAGAGTCCCGAGTTCCACATCCAGCACCGCCACAGACTTGTTGTGGAACCTTGGTCAAGACCGCACCTTGGTTATCCCCTGAATGGGTGGAAGGAGTACCAACCTCAGCAGGATTTTATGAAGCCTAATTATTCGAGGCCCATAAAGTTCTTAATGGCCCTTGACTGCAAGGTGTGGTTATAGCAGAGTAAGCTAGTTGTGAAACTGTTGATTGCTGAAACCACCTGGTGGGTGTGGAATCAGGAAGACACACTGCTGTAGTTGGGATGTCATTTCAATTCAGTTTCCCCAGGGACCAGGGAATCTTTCCTCTCCGTTGGGCCGCTTTGTACTAATGTACAAGCTCTGCAGACAGGAGAGAACCTTTGGGTATGGGGGTACTTAAGAAGTGTGCTCTGGATGGGGGGGAAGGCAGGGGAGGGTCCAGATCGTGGATCTCTGCCATGGATCCAGCCTCTCTCCTTGAGTGCCTGCCCTCATCTTCACTCCCTTCCCCATAGCTCGCTCTTTCAGTGCTTGAGGGTAGGGGCTGGGTACACAGGCCAGATTCAGGAACTGGAAAGAGGCCAGATAAAAAAATGGCTGTGGGCTGGACTTGGTCCATGGACTGGAGGCTCCCCACCTACGATTGTCACCTCCTCCAAAGGGGGCAGGGACATAGCGCATCTGCTGTCACATCTCCTTTCTGATGCAATCCCTCCCCTTACGGGTGTCATGACATCATGATGCTTCACTGGGACAGATTCACTTTGGAAAGGGGGCGAGAACGTCCCTGTGGCCTGCTCCTTTTCTGCCGTGGCCAGCTCTTGCCAACCTCAAAAGCCTCAATTTCTCTAGGTTAATGAGGTTGCCCCTGGCTGCTGGCTGACCCAGAGAAATCAGGAGCCTGGGGACTCTTCGGTTAACACCTGGTGAAATCTGGAGAGGTGAGCCTGCCCCATAGCCTATTTTAAGGGTGCTGTAAACAGATAACCTTCCCCCTCCTGTCTGGCTGAAGCATTTTGCTCTATGCCATTGTCTGCCTTTGAGCTTCCCCTTTATTTATTTTTATTTATTTATTTTACAAATTTATATCCCGCCCCCTCCTGCAATGCAGCTCGGGGCGGCTAACAACAGTAATAAAAACAATTAAAATTACTTAAAATATAAAGTAAAGGCGGCGACTTCAAAGGAATGGGAAAGGGAGAGGGTAAGTCCACAGAGCAAAACTCAAGAGTGGAGCGGGGAGATTAATGATTAAACCAGGGCACCTTGCACAGCTCCTTTGAAAGGAGGAAGGTGTTCCAGCAGACTTACCTGGACTGAAAACACTGGCGTGTCTTTTCCCATCTGTTGCTGGCTCCTGAGGCAGGCTGGGAGGAGGGCAATCCAGGCTCCTAGAGAAGGGATAAGGGTGCCCAAGGGTTGTCTCGCACAGGGATCTTGTTCATTTCTGCCCCATCTGTAACTGGCCCCCAAAGGCCACTATTTCCGTGGTTTCAGATGAAGGTGCAGTTGTGGGGTAATCAACGCCCCTGCTGCTTCATAAAGGCCGCCTATGTGGAGTAGGAGCAGTACGTCATTTGCTAAAAGAAAAAAAGAAGAGATACTAGGTCTCCAAACAGTCTCCAGGAATGCCATTCCCGGACCCTGGGAGCATGGGAGATTAGGGTTTCTACACGTCTGCTTTTGTCCAGAGACTTTAGGTTTTGACCGAGAATCTCTGGGTTCTGGGAGATGCTCTGATTTCTCCAGGTCCATCAGAGAAATCGGGAGCTCTCTTGGTAACCAGGAGAAATCGGGATTTCTGCGGGCAGCAGGGGCTGGTTATGTCAAACTGTGATAGGGGTGGCCCATTCTAACAGGGTCCCACCCCTATGGAACATCATGTCATGATGCTTTGGGAAGAGCAGGGTTACCTCAAAAAGGGAGGGAGCTGACTGCCCATTTGCTCTGTCCCCTCCAGCTGAAAGCCTGGAGGGGAGGAGCTAAACCTATCAGACGGGCCAGTAGAGTGGTCCTGCTGGATCTTGCCCTTACCAGCCGCCCTTCCTGCCACTTCTTTGCCCTCCCTTGCTTCAAGACTTGATTAAATTTGTGTTAGGGGGTGGCTCTGCTGCCACTGCCAATCCACTCTTTAGTAGCAAAACGCTCTCATTGCTGAACAGCTGATGGGTGGCAGTAGCTGCATCCTCCCTGCCCATCTATAGCAACCCTGGTCCCAATTCTGCCAGGAGGGAAGCTGGAGCTGAGGTAGGTGCTTCTGCATCCAGTCGTGAGTGCCGGGGTCTTGCAGGGTAGCAGCAGAGTCAGGGGCTGGGAACTTGGGCACCAGGAAGGGGGTGTCGTTGAAACACCCCCCAGCTCCTGCCTGCCCCTACCCCTTCTGAGCCCGGCAGATGGAGGTGGGGTCACGTTTGAAATGGACAGTGTAAAGGCAAGGGCTTCCCCACCCCCTCCAATGTGGCCATGGCCACACCATGACTTCATCGTGCTTGGAAAGGGGTTGTGGTCACAGTAAAAAGGGATGGGGCAAAGGCGTTCTGGGGCTGAGCACAAAGTAAACTATGAGAGGGGAGGGTCCTCCAGCTTCATGGGTCAGCTACGGAATGGCAAAGCCCTGTGGTCACACCCTGGCTGGGCTGCAGGAGCACCCTCCCGATCCTCCTATTGCTTGGGTTGGAGCAGGCAGACTGGGGATATTGCCATGGGATCAGATACCGAAATGAAAGCCCACCTTCAGCATCTCACGCATGCCCCTCCCTGCCTTGGTACAGGCAGAATTAACAATGGGCGTCTTTAGACACAACACAGATCCGGTGTCAAAACCCCTCAGCATGTGTTTGGCCGTTGTGTGTAAGCACCATAATGATCCCAACACCAATTTGGCCACCCGTTAGAACACGTAATGTGAACACCATTGCATCCCAAGGACAATATGCGTTTTCTAGCGGAACATGTGGCCAATGTTGTGTCTAATGATATCGCGTGGTGTGTTAGCAGGTACAACGCAGGGAACACGGCAACGGCGCTTGTGTGCTGAGATCGGGTGGCAAGTAAAACACCGATTTGCCCCAAGATGGGCTGTGTGTCTAAGCAGCGCCACATGGTGAACGCAGGGCCGAACTGGTGTTCATATCAAGGTCAAAAAACACATTCAGACACTGGTTGATGTTATGTCTAAAGACACCATGTGTGAATGTGGCCCAGGACAGGACTGTGTAGGATCACTGCCTCCCTTCAGGTTTTCATCCAGAGGGGGTGGGGCTGCATTGATGGGGGTGGGGAAAAAGAACTGCCTCGGTGCCCCTTTCTGACAGAACCCCACCTCTTATGATGTTTGATGATTGATAGGGGCGGGACTATATAGGAAAGGGGGTAGGAAAGTCTTTTCCGATGTCTGCACATGTGCAAAATGGCCGCTGTACGAGTGCAGACAGGCTGCCCTTTCCAAAAATGGCGGTGGTGCTGCCTCTGCCATTTTGGAAAAGGGTGCGTATACGCAGAACGCTCCGGTGGCCATTTGCGCATGCAGAGTGATTTTTATTTACAGATTAATTGGTAACCATCTGTTATAGACAATTCCGGATTTAATCCGAATCCGAATTCCTGCCCCTAAAATAGATTGGACATTTTCTCCACGCTCCTCGCTCCCTCACTTCGCCGGGGGCCGCTCCCCACCTCTGTGCATACATGGCCGCCTTAGTGGGCTCAGGGGTCAGTCACCTTCAGTCACTGTGGCCACCCCGGCTGTGTCCCAGTTCATTGACTGGGAGCCATGAGGAGGCTGGTCTAAATTACACAGCATCCCAATTGGGCAGAACTCAACAAGGACCCCAAAGTAGCAACAGAGGAGGTTAGCAAGCAGGGGCAGGCCAGGCAATGAGGCCTTTGTGCCTATATGCAAATGGCTAGGATGCAGAAAGTACTTAATTTGTAAAAAAAAAAAAAGGAATTGCTGGGCCCAAGTCTGCCCCAGAAGCCACTAGGGTTGCCACCTAGGCAAGTTTTTAAGGAACACATGAAAATACATGTTGTAGGGCCTTAAGTGCCAATGCAGGCCCTGCAACATGCATTTTTCATAAGTGTTCCTTAAAAAGTGACATAGGTGGCAGCCCTAGAAGCCACGTCCCCTACCCCAGAAGCTGCTCCTCCCAGCCCAGAGCTTGTCGGAGCAGAGAAATGAACCCTATTCTTCAAGTAGTAACCCAGCCACTGGACTAGCCTGCCTCTCTACAGCTGGTTACAGCTCCATGTCTGCTCTGCTGCCTGCCAATCTGGTGAGGTGCCTTTAGAGGGACGGGCCACCTGGGGGTGAAGCAGACTGGTGCAGCCAGCACTAGGGCAGCCTGTCCATCTAAAAGCATCCATTGTGGCAAGGAAGCCTCTACCCCCATTTTTTTCTGTGGGCACTGCAGCAAGGGATGATTTTCTGCTCTTGTTGCCATTTAATGAGCCAAAATGATTTAAAAAGTGGGATTCTCTTAAAACCTCGCTTTCTCTTTTCATTCATGGCAAATGTGTCTGGAGAGAGAAATTGGAAGGTGGCTGGAATCAGAATCACATTGCGGGTGGGTGCAAGGGGAAACCAGCCACCCCGAAATTAATTAATTTTAAAACCTCACCGAATCCAGTTTGCATTGGCTAAAACAGTGTGAGAAACTGCCCAGCGGTATTTCTGTGTTGTCCAGGATGCGGTTTTGTCATCTGAGGCTGCTTTGCATGACAATGCACTCAGCTCTAATTATGCACAAGGATGCTAATGGGCACAGGCCACATTGCATCTCCATGGGAAAACTATCTCTTGGGGAGGAAAGGGGAAAAAGAAATCCACCCATACAAAATAAACCATGATGCTTTGGGAAAGGGGACGGAAGAAAGGAAGCGTGTTATGAATGTAATACATCCATCTGAACCTTGGATTTTTAAGGGCAGCTTTTCTCCTTTGCATAGAAGCAGTTTAGTCTATTATTATTATTATTATTATTATTATTTATTAACATGTAGGACATTTTAAAATGTGAGGCTTTTCTCCCGCAGGTTAAACATCTGGCTTGGGGAAAGCCCCGCAGGGGGGATTCAGACACTCCTCGCCAGACCGGAAACAGTGACTCTGGGCAACTCCTGAAAGTTTTGAGACGTTGACTAGATAAGTCCCCGATAGCCACGGTCTTACCTGTCCACGTCTCAAAACTTCTGGAAATTGTCTGGCGCCACTGTTTCCAACAGCACCTGGGTGACTTATGGTCTGACAAGGAGCATCTGAATCTCACCCTCCGCCCTTGAAGTTTCTCCAAGCCAGATGTTTAACACGTGGCAGAAAAGCCTCACATTTAAAAATGTCCTTATCTAAAGCAGCCAAAGTTGGCCACCATTGGAGACAGGATGCTGAGCATGATGGATCATTAATCTGACCCCCATTGTGAGTCAGCCCATATCTATGGCACTTTGAGTGTTCAAAGTGTTTTACAATCCTTAGCTATGTCACCCTCATAAGAACCCTGTCGGGTAGGTCATTATCATTCCTATTTTGCAAACAGGACACTAAAGCTGAGAGATACTAACTTATCCAACAAGCTCATGACTAGGACAGGATTTGA
Organism: Sphenodon punctatus; assembly: GCA_003113815.1. Taxonomy (NCBI): domain Eukaryota; kingdom Metazoa; phylum Chordata; class Lepidosauria; order Sphenodontia; family Sphenodontidae; genus Sphenodon; species Sphenodon punctatus. The sequence continues at coordinate 21,271,855 of QEPC01011341.1, forward strand.
ACGCTAGTTTTCTCAACACCAAGTCCAACACCTTATTCACAAGGCTACACTGAGGCCACTTGCCCGTGTTACCAGGGCTGACGATTCTCCCGGATGGGAAACTTAAGCCGAGCTCTGTCAAGCAGATGTCAGGGCTTGAAATCCAGGGCAAGTGGCCTGACTTTCATGCCAGTCAAGTGTATAAGGCACTATATTGAGAACAAGAGGCACTAGGGTTCTTGTCCCTGCCACGTGACGTGCTGTGCAGTCTTGGGTAAGAAGACATGTCCCTTCCCTATGACTGTTTCCCTTCTCACTCAATGATTGTAAGTGTCATGCCCCGCCGGTGGACCTGCATTTTCCGGGACTCCGGGCTACCCCCCCAGGGTCTCCGGGGGGCGAGTCCCTGGACCCCCCCCCGCATCAGCTGGGGGGGCGCCTGCCACAATGCAACAGGCCCCGTCGGCCATGGAGGGAACCCTGGATGCCGGTGCGGGGCCCTCCGGCATTGGGAACATGGCCACGCCACCGCTGCGGTGCTCCACACGCTTGCGGGCACGTGGCGGGGGCGGGGCCTCAGGAATAAACACCAGCGCCGAGAAGCACTCGACGCTGGTGATTGGGGTGGACAGACCGGCCTGTGTGAGAAGTTAAGTGTTTGTGCTTGTGCATACAGCCCTTATTGTTGCCTAGTGATTGGATTGATTGAAGTTTATGTTGTGACCTATTTCCCTTCACTCCTTAGCCTGTGACCAGTGTGTGAGAGAGAGAGTGGGTATGGAGCAAGTTTGTGCGAGTGAGAGAGCCTCCCCTTCCCTGGATTTCTGCACCTTCTCCCCCTCCCTGTGTGATCGCTGTTCCCTACCCCCGTCCCCTGGGTCCCTGTTTCCCTAGCACCTTCCCAGTACCACAGCCCTGCCCCCCTCCTGGTTGAGCATCGTGTGGTGTAGTTGCGTGCCTGAGGCCCGAGACTCCTGGCAATCCTCAGCGCCCTATGATCTAGGGACCCGATCTTTGTGAGATCAAGAGGGTCCACAAACTATCCTGACGGGCCGTATACCTTAGATAGACGTCTCCTGTGGCCGGGACTCGGGCAAGTGCGTGGTTATGTGAGGTGTGCACCCCATAGGAACCTTTGCCTTCCTCCCTTCCCCCTTCCCCGTAACAGTAAGGTCTTTGGGGTGGGGCAGCAGTTCCCAAATTCTTTTACCTACAGAACTGTATGTTAAGATGTCAATATTCATTCATTCATTCATTCATTCATTCAAATTTATACCCCACTCTTTCCTGAAGGCTCAGGGTGGCTTACAGAAATAAAAACACACACAAAATGCTAACAATACAATATGATCCCCTGAAAATAGCTTCCCTCACCCGCAAAACACCCACCGCAACCCCTATCCCCACCTGCCAAAGGCTTGGCCAACAAGGGAAGTATTGCACCGCCTCCGGATTTTGCTCAAGCTCGGACTCTGGCAGACCTCCGGGGGAAGGGAGTTCCATAATAATGGAGCAGCAACCTAGAACGCCTCTCTGCGGGCCCGTGTCATACGGACAAGACTGGCAGGTGGTACCCGCAAGACGGTGCTCCCGGCAGAGTGGAGCATGGAAGGACAGGCGGTCATTCAGCTATGTGTGGCCCAAGCTGTTTAGGGCTTCAAAGTATGAAACAAGCACCTTGAATTGTGCCTGGAAGTCAGTGCAGACTGCACCAGCTGCAGCCTCCGAACAGTCACCAAGGGCAGCCCCATGTAGAGTGCATTACAGCAGTCTAGCCTTCAGGCAATGAAAGCATGGATGATGGTGGTCACTGGCCAGATCTAAATCAGAAAGAAAGGATAGAGTTGGTGGAAAATGTCCCTGGCCACCGCTGCAACCTGATGATCCAGGCGTAGCAGGGGATCCAGAAGCTCCCCAAGGCTGTGAACCGAGTAACTAGAGGGGGTCAGACCCCCACAATAACAGGGGTCTCAGTCCCCTCCAGATTATGCACTAGAGACAGGGAAACTGAATTTTATCCCTCAGATTATGCATTAGGGGCAGGGAAACTGAGGAATTTAGACATTAAAGCACCGGTTGCCCTCAGGTTTTGCTCACACAACCCCATTTTGAGACTGAACCATAATCTTGTGACCCCAGACACCAACAAAGCCATGCAAAGTATATCACGTATTGGTCGGGATTGTGACCCCCATTGGCAGATGGCTGGATGGGAACGGGGAAGGGAGTATGAGAACCTCTTAGTCCTTCTTTATATAAGACCTACCACCACAACAGGGTCCCATTCTTAGTACAGGCCACTAATGCTACCAATAATTTATTCTCTTGATTTTCATGATCTGAAGTTTGAAGAAAAGCATAGCATATTGTGAGACTGGCACGCATGTGCACACACACACATACACACAAACAAAATCAGTGCTGTAAGGCTCTGTCTGAACGTTGCCAGATCTTGTGCTTAGCCTTTTACTGTGAGTCTCATGCTTTAAAGATTTCCTAAAACCCTAAATTTACGGGAACTTGTGATTAAATGGGAACAATCTTGACTTCCTTTACTTTATTTTACTGGGGGTTTTGACCCTCACAGTTCTGGAGAAAATATTTGAAAATGTTCCCACAGAGTAACAGGAAAGAAATCAAATGGCAGATATATGCAAAGACTTTTTGATTTTAAGACAACTTTGCAATTTTGGGGAGCCTAGGCATTAGGAGACTGGCACTGTAACAATTTATCTCTTACTACCCCCTGGAAACTTTATATGGGTGCAATGTGGAATTAGTTGTGCTGGGATCCATGTCTCTTTGCAACAGAGTAAAAACAGCCTGAAATGAGGAGGGGGACAGTTCCTTCCCCTTAATCTCTCCCTCCAAAGTCCATCCGTCTGCCCCCCACCCCATGGCAATGACTTCAACCAATGTCAAGGTGCCAAGAAACTGTAATGCAAGCAGATGGCAAAGTGACATGGAGGCACCTTAATTACACCCTCCTCATCCGTGCTACCAATATGGGGTCACTATAATTAAGGATATAGACTGTTCCTGGCACCCTGAACTCGAGAGAGAGAAAGTCCTCCTCCTCATCCCTATTTTTACACCCTGCCACTTTGTTAGAGTGGGAGTTGGGCTTAGAGAAATAATTGTATTTGAACATGGGGATTCTGAGAACAACAACAGGGGGGAAAAAAATCCCCCAATTGCAGGCCAAGTTGGAACCCCCACCCCCTCAAGCCCCTATTGTTCTGAGAGATGGTTTATTGTTTGATTTGGCTGTGAGGCAGATTAGTGGTCCCAGGTGGAAAGTCATAATCTGCATTTAAATGGCTGAGCTATAAAAGGTAGCCAGCCCAGGAGCCCATGGCATTATGCTGCGTCTTTAGGGCTCAGTAATCTCTCTTTATTTTCCCTGTAGTCTGACCTGGGGGCACAGCTTCTAATTACGAGGTCGCCCCTGCTAATATTGTCATTTCCAGCCAGTGGGTGTGAAACCATGGCAACGCCACATTTCCGTCCAAGTATCCAAAGGAATGAAATGTCCTTGTCGCAGAAAATGAGCGGGCGTCTAATTTTCACACTCCTCCCAGCCCCGATTCTTTCTGCCTTCTCTCCCACTCCCTCATTAGTTCTGTCTGATACATTTCTCATAGGCCCTAGAGAGATCTGATGAGAAGAGAAAAAAACGCACATGGAATTGTTGTCTATACCTTCTCCTAATACTAGAAATAGGAAACACCCAATGAAACTGACTTGCAACGGTTTTAAAATAAATCAAAGGAAGTTGTCTCTTCACATGAGATACAGTTAATCTGTGGAACTCATTCCCATGGGATGATGTGACAATCATATGACTGGGTAAAGGACTGGGTAAATTCATGGTAGATACTGCCATTGAGGTAACTATTAGCCAAGGGAGTCAGATAATGTAGCCTAGAGCTGAAATGGATCAGCCTGCTTATATCCATGGAGAATCTCCATGAATACAGAACTGAATGTGGAGATCTGGCCCCGATTTCCCCCTGTGCTGGATCTCTCCACACTGCTTCAAATGGAAAAATAAAATCTGGCACAATGTCATCCTGTGCATGGTGCAGTAGACAAAATCCCTTTTTGCATGGTACTGTGCTGGGTTGGGTGAGTCAGCATGGCCCCATCTCGTGTGTGTGCAGTAAGTAAGATACTTCTTCATGCCTGGGTAAAAAAGTATTTTACATCTTGTGCATGGGGTGACATGGGGCTCAGTCAACCCCAACCACCAGGACCTCTGCCTGTGGCCAACTTCTCACAACCCAGCTGATGAGGAGTTGTGTGGTGTGGGGCCAGGAACACCCAGGATTCAGTGAGGAATCAGGATCCAGCAGCAGAGGGAGCTAGGGCACAGAGGCAGGTGGGCATCAAGGCCTCTGTCTATACCTTTCTCTTGCAGAGCTGTTTCTCGGATGGGTCTCTGTGGCGTTCAGGGACATATCTTTTCCAGCCTTTGAAAATCATTTCCAGAGTGAAGGCAATATCATAACTGGGTATTAAAAAGGATTGGACAAATTCTTAGAGGATAGGTCCATAAGTACCTAGTAGTGAAGCTGGTCAGGGGACATGACCTCTGATTTTCATAAGGACGTAAGAAGTGCCACACTGGGTGAGACCAATAATTAATGGAGCTCAGCATCCTGTCTGACTGGTCACACTCTCCGAATCACTTTGAAGAAGTAGCCAACAGATCAGAATGGCGTGATCCATTCCCTGCTGGTCACTCCCAGCTCCCAACACTCAGAGGCTGCATCCCCCAACCTACTTGGCTAATTGCCAATAATGGATCTATCCTCCAAGAACGTATCCAGTCCTTTTTAAAACTCAGCTATGCTACTGGCCTTGACCACCTCCTCTACCAACGAGTTACACAAGTTAATTGTGTACTGAGTGAAAAAAAAAAAAAGACTTCAATTATTTTAAATCTGTTGCCAGTTAGTTTCATGGAGTGACCCCCTAGATCTCATACCATTTGAGAGGGTAAATAACAACTCCCTATTACCTGCTCCATGCCACTAATGATTTTATAAACTTCTATCGTATCTCCTTTCAGTTGTCTCTTCCACAAGCTTAAGAGCCCTAAACTATTGAGCCTCTCCATGAACGGAAGCCATTCCATACCCTTGATCATTTTTGTTGCCCTTCTCTAAACCTTTTCTAGTTCTCCTATATCTTTTTTGAGATGGGGCATCCGGAACAACACACAATATTTAAGGTGCGGTCACATCATAGATTTATATAGCGACATTATGATACTTTTTGTTTGAGTCTCTACCCCTTTCTGAATAATTCCTAACATTCTGTTTGCCCTTTCGACCACCACCGCACACCGAGCTGAGGTTTTCAATGAATGATCCACAATTGGGCCAATCCCATGACCTGCGTGTGCAGCCATGTGTATGCACAGACAACCGCATGGTTTGTGTGGGCACCATAGGCCCTGTGCCGGGGGTGCACGCGGTTTGTGTGTGTATATCCGTGCACGCATGCTGCACGTGCTCTGCGGGGCATGGGATTGGCCCCACTGATTCCAGGATAATTTTTCAGAGGGGTACAGCAAGGGTCCCAGCTGAGGCCCTGTTAGAGTGATCCCCTCAGAGTTAAGAACATAAGAACATGTTAAGAACATAAGTACTGTGCCATACTGGGTCAGATCAGTGGTCCATCAAGTCCAGCATCCTATCTCCGACAGTGGCCAATCCTTTCTCTTGGGAGAATTACCCGACAGGTCACAATGTGGCAATCCATTCCCTGTTGTTCCAGCTCCCGACAGTAAGAGGTTACTAGCCATTAATGGACCTATCCTCCCTCCCCGAGCTGCTTTGTGAGCGGCAGGGTGCGGGGTAAAAGAGCAGCAAAATAAATAAATAAATAAATAAATAACTTCTTCAGTTCCTTTTTAAAACTAGCTAAACTACCGGCATAACTCATTCAAAAGGGATTGGATAAGCCATGCCATGCCCCCACCCTAGAAACCCAATCCATTGCTCTTAGGGGGTCCGTAATTGGGACCGGGGCAGCCTTGACCCTGCCCTGACCCACAGTTAGAGTTGCCACCTTTTTCAGTTTGATCCCGTGACTCCCATTTTGGGCTATGGGAGTCAGACTGCTTTCCCAAGTGCGTTAATACAGATCTGTTGGCGCTGCAGGGAAGTCTGGGACTCCAAAGACGTGCAGCTTCTGTCTTGTGAGAAGGGCAGAAATGCAGATCTTTGCCTGCAAATATGCATGCCTGGCAGGTTAGGAGAAAGGTATGGCATGGGAACCTCTGCTCCATCCAAACATCTCCTGCCCCTCCCCCCCAAAAAAAAACTTAGAAGGGTTTGGCTCAAGATCCATTTCTGAGTTTTGCCATTTGGGCCCAACTTGTAAAAGACACGGGACTCCATCTTGATTCCTATTCCTGTTGCAAGTTTAGTCAGTTTCAAAGGGACCCTCTGACTCCAAGTGATTCAAACGTGAGCTGGAATCACACGTACGTTGATTTTCCAGCTGACAGGAGTAGGTTAATTGTAAAGCCTCCACTGAAGCTTTAAAACTCCTGTCCAGCCTTATTATTAGTAGCTTAAAATTTATGGAGTGAGACTATTCTTGGTGATAGCAGGTTGGAGCTCAAACAACTCCGGGTAATTAATCTTCACACTGAGGGAAATGAAAGCCAACTTCAAAATTTCCACCTAGCTTGTCCCATCATGCCCAGGTTGCAGAGAGATTTGATATTCACGTGTGACTCAGAGAGATGTGGTGAATGGGTCACATTTTCGATATACTCCTAACACTCTTGCCTCCTAACGGCAATTGCCCCCACTGCTACGCCTTCTCTGCTGCACACCATCAATCTCTCCCTCTCTACTGGGTCATTTCCATTGGCTTTCAAACACGCCATCGTCTCCCCCTGTCCTTAAGAAGGGCACTCTTGACCTCTCTGACCCTTCCAGCTATTGCCCCATTTTGCTCTTACCCTTCACTTCCTAGCTCCTGGAGCGGGTGCTCTACTCACACTGTCTTGAATATTTCCTCTCTTCAAATTCCTCCCTTGACCCCCTTCAGTCATGTGCCCTCTCCACTCGACTAAAACTGCCCCCCACCAAAATCACGGATGGCCTTCTCTTAGCTAAGTTTAAGGGCCTCTACTCCATTCTGTCCTCCTCAATCTCTCTGCAGCCCTTGACACTGTCAACCATGGCCTCCTCCTGGATTCATTACGCTCCCTTGGTTTCTGGGACTCTGTTCTCAACTGGTTCTCTTCGTATCTCCTGAACCTCTCCTTCAATGTTTCTCTTGCTGGTACCTCTTCTACGTCCCTTCCCCTCTCTGTATGAGTTCCCCAAGGCTCTTTCCTGGGCCCTCTTCTCTTCTCTTCTCCCTTTACACTCTTTCTCTGGGGGAATTAATTGAAACCCATGGCTTCTAGTATTACCTGTACGCTGATGACATGCAGCTCTGTCTCTCCACTCCTGAGCTCTCCCCCTCCATCCAGTTTCATGTTGCTGACATCTCTGCCTGGATGTCTCACAACCAACTCAAGCTTAATATGGCCAAGACTGAACTCCTCATCTTACCCCCAAAATGTTCCCCATCTAGGCAGCTGGCCTGGAATGCGCCTCTTGGAAGAACTTGGGTACACATTCCGGGCCAAGGGCTGCCCAGGCACGACAACCTGGGCCATAGCAGGTCAATGAATCTGGCCTTGCCATACCTGCTGTGGTTCAGGGACCACCATGGCTGGCCACCATAGCTGCCCCTCATTGGCTGCCATGGCTGCCCAGCATGACAGGGTGCAGGGGGCACATCAGGAAGGAATGGCCGCCTGCATGTGTGTTGTGCTACCCTGCCTTACTCGGGTGTCGGGTGTCAAGGGATGGCTTGCCATCCACCTGGGTTGCAAGCATGTTAGTTTAAGTGCCGCCTGCTGACCAGGAGAGTGCCTGCTGCGTTGTGTCTGTGTTTTTTACCCAGTATCTTCTGTGGCTGTGCAGAACAATTGTTCTCCATCTTTTAACTGCTATTGTGTCTCTCCTCCCCGCCCCCCGGAGTGTAACTAAATTGGAATGGGCTCTGGTGAGGAAGATGGAATGGGGTCCCCTGCCAATGCCTCCTGGTACCAAGGGGGTGCAGCTGCAACTGGGAATCTGGACCCCAGACTGGTAGGCCATGGTGGAGTCACACCACCTGTCCCTTTTATAGCGATGCCCTTGCCCCCTCCTTCATGCCCCCCAAACCCCAGTCTTTTCTTCTTTAGAAGGCTGTTGTTGAGGGTGGCTTGTTGGTCTAAGGATTTGGGCAAAACTGCTTTAATAGAAAGGGGCAAAGGAGAATTCCACAGAGACATTTACTCAAATTCTTTGGTTTTTTGTTTTTTTTAATTGTTTAAATGCAACAACCCAAACCGTGACATCTTTTAGTCACAGAAAACTGAGAGCAGCTACTGGGCAGGTAATTAATTAAAAATCTGAACGTGGAGGCTTAATTCCCAGGCCTATGTTTAGCTGCAAAGCCAGCTGTGTTGCTTAGTTCAAAAGGCTTTTCTTTCTTTCTTGCTTCCTTTTTTTTTTTTTTTTAATTGAATCTTTTATAAAACACTAAGTGTTTTTATGGGGAAGTTGTATATTTTTCTCACAGGGCTTCACTCTAATCAGAGTTCCATGAGAAATAAAATCGGCCCTTTTGAGGGCCTTAAAACCTGCTTCAGATTTCCATGCTGTGGCAGAAAATATGAAAAATTCAGCCTTACAAGGACGTACACGTACAGTTTGGACCAGAGGACCCTGCGCCAACCTGACCCACGTCGGGAACCTACTGCGAACATGGTTCCTACTGGCTCGGGCTGACCAACAAATGTGCTGATGGCCGGGCTGCTGGGGAGCGACACAAATGTGTGACAGGGCAACCCTGCCCCCGCGCTGTACCAAATGCCCTGCCCCTGCCATGACTGGTAGCCACAGCGGCCAACGACAGCTGCCATGGCAGCCCTGATCCAGACTGGGTCACGGTGGACCATAACAAACATTATAGCCCACTATGGCCTGCTTTGGCCTGGACAGTAGCTAGTACTGTGACCCCGGAGGTCTCTGGAATTGCAGTCCAGGATTGCTGCTGACCCATCTGGGATTGTAACGGCGTACCAACAAATGTGCTGGTGGCTTGCAGGCCAAAGTGGGCCTCAGCGGGTCTCTGCAGGGGTGCAGCCTTGAAGGAGTGAGCCAAGCTGCAGCAAGGATCTGGCCCTTGATGTGGTGGAGTGACTCGGAAGCCAATTGAAGTGGGCCACCATCACGTTTCTTAACACCCAGAGTATCTGGGCTCTGGAGAAAAACCTGATTCCTGTGAGTACCCCAGTAACCTAGAGAAATCAGGGATTTGGGGGACGGCTTGGGGTGGTTATGTCAGACAGGGTGTGGGCCAGAGGGATTTTCCTGCCCCCTTTCCTTTGTGGCTCTGCCCCTACAACGTCATTATGCTCCATGAGGGGCGGGGTCATGTGAGAAAGGGGTGTGGCAACCCCTTTGTCCCACCCCTGCTGACATAGCTCTGCCCCCTCTGGGGGAATAGCTGGAGGGAGGTGGTAGCTCTGCTTATGTCAATGTTATCCAAAGTGCGTAGCTGCATTGAAATAAACGTGGCTTCCTGCAGTGCACAGCAGAATAGGGCTGTGAGGGAGTCTCTTCAAGACCTTACAGGACTGGACCCATTGGGCTAGGTAAGTCTCTGCAGGGGTGCAGCCTTGAAGGAGTGAGCCAAGCTGCAGCAAGGATCTGGCCCTTTATGTGGTGGAGTGACTCGGAAGCCAATTGAAGTCATCTGAGTGGCTCCAGCTGGGCACAATAAAATAAATAAAGCTGAGCTGGAAAGTTCCCAGGGGGATCACCAGAGAGAGAGGAAAGGGAGAAGCCAGAGGGCTCTGCATTGGGTGGGAGTCTTGCCTTAAGGGTCCAGCAGAAGGGGGCAAGGGAGGCTGCTCTAACTTTGAGAGCTGTCTGCCAAGCCAGAGTAGGGCTGCTGCCTTTTGCCGTTTGACCCTAAGAGTCCCACAGGCCAAAATGGGAGTCTCTAGGTCAAATTGCAAAAGGTGGCAACCATCATGCAGACTAGGGGTCTCCACAAAAAGGGAATCTCTCTGACAGGGAATGCATCAGGTCAGGGGGCTGCACTAACAGGTACCCAGAAGAACCAAGGGGAAAAGGTGAACTAGTAAATGAGCAAAATGCATATTGTACATGAAGGGTGAAGCAAGATGGTATCTATGGATCTGGAATAAGGGCTCGTCACTGTGTAATTAAAAGGCACATTGGTGAGAAAAAGTGCTGTTTGGACTTGTTGGGCCATGGATCCTGCAGCAACTTTGGCTGGACGTGAGGCCAGCCACTTACCAGGTCTTTGCAGGATTGCACCATGGCCCTTTTTAAACGAGATGCACCCACTTGTGTCCACACAGGGGATATGAGTCGGTGTGTCCCTTTGGAAAGCGGTGGGGGGTGGGCATGCATATGTGTTCCCACAAAACACGCACCTTCACCCACCTCCACCCATCGCCCTCGCATGGTGCAGCCAGTGAAAACGAAAGTTGCTCTGTGCATGGGCATGGGGGGAGGGGGGGAGGGTGTGTGCCTATTTACACCCACCCTCCCTGCACCGCCCCCACAGTGGCCATGGCCAGACCTCGGACTGCCTCTGCAAGGATGGTCCATTTAAAAAAGCCCCATAAGTGAGTTCCTTAAAGGGACCTGACCCAGCAGTGCCATTGCCTTGGCCATATCTCCCATTGACCTCAAGCAAGTTTTGCCTGCAAAGGGAATTCCATGGCCTGGCTGTAAATTAGAGTGGAAACCAATATTATTGGGTGAGAAAAATGAATTTGACAAAGTTGGCGTATTTGTATATATCTAAACAAACCCAATACAAAATGCTACTTGCCTCCCACTCCCACATTTGCGCTTCCAAATGTTTGCTTTTGCGGCTTCACTTTTTAGGGCATTTCCAGGACAATCCTCTGGCATTACAATGGGAGTTTGGATGTTGAGTTTAATGATGGAGGCTTGTGCTCTTCATGTTGGTGTTTTGGTTACTTTGCTAATTTAGGATTCAGTACTTCATTTTCTTCAGTGTTAATATTCCATGATGTTATGTCCTTAGGAGATGCTGGGTGTGAGATAAGGGACATCCATGATGGTCTTTAAGGAGCAGTGGCGCTCTGAAACACAGGATGCCCATTATGTAGGGGAGTCTCTGAAATAAGGGACGTCCATTCTATTCTTTTGTAGAGCTGCAGGACCTGAGATAAGGGACATCCATCATGGTCTCTCTTTTATGGAGCTGTGGGGCTCTGAAACAAAGGAGGCCCACTATACTGTGGGGTCTGAAGTAAGGGACGTCCATTATATTGTGGACTCTGAATCAGGGTGTGTCTGTCTGCCACATTCAATGGAGTTGTGGTGCTTTGAAATAAGGGATGCCTGTTATATTATCTGGAGTTGTGGAGGTGCGAAATAAGGCACATCCCTTCTGTTCTGTGGAGCAGTGGAGCCCTGAAACACAAGCCATTCCTTTGCAATATAAGCCACCTGCACTTCCTCTGTGCACCTTGTTACAAATTCTCCCCACTCCCTCTACCCTGTTGTGTTACAGGAGCCTCTCTGCTTTCTGGTCAGCACCACACAAACACAACCTGTTCTTAGACCTGCCCTGCAGCATTGCCAGAGCTCCTTTGCTTCCTAGCTGAGTTATCTCCTCCCTGGTGCAAACCTGCCTCGCAGCATTACAGAATTCCCTTTCCCCTCCCCGCTTTGGAGGCTGGCCCAGCCACACCCTTCTGGGCCCTGTTGTGTAACTCACACCTGCCCTGTGGCAGTACGGATATCCCACTGCTCTTCCACCTACTGCTCCATCCCCTGCCGGCCCCACTGCGCTCCGCTCCACAGCGTAGCAGAGGCTGCTGCTTGGGCCAGTGGTTTGGTGAAGTATGAAACTGATGCTGACACAGGCTGATGAACTAGGTCACGGCTGGATTATTGCATGGGGAGGCTTCACACTAAGTCGTAGTTTCACCCAGACTGGCTAATTCATATGCATGTTCACTTTCTTTCAGCTCAGGCCTACTGTTTTTCCCCGATCCTTTGCCCACCAGACCTTAAAGCAGGGGTGGGGAACCTTCTCCAGCTGCACAGCTCCATCGCTCCCCACTGGGGTTGCCACCTCTCTGGATTTCCCCTGAAGACACTGGGTTTTGACTCAGTATCTCTGAGCTCTAGGGCAAGCCCTGATTTCTCTGGATCAGCCAGACGCACCCTCGGTAACATGGAGAAATCATGGCTTCTGGGGGTGGCACAGGGTGGCCACATCAGAATGAACGCAGGCTATAGGGACTTTCCTGCTCCCTTTCAGGTGGGATGACCCTGCCCCTAGGAAAAGTCAGGATGTCAAGATGCGCAGCAAGGGGTGTGGTTATGTCATAGTGGGGCATGACAGCCCCTTTGCCCCGCCCCCATTCCGACATGACCCCGCCTCTGAAGAACTTCATAAAGAATCCTTGCTCCTAGCTGGCTCGCAGAGCATGTGCTAATTCTCAAAGCGGCCCCCGGGAGGGAAAAAGTTCTCCATCCCTGATCTAGTCTAGCCTCTCCACCCATCATCATTGCCATCATTATTCCATCTGCCTCTCGCTTAACAACCAGGAGGCACAGGTGCTGTTGTAGCATGTCAGGCAAATATGCACATGAAGGACATGGCTGAACAGGTGCTCTGCAGTCACTAGGTCAATTCTTCAGAATGCCTAAGGAAATCTGAACTGTGAGTCCACTCACAGCTTGGAGTTGCTGCCGTGTTTGTGCCGTGTCTTGCAAACGAATTCTGGGGGAGGGAGTTACCATGTGCGAGAGTCAGCATTTAAAATATGGTGACTTGGATATTTCAGAATGTCATTTACAAAGGACTGAAGTGACACGGGGAATTATTGCAATAGCCTTTATCCTCTGGGTCAAAGTGGTCAGAATGGCCTGTCTCGACTGGCTGTTTCTCTGGAGGGAGGGCCTTCTATCATGTGACAAAACCAAGAGATAGACACTTGGGCTGTGATCCACAGGGCTTCAGTGGGTCTGCTCTGAAGTAGGTGGTTTGTGGTTCATGACCTTGGGAAGGATTTGTTCAGGCAGGATCCAGGATGAGAACAGCAACAGGGGCTGCTGATTAAGGACTCCGTCCTTAATGTTTTTTAAAGGTGTTTTTAGAGGGACCTGGGGGCGGCCATCCCAGGGTCTGCTCGGGGTGGGGTGGGGTGGGCAGCCTGGGTCTGCTCTAGCTGTGTCTGGATTAAATGGAGACCAGTGCTGCGATTCGCAGTCAGCCTGCATAGTACCCCTCCCTCACACCATAGAGCTGCAGGCAGATCGCCAGCCACTCTAGGCTGCCACCCATAGCTTTATGGCTGTTGCCAGAGAAAAACCCTGCTTAAAGTGGAGCTTCAGTGGGCCATCTGCGAGTAGACAGACCGCTGCTCTGCCTCTGGCCGGTGGCCTAGGTTCTGGCGGCCTGCTCTGCTTGCATTGCTTCAGGATGTTCTGGAGTACCACAAGTGGAGCTGGCCCCGAGCAGACGGATCCACCTCAACCCAGGGTGGCCTGCCTTTACCCGGATGGGCCACCAGGGAGTGGGGCGGAGCAGGAGCGGAGCAGGCATCCATCTAAAACCAGGCTGTGTTGAAACGGTAGACCTGGAAGAGCAATGGAGGCTGACGGTCAGTCTCGTGGCCCAGGTGTGCAGGCAGAGTTGTGGAGAGCTCCCAGTACTGGCATAGCAGAGAGCTGTGGGGGAGGTTTAAGGTGCATTGGCAACCTTGCATATACACATCAGGAAAAACAGTGGATTCAGAGATGTATTAGCAAGACCATTGGTTAGGACAGGCAGAAGTACCTTAAGGGGAGTGTGTGTTTCAGAGCAGATCTTAGGTGCCTTGTTTGGGTTCGAATAATAGCTTATTGTGGGTGAAACACACCAACATTTATTTTATTTTTAAAATAATAATCTAGGATCAGGAGTAGCTGGACGGCAGCAGCAGGGAGGAGGGGATGGGGGTGGCCTGATTTTGGTAGTGGGGAGGCAACACGGAGCCACCGGAAGCAGCTGGAGGCAGTGAAGCTGTAGGAAGACATCCCTTCTCTACCTATTCTGACTTTGGCCATCAGTGGCACAGGCAAGTTGGCAACCAGAACAAGCGGCAGGAGGGGACGTAGCAGGGGATGGGATGCAGCTGCATCAAAGCTTGCAGGACCCTCAGACCACCCTGGGTCCCGCCTCCCAAGACCCACTGGTGGGTGCTGACCCTCTGGTAGAGAACTGCTGAGTTAGAAGACAGATAGTTGCATCTGCCTAATAAAGTGAGTTCCACCTTGTTTTCTTATTTGATTACATAGTTACTATGGGCAATCAAGGGTGGTGGTCAGGACTATGGTCAGAGACCCACATTCATTGCATTTTCCCCAGTATTGCCAATGGGGAAAACAAAGTGAACATAGGTCCTTGGCTATGGGCCTAAGGCAGCGGGGGAAGCTTCCCTCCTCTTTGGCGGCCAAATCCCTACTACCTCGGCTCTGCCGGCTGGAGCATCCTGTGAGGGAGAAATGGCAGGGGGTGGGGGGACATTGGCCTCCCTATGTAGGTGATAGGGGGGTGCACCAAGGCCCTGTGTTGTTTTTGTTTTTCCTTATTAAAAACTGTCATTTTTGTTATTGATATTAACGAAATTTTGTTTTTCATTATCGGTGTCGTTATCAGTATTGGTATCAATTTCGAGTGATAACAAAGATTTTGGTTTTGGTATCGTTTTCATTGTGGGCTTCCCCCAGTGGCAGAAGTGCCAGCAGACACCTGCCCCAGACTTCTCAGAAGTTGAACTCCTTCCTCCCTTTTTCATTATAATGCAGTAGTAATAAGTGCGCAATGACAATATGAAAAATTATTAATATGTATGTCTAACCTAAACCTACACCTAATAACCTATACTGTATGCAATATATTCCTATCTAAGTATCTATATCAATAAACTTCTATCTGCTATGTGTTCTAAGCATCTATCTAGCTATCTATCTGTACAGGGGGAGACAGGGGAAGGTAAAAGGTAAAATAAAGGGTATAAGGAAAGGTAAGGTATAACACTGAGGGCTGGGAATGTTTTTTAGTAAAAGCAGCACCAGAGTTCCGTAAATGCAACCTGACACAGCAAGAGCTTACCCAGAATAAGAGTCAAGCAGCCCAGTATAAAGGGTTGCAGTGCCCTCCCCCAGAGCTCCCCTGATTGGTTCTGGGAGGAAAGAGGCATTGAGCAATCACAGGGTGCCATGCAACTGCCTGGGACCTGCTTGCACTGCTCATTGGCCAGCGATTACATCCATCAGGTCCTTCCCCTCCCATCACAGACCCAGATCAAGAGTTCAACACTGTTTCTGGCTCTGCGATGTCTGCTCCCTCCTCCCCTCTTCACATTTCCCTCCAGAAAACACCTGCCAGGCAATAATGAAAGCAATAATGACTTTTGTTACTGTTATTGATGTCATTATTATTTATCTTCGTTATTGTTATGGCAATAACGATAATGAAAATGAAGAATTTTGTTATCGTTATCAATATAATGAAAACGAAGTGCACACCCCTAGTAGGTGACATGACCCCCTACATAGGGGTTGTGGCCATTTATGTAGCCATTGACCTGAAAGTGCAACATTATTTATTTATTTTATTCCATTTTAAGAATTTTTATCCCGCCCCGCCTGCCACAGGCAGCTCAGGGTGGCTAACAATATAAATATACAAACAATATAAAAACAGACATTAAAACAATTTATAACAATAGAAAGAAGTTAAAAATATAATCAAAATCCACCCGCCCTAACCCTCTGCCCCCTTCCCATCACCCGCACCAAAAGCCAGGTGGAACATCCAGGTCTTACATGATCGTCAAAAAGAAGGGAGGTCCGGGTCCAGTCGGACCTCTGCTGGGAGGGAGTACCACAGCCTAGGTACATCCACCGAGAACGCCCTCTCCATAGTCACCCCCCGGGAAATCCAAAGGACTTCAAGAAAGTCACCCCCCGGTCAGTGGTCACGTTGGAGTCTGAGATGTAAGGCTGAAGCTGCTGCTCCAGATGTAACTGGCAAAACCCATTCCTCACCATAGCCCCCACTTGGACATCCAGGTGGAGCTGGGAATTGAAGTGTACTCCCAGACTATGAACCTGGGGAACCAACGGAGGGTCAACTCCATCAACAATGGGGGAAGCCAACCCCACCGGCTTCCCCACTAGCATCACCTCTGTCTTGTTAGGATTCAGCTTCAGTCGGCTCGCCCTCATCCAGTCCCCCGCAGCCGCCAAACACCGAGTAAGCACCGAGACTGCTGGGTCTGGGTTGGATGAAAAAGAGAGGTAGAGTTGGGTGTCATCAGTATATTGATGACACCGCACACCGAACCTCCTTACGACCTCGCCAAGCAGCTGCAAATATGCATTGAACAAGAGAGGGGACAAGATGGAACCTTGCGGAACTTCACACGAGAGGTCCTGGGGCAATGAAAAATAATCCCCAAGCACCACTCACTGAGTTCTTCCGGCTAGAAAGGAGCAGAACCAATTGAGAATAGTCCTTCCCACTCAGTCTCTGTCCTGCAAGCGAGTCACCAACCTCTCATGGTAAACAGTATCAAGAGCAGCTGACAGATCTAACAGAATCAGCAGGGTTGAATTACCCTGATCCAATTTACAGTGGAGGTCATTGACCAAAGCCACAAACGCAGTCCCAGTGCCATAACCGGGGTGAAAGCCGGACTACGAGGGATCCAGAAAACCGATACGGTCCAGATGCTCCTGTAGCTGCTGAGCCACAACCTGTTTAGTGACCTTCCCTAAAAAAGAAGGGAAGGTTAGAGACAGGCCGATAGCTGGTGAGGTAGTCTGTGTCAAGCGATGGATTTTGAGCAGAGGCCGCATCACCACCTCTTTAAGGCAGCTTGGCATTCTGCCCTCCCAAAGGGAGGCATTGACCGCCCCAGCCAGCAACAGCCCCAACGTCTCCCGGCTGGCTTTAACCAGCCAGGATGGGCACAGGTCCAGTTCACAAGAGGTGGCTCTAACCACCCCAAGAACATTCCCTGCATAGGTGGGTGACATCCACTGAAACTGATCTCATAAAATTGGACAAGGCAGAACTTCCATAACCTCTGGTTCTCCTCATGTAATAAGTGCGGCATTGAAGTTGTGGTGAATTCTAACCATTTTATCCACGAAGTAATCCACAAACATGTCAAAGTGGACACTGGAAAATTCCAGTTCCAGGCGGAGGGAGGCTGGACCGCCCAGCCCCCTCACCACCCGGAAAATCTTCACCTGACGAGACTTCGCAGATGCTATGAGACCAGCAAAGAACTCCTTCTTTGCTGCTCGCACAGCTATGGCACTTCCAAGGGCAAGGGCCACCCGTGGTCTAGGGTCCCAAGAATGATTAATCTGCCTCTGATCCCATATTAATAGTTTGTATTGGACTTTACAATGACTATCATTAATCTGTACTACAGCCTTGTAAGACATGTTAGCATAGTGTTGGTCAAGATGTCAACTGTGATCTGCTGGTGGATTATGAGCTACTTTCTAGTAGGGCTGCAACCTGATTAGAAATTTTAGTTGGTTAATCGATTAAGCCCTTTAATTGATTAATTAATTGATTAAAATTTGCATAAATGTGCATAACTTTACATAAATATACATGCATTTGCATAGATTTGCCTAATTTGCATCTGTTGGGTAAACTTGCCTTCCATTGGAACGCGTCCCCTTGAGCTATTGACTCAGAACTATGGACTGTCAGAAGGTCCTGGTAGCTAACCGATCGGGGGACAAATTTGAATCAGTTTTAGACAGATTCATCGATTAATCGGTTTGATTAATCAATTAATGGTTGCAGCCCTGCTTTCTAGTAGACTATGGGGATTGTCTCTGGGGAGGACAGCAGGACTGGCATCATGGGGAGTGTCTCCAGTGGAGGGCAGGGGCGAGGAGAGTTTTTCTAGGAAGATAGCGTAGGCTCTCTCTGAGAGATGTGAGGAACTGATGAGCGACGTTGTGACCAGAGGCCTGGTAGACCAACTTAAGTTGGTATCAAGAAAAAGTCGATTGAGTACACAGTGGGCCTTTTTAGATGAGTGCTGTTTCTTATGGACTGCAGAGTCTGGAAGAAATGAACGTGTGTGTGTGTGTGTGTGTGTGTGTGTGTGTGTGTGTGTGTGTAGACATTCCCCCTGATTCTGGAAGTGGGCCGGTGCCATTGAAACCAGCGCACTCACACATGGACGGAGATCTGGACTTACAAAGCCCCGATATCGAGGTTTTATGTCTGTCTCTCCATCCATACATGAGTGCTCTGTTTTCAGTGGCGCCGTCCGACTTCTGGAATCGGGGGGAACGTCTAATCCCGTCCCCCCCCCCCCCCAAGTTTGTTTCTCCTGGACTCTGAAGTCTACGAGAAGCAATGCTCATCTAAAAGTGTCCTTTATGTCTAGCCATCCCGGGTTAGTATATTTATCCCATTTCACAGATGGAAAGCGGAGGTTTATGGCTATGTAATTAATTATTATTATTATTTAGTATTTCTATAGTGCCAGCAGTGTACCTGGTACTTTACAATAGTTAATTATAGACAGGATTCCTGCCCCGAGGGGCTTACAGTCTAGAAGAGACAAGAGAGGGGAGACGAAGAGTAGGGGAAACAGAGGGGGAGACGGGGATACATTCATGAAGTCCAGGCGTCGCAGATGCACGTGTTTAGCTTAGTTACACAGGAGGAGACCCTGAGTAAATCAGGTCTGAGAGTAGGAGCTAGGCAAAGCCAGGTGGAAGAGGTATGATTTCAGGAGGGATTTGAAGACTGGGAGGGATGAATTCATGGCCAAGGCAAAATTTGAACACAGATCCCCTAAGTCCAACTCACATATTTTACCTACTGGGACACGTAGCTGTCCTGAGCCCAGGCCCATGTTACTCACATATGTATTTTCCTTGACCACACTAGGACTACTTATGTGAGTAAGGGTTTCCAGGACCAGTCTCTGGCTTTATATTGAAACAGACAGCCCCAGAATCAATGCTAGTGGGCATAGAAGCTCCTTCTTTTGGAATCCATCACAAGAGTCCCTAGCCTTTGCTCCTGCCTTCCTTCAAGTAAACTCCACAGGACTGTTACCAGAGGGAGGAAAGGGAACGAACTCTCTTTTATAAAACCAACGGCCTGTTATTTCAGGCATCGCAGTGCTCTTGGTCTAGTCCTTACTTGTGGCAGAGTTTTAATAGCCTCTGCTTCTTGTTGGATAGATTTCTCTATGCAGGTGATTTGGGAGTGGTGAATCCTGCATTGCTGCAGGGCACTGATCGGGATGCCCCTAGAGGTCCCTTCCATCTCTGTGGCCCTTTTTACATGGGCGTCACCCACGCATGAACACCCAGAAATCTGGGTGTTCATGTGTAGGTGCCATGCGTGTAAATCCTGTGGGGGTGGATAAGCACGCTCCCGTGCACACGCATCCCCACGCATGGAGGCACCAGCGAGAACTGAGGTGCCTCCATGCATGAGGATCTGTGAGGCGTGGGGGTGTGCCCGGATGCACTGGAACCCAAGCGCTGCCCACGCTGTGGCACGCACCCCCACCCCCACGCAGCCGCGGCCCATTGAAAACGGTCCAGTGACTCCATGATACTGCAACGTAAGGGGATAAAAGCTCTTAGGATCATTTGGGTAGAAATCCTCACGTCTCTACAAATAGTTCTATGCACCTGAGCTCATGAGTGGGGAGAAAATGCTCAGCATAAGACAACAGGATTTTAATAGCTACAAAGGGCTATATGCCGGTTGTAATAGATCTGGTGTAGTCTACTAGATAAGGAGCTGAATTCGAACCTGGGGACCTGGCTTAAAATCCCACCTTAGTCACACTCTGGCCCTTTTTGCATAGATATTCCCGCCCCTCGCCCATGCGTGCAGGTGGGTAGATGGTGTGTGTGCATGCGCACGCTCCCGTGCTTCACCCACCACCCATGCATGGAGCAACAGGCGCCAATGGTGGCTGCTCCATGCATGGAGATGGGTGGAGGTGGGTGGGCGTCCGTGTAACAGGCTGCCCATGCACCACGCACCCACCGCCGCCGCCGCCACCCATCCCCCCCCCATGTCGTTGACCCATTCGAAAAGGACCTTTCTCTCAGTCTCGCTTTCCCACCTATAAAATGGGAATAATTGCCCTTTTAAAAACAGGCTGTGACTGTGTGGGGGATGGGTGTGCATGTGGCAGTGGGGTGTGTGTGTGTATACACAGGTGCACACTGGCCCCCTGCCCCCTGCATCCCCATTCACGGAGCAATCGCCGTTCTGGCCAATTGCTCTGTGGGTAGGCGATGGGTGGAGGTGGGTAGGCATGCGTGTTTCATGGGAGCGCGTACGGATGCCCATCCACCCTGCCACAAGCCACACGGGCAGCACCCACTCGTGCCCACACAGTGGATCTGTGTGGGCATGAGTGGGTGTGTCTCGTGGAAAAAAAAGGGCCCAAAATGCCTTCCCTCACAGAGATTCCTGTGAGGGCGAACCAGATCAGGATTGTAAAGCACTCTGAATGCTGAAAGTGTCAGAGAGTGAATAATAACAACATCTCTCCAGTTCAGCTGCAGCTATTATTACAAAATGGGGAGACCCTGCTTAGCTTTGGCCCTGTGCCTCTCTGCCAAATGAGGTTTAAAAAGTAGGTGGGATCCAAAGTCAGAGTCGTACAATGTATAATGTAAGTCAATGGGATCCTCCCCCTCCCTTGACTACAGAAAGAGCTCTATCTCCCCGCCAGCTGCACCTATTGTTATGACATGTGGGGTCCTCCTGACTTACCTTGGAACCTTTTGCCTCTCTGTCTTATTTGACTGAAATTGGCCTGTTGTATCAAAAGTTATCAAGGGGACAGACAGACAGACAAGTACCCCCACATCCACACTCACACCCACCCACGCACATTGCATAAACTTTGGCCCTTTTTACGCAGGCCATGTTGGCGGGGCGATCGGTGTGTGTGCTGGGGGGGGGCGGGTGTGCGCCGGTGGTGGTGGGGGCGGGTGTGCGCCGGTGGTGGTGGGGGACAGGTGTACACGGGTGCACAGCGGTGCACATCCATCCTCCGCCCATCCCCGTGCATGGAGCAACCTGCCTTCTCACTTGTTGCTCTGTATGTGGGTGAGGAGTGGAGGTGGGTGGGTGTGCATGTTCCGCGGGAGTGTACACACCTGCTGTGGTGTGTACATGGGCGGCACCCACACATGCACACCCAGATTTCTAGGCCTGTGTAAAAAGGGCCTTTCTTTCCATAGAGAAAAAGAGCTTTTTTAAAAAAAAGGTACAGTTAGAAAGACTATGAGCCCTTTGAAACACAGCAGCCCCCAGTGGCTGGAAGGCAAGTGACCTCATTCTATAGGGGATGATACACTCTGAGTGCTGAGAATGATTTAATCTGTTTATTGAGAATGACCTGTGAGTTCACATGATCTTGGAAACTCCCCGAGCGATGCCTGCCAAAGCAAACAGTCAGATCTTTCTACCTCTCCTGCCACCCTCCTATCATGAGATAACTTTACATCCGCTCCAGAGCAGTTGAAGTAAAGCTGTCTCAGAGAATGCATCGCATTGCTAGATCTGGCCCTGTGCTGGAACGAGAGGTGTCAAACAGGCTGTCATCTTGCAAGGCCAGATGGGATGTATCGGGTTCTCTTGCTGTTTAATCACTGTCTGAAGTTACAAACAGGCATGAATCTGTTTCTCACGTGTTAACCTTTCTTTCTTTCTTTCTTTCTTTCTTTCTTTTGCCAGTTGTTCCATGTGTGGGGGATGAGTGGGGATGTGGGGGTTACAGGAGCACGCACCCACGTACCTCCACTTTCAAATGAAACACTCCCACACGTGTCCCATGGGGGGGGCCATGCGTGGGTGAATCTCATTTGAAAAATAACCTAAGTCTCTCTTTAGTCCCATTAAAATAACCTATGAAACTCCTTGCCAGAAGGTGTTGCAAAGGCCAGTTGCATAACTGGGTTCAAAAAAGGATTAGATCAATGTTTAGATCATAAGCCCATAAATGGCTACTAGTTAAGTTGATCAGGGGATGAGAAATCTGACTGTCAGAGGCTGGGAGTGGGCAGCAGAAAACGGATCACTCTGGGTGTTAATAGATGTGACGTTGGGACCCACCGGCATGTGTGTTCACATGCCACCAGATGTGGGTGCACTTCTCCCCTAGGACATGTAGGCGCCGGGCGGCTGGCCTGGGATATGCCCTGGGCCTGATCCTGAGTGCCCATCTTGGACCAAAGGCTGCCAATGTGGACCAAAGCGGGCCAACGCGTCTGTTCAGTTTTGCCACCCCCATTGCAGGGCGGGCGATGCCATGGCCATGCTCCATGGCTGGTCTCCATGGCTGTGCGGGGGGTGGGGGTGGCCGCATGCATGTTTGGGGGGAGGCGTGGGAGCGGTGGGATGGTGCTCTTGGCGGCAGGCAGGTTTTTTTTCGTGCTGCTCACCGATCTGAGAGTGGAGGCTGTGGTTTTCTGCCCCGGGCTGGCAAGCCGCTGAGCTGCCTACAAGTTTGTTTTTACCCTCTGTTTGGACTGGTTGTGTGCTTCTCTGAAGCGCGTGAAACTGTCACTGTTGTAGATGGGACACTGGGCTAGATGAACCATTGGTATGACCCAGTCTGGCAGGGCACTCAATATGTTCTTATAGAATAGCCTCAGAATGGACAACAGCAGCCTTCTCCCTCCACTCTCACTTCAACCGCCGGCCTGACCTTGCAGTTGCACCATCCTCTCTTTGAGGAGAACCTCCGTTGCCCAAGTCTCCTGTTCAACAATATTGTCATTTAGAAATGGATGTGACAATGTGGTCCAATAGTAAGAGCTCTTGCCTGAAGCTTCCGTCAGCACCCAGATTCTGTTTGCATCTCTAATGGGTGACCTTAGATAAGTTACTCTTCTTTTCTGGATTCCCTGATCAACATTTGTGCATTTATCTAGGAGTCAGTGTAGCCTAGTGTATAAAGTGTTGAACTTGGACCTGGGAAAGGAGGATTCAACTCCCATTTTAGCTATGAACTCACTAGGTGGTCTTAAAGAAGTTGCTAACTCTCAGCCTCATTTCTTCAAAATGGGAGTAAGACTGGCTTACTTCGTAGAGTTGTTGTGTGGGTAAACTAGAGGAGGACTGTGAATTCAGAAAGTGTTGTATAATTAATAATCCATTTCAGGCTCTTGAAGACAGAGACTACCTCTTGCTGTGATCAAATTCTCATCCGTGGCCACTGGTCATGAAACAGTGGTAAGTGTAAGATGGACACTGACCTCCTAGGAACTGGAATGTGGCAGATCCCTTATGCCACTTCTGAGACACCTAATTGTAACATACTATTATTATTATTATTATTATTATTACATTGATTTTCTACAGATTCAAGGTAGCTTACAAAGACTAAAAATACAGTATCAAAAATACATATAGCTTTCTTAGCCCCACCCCTAAATCCCCACCTTACACCTTCTCCATAAGCTTCCTACACCATAAACAAATTAAAATATAATTAAGCAGCCCCCTTGACTGTAGCCTTCCATTCACAAATGGACAGGTCTATGAGTACGTGCTTGACCTCTTCCACCCGTTACCTTTCTGCACATTCTGCCCCCCAACTCCATCCCCCATAGTATCATCCCCTCATATTTCTTCCTTTCTATGGGCCTGTAGCTTTAACTCCATCCTCCCCCCATGTGCATTAGCCCCTCCCCCCGGTGGAATTTTGGTGTAAACTCTACCTTCCCCCCCATGCTCATCACTCCCCCATCATAAGGGGGGCATTAACCTCATCTAGCATTAGGTTGGGTTTTTTTTAAATACAAAAAACAAAAAAAGCAATTTAAAAATGGCTTTCCTGCAATGAGATCCTAGTCAGCTGCTATCCACTCCCTGGGTCTTATCCTCCCACTGAAACAGATGGATATCAAAACCACTGCTCGACTCCAATAAGAGTTTGTATGTGGCTGTTAATCCCCCCACCCCCAAGTTTAAGAAGGGCACGCCCTAAAACCATACCCTGGAAAAGTCAGTTGATACAGAGTCACAACATCCCCAGTCCCTGTGGAGTGCCTCACTGAAATGATTAGGCAGGCCACTAACGTGGTATTCACCACCAGTGGGCTGCAGCTAGTGGGAGATACCACATATTGCACTTTGAGCTGATGTGTGCACTTAACATTGCTGATCTAAGGGGATCCCCAGTTGAAAGGGATAAGTGGCATCTTGGTGTTGACTGCATAATAGTCCAGACTGAATAAGGACTTGGCAGGAGATTAACCCGGTAAGAACGTAAGTGCCACACTAGGTCAGACTAATGGTCCATCTAGCCCAGCATCCTGACTCCAACAGTGACTAGCGTTGGTTGCTTTAGAAAAGTGTACAGTGTGCCATAATGCAGTGATCCATTTCCAGCTATTCAAATCACTCGCAGCCCTCCTGAGTCAGAGGCCTCCTCCCTTGACAAATAGCCATTTATGGACCTATTGTCTAAGAATTTGTCTGATTCTTTTTTGGAACCTAGTTATGCCATTGGCCTTTACTACATCCTCTGGCAATGAGTTCCGCAAGTTAATGGTACATGGAGTAAAAAGGTAATCTCCCCTCCCGCATTTTAAATCTGTGCCAGTTCATTTGAGCCAAGGATGCTGTCCGCAAAGGTCATTTGCACCCAAGTGGCGCAGAACTATGGGGACATAGCTGAATGTGAGGTGGGCACAAGATGCTGTGTGTGAGATAACTGAGTATCTTGGTACTGGCAGCCCCACATGTTCAGAAGTCACAAGTCAGAACCATAAAATCAGAGATTAGCTTTAAAATAATGAGATTCTTTTTTATTTTTTTAAAAAATTGAACTTTGAGATTCTTTTTATCAGCCTTCTGATTTTAGAGCTTTTAGGTCACATCACAGTGATATGTTCAGGAGTTTTTTCTTCCACCCAAAAGGATAGGAACATGCTTTGAATTCAAAAATGAAAGCTGAAATTCTTACAATTTAATCAAGAGCCCCAAAATTGCCTTGCGGCCCACAAGCCTGATTTTGTGCCCTCCTGCTTTAGCAGGATGCTGTCAAAAATACACACGGCTTCTTTTGTGTTTGTTTTACTTTTTTTACTTTTAATACAATGTATATTTATTGCAAACAATAATATACAAAAAAGGTACGTTTCACAAAGAGAACAAAAGGGATTGACAAACAAAACAAACTTACCTAAAAAAAAATGATTTAAATGACAGGTCTTTTAAGTTATAGAAATACTTTTAAAAGATCTGCTTTTTTTATACAGAAATAGAAAGATGCCATATTATAAGAGTGCTTAAAGATTTTTCTTCTTCTTCTACTGAATCCCTACAAAACTGTTAACAAATATATAATTTTTTTAAATAAAAAAAGTTTGCTGTCTTTTTTAAAAAGCAATCCTTAAACTGTTCAGCCACAGCTGCACCAAAGTCAGTTCCCACACCTAAAAATAAATGATCAAAGTATCAACGGCTGGAAAGGTAGTAGGATGACGTACATTGTTGCTCTGTGTCTGTCAGACTCACGAGACTTGTGTGTCCGAAAGAGCCAAGCCAGAGAACAAGGTAAAAATGATTCAGTGATACACTACGTTTGCAATCTTTAGTTTGTACAAGAGAAAACTTTTTTTCCAGTTTATCCTTAGAAGGAAAAAAAAAAGGAAGATGTTTGTACAAACCTAGGACACAAATTCCGAACAACAACAACAACAACAACAAAAAGAAAATTAAGAGATAAATAAAGAACTGGTTACAGATTCAACCATAATTTAACAATAGGCACCATATGCTCTGAATAAGGCTCTGAGTTTTCTATGCATTTTAAGGGGTGTTCTAAAATAGAAGGGTGCTAGGGCAATAATTCTTGATTTAAACATCTCTTTTATCACAAAATAAATAACTGTTTTTTAATTTTATTTTTTGTTTTAAAATGGCACTGTCTTTAATATGACCTGAAGACCTGTTCTGAAATCAACAGGAATCCTTGCCATTATTTTGGATTAGACCCCTAAGGGAATGTTTAAAGGGCTGGTGATTTTTAAATTCCCTGCATCTATCTCGGACATGGTGCCCAAAGCAGGAACCTGAAGAAGAAGGGGCAACAGGGTGAGTGGTGTTAAGCATAGAGAATGCTGGTTGAGGCTTCTGAATCCACCACTGCTTATTGTTGCAAAAAAAAAAGAAAAAAAAAAAAGTGTCAGACATAAAGAGTTTTCACAGAAATCAGATCTGTCTCTTTTCAGTGAGTCTGATCTTTCCCCCCTGCCAGTGAGGGGGGAGGGAGGAGGAGGGGGAACAGTTGCGTAGAGTTATCACAGGGCTGCTCTTAAGGCTTTGCGCTGGCAGTTGCGTTTAAGGCTCAAGGTGTTTGCTTTAAAAAAAATAACATTCTCCTCCCAGTTCTTGCTCTACTTCCTACCTAGAAAAATAAAAGCCTCTTTGCTTTTTCTATTCCACCCAAGTTGCGCAAAGGACAGGCGCTCTGTGCCTGCTTGCCAGAGAGAAGGTTTGTTCTGACTCTAGAGAGAAAGAAAAATAAAGAGACTTTATACGAAAATACCTCTGGCTGCAAGTGGGGTGGGGGGGTGGGGTGGGGAAGGAGGCGAGGATGTGCTGCTCTAAATGTCATCTCACTGTCCGAAGGAACACACAAAAATATAAGAGCATTTAAGGAAGGGGGGAAAAAAGAAAGAAAGAAAAGCAACGTTCCTCTCTGGAAAAATAAGAAGTTACATATAAATCCCCTCAAAATTGGTAACGAACCATACACAGTACATACTAAAAATATATATATTTAAAATAGAGAATATTCCTCACAGAGGACTCTGGGTTGGTTTTTTAAACATTTTTTTGTCCTTTTTAATTTTTTTGTTTTTTTCAATTTTAGTTAGCGCTAAAAAATAATTACCATATAACAGAAGAAGAGTTTCACCTTGAAATCAAGGTTAAAAGTCCAGTCTTGAAATGTCTGTCCCGAGCGGAATGGTCTGGGTGCTTTTGGAAGCATGTTGTAGTGCACAACAAGGCATGATTAGGTGTTTGTTTGTTTCCACACACCCCCCTGAACATCTTTAGTCTCTCTCTCTCTCTCTCTCTCTCTCAAAATATATATTTATATATAAAGGAGTCTGAGGAAGTCTTACTGTCATTTGGTCTTTAGGGCCTGGTGAGCTGTGTGTATACTGGCTGTTCCCAGTGCTGCGGGCTGTGGGTTTGAGGAATGGAAGGCACTCCAGTAGCGTCTGCGATTGGGGTGTACATGGGCCTTTGGGTGGGACTCATGTATGTGAATGTGGTGGAGTAGAGACTGGAGCTCTGGCCCGCGGCGTGGCTGTAGTAGGAGCTGGAGCTCTGGTGGTCGGTGTAATCGTACTGGGAGCGGGTGATGGTCGGGTAGGAGGAGCTGTAGTGCTGGAGGTTGAAGGAACTGTAGTTGACTTGCTGGGGGGAGTGCTGTTGCTGTTCACTGTAATGGCTGGGGCTCAGCTGCTCTGTCTTGATGTGTGTCCTCTGCTGGGGCTGGCCCGGTTCACTGCTCAGGGTGGTCAGTGTATGTTGCGGCTGTGGCTGAGGCGGTTGCTGAGCTTGGGCTGGAGGCTGCTGGGGCTGGGGCGGCTGTTGCTTAGACATCCACACGTGGCCAGTGCCTGCTGGTGTAGCGGACGTGCTGCTGATTCCGTAGCTGCCTGTATAAGTGACTTGCCCAGGCTGCCCATGAGTAACCGGGACTCCTGGGTGACCATTGGGCGGGAGATACTGGTCGAACTCATTGACATCAAAGGTCTCGATGTTGGAGATGACATCGCTGCTGAGTTCTCCAATGTCCACGTCTCGGAAATCGATGTGGGGAGGCTGTCTTCCTCCTTCCTGTAGAGGGCGTCCTTCTCGTTTCAGGTCTTGCTTCCCCGGCTGGACATCTGTTTTAGGGGTAGTGGGAGGAGTAGGTGGACCCTGGGACTGGCCTGCAGAGAAAAGGAAATAGCACATGGAGCAGTGAGATTGTTGCCATTGACTTGTCGGCAGCTAAATCACTCGAGCCCCACACCTGGCCTATCTATCTTTTCAGTTGGAGGAAGGCCCTCGAACTGAAGGTCACAACATTGGAGTGAACCAATTTTTATAAGCAAGAGGTGTTATATAACAGTGATAACCAGTTAATGGTTAACTCTGCCCCCCCCCCCCTCAAAAGATAGCAAAGCGTTGGCTGCGAAGAAGCCAACGTTTCTTGGAGACACAACGTTTCATTGGAGACACAAACAAGATGTGCATGTGCATTTGTTAAAACACACCAGATAAACGGCAGCACTTGAGAGATCAGTTTGCAAAGCAGTGAAATGGGGTAAAGGAGAAAGAAGAGAGGGGAAACCAGATGACACCCCCCCCAGGCCAAGAAAAAAAAGTCAGCTGGAAGATCTAAAGTGTGAGACTGTTTATAGGAGTGTGTGTGGTTGTGTCTGTGCCTGTGTCATGAGACAACGATCCTTCTCTGCCTCACTTTTACAGGCATTCTATTTCTCCTTATATTTGTGTCTGTGTGTGCATGCATATGGCACATCTGTCTATTTGCCTGCATGCCAGAGGTGTCTTTAAGCATGTCCAGCCAATGCTGATGAACAGCCCCTCCCCTTCTTACTCCACCTGGAGCTCTGAGTGCACAGCCCCTGT
Organism: Sphenodon punctatus; assembly: GCA_003113815.1. NCBI lineage: Eukaryota > Metazoa > Chordata > Lepidosauria > Sphenodontia > Sphenodontidae > Sphenodon > Sphenodon punctatus. The sequence continues at coordinate 21,300,661 of QEPC01011341.1, forward strand.
AATAGGAGTCCCACAAGAGTCCCTGCAGAGGGCCCCACAGTTCTTACTCCCAATTCCCCTGCTCCCTGCCTATTTGCTCCATTTGGGCCTAGTTTCGAAAATGACTTTTCTAGGGATCAGTGCTTCCTGAACAGATAGGGATGGGTGCATCGTTATGATTTTTTAATTTGTTGCCTTTGACGTGTTGGCAGCTAAGTTGGCCTCGGGCTCCCAGTGATGGATCTGGGCTCCCTTGTGTCATGTCTGGGTGTATTTGTTTGTTTGGGAGCATCTGTCTGGGTGAGGTTGCAAACGACAGCCTACTTACTGGAATGCTCCCCTGGAGAGTGGACCTCACTCATGCTGGATGAGGACTGGGGGGAGTCCGCCTGCAGGGCCTTGAAGATGGCATTGGGAGAGATGTGGGTTTGCTCCGATCCCTCCTCCTGTTCTGATTGCCCGTTCTTCACTGACTTTCTTCTCCGAGGCTGATACTTGTAGTCAGGATGATCCTTCTTATGTTGCACCCGCAGCCTCTCGGCCTCCTCCACAAATGGGCGCTTCTCGCTCTCATTCAGCAACATGGTTGAGAACGGGATAGAGAGCTGGGGGTTAGCTAAGGCTTCCAAGGAGAAGGGAGGGTCTGACTGGATGACACTTGAGGTGCCTTCCAGACCTACAGTTCTAGGATTCCAACTCATGGGCTGCACTCTGTCTCATCAGATTTCTAGAACAGAACCTGGAAGAGCAGCCCCCAGGGTCACAGTGGGAGTTGCCAGGTGTGCTAAGACCTATTGCCAATCTCACTTGCTTGCCCTGCGACAGGCTTCCATGCCATCTCTCTGCAGATCCACGCATGCCTCTGGTGCTAGAGGCGCATGCCAAACAGCCAGCAGCACCATGCAGTGCTCTCTGCTCCACCCCATTTGACAGTCTGTTGCCTAAATCTGCAGACTGATTCGACTCCCATCCTGGGAACTTACCCAAGCACTGCTTCAGTCCAGTAAGTGCCCCTCCTCCTGTCCTGTCCCCCCCCCCCTTTTTATTTTGCATTGATTAATCATCATCATCATCATCTCTGTCTGGTCGTGGCCCCCTCCTCCCTCCCACAAGCAATTGGCAGATTGTTTTGGCTGCTGAACAAGACATAACAAAACCACTGCTGTGACTCCCTCCGCCCTAATGGGTTTGCTTGGAGACACAGTACACACACACACACACACACACACACACACACGTGCTTAGATGACTAACGCTTTGGATGCCCAGAACTTTCTCTCCATTTGCAAATTTGGATTCTCTCTTTGCCAGCCAGGTGAAAGAAAGAAACTACCACTTAGGAAACCTTAAGCACCTACCAACTGGCACAGAATTACCGGCTAGGACCATGTCCCCCTACCACCTTGAACACTGGGGCACTTCACTAGTGCCTCTTTAATACCACCCCCCCCCCAAAAAAACCCCTTCCAATCTCATTTAGCCTGTGAACTGAATCCTGCGGAACCATGTCAGATTTATTACTTTGTCAATTACACTCCCTTCACCAGCATCCCAAATTGCAGCCAGCCCTCCTCATTTTACCCACCAGATCTGGTCTGATGACTTTCAGGCAAATCAGAGCTGACATCAGCTTTCCAAGCCCTCGTTAGGGAAGGGGGGGGGAAAAACCCTCCCAGCCCAGACGTCTCTCAAGTACAACCCAAACGAGCTCCCCCCCCCCCA